>JAZHYW010015434.1:0-312036 GCA_037355805.1 Ixodes ricinus
AAAGGTTAGAAGCGCGACCTGAAACACGGACGAAACAAAACGTGCAAGGACGACAAGGAGCTGGTCTTTCCATCGCTGACTGCGAGGAAATCGGATGTGTAAAATAACATTTTTGTGCCAAATTACTCGTGGGTATTATAGATTTAATCGTTATGAATTTGTACAAATGTCCTTACGTGCATTCCATAAGACGAAGGCTTATATTCTCCATAATATCCGTGATTCAATTTTCATACTAATTAAACAGTTAAATTTTCGATGCTTTTTTTTTTTTTTGCGATTGAATGGTAAAGGCGCGCTTGCTCGATAAAGGCGTGTTTGAGCAGGAATCGGTAGATGAGCTTGCTGCGCGTTTGATTTGAACTCTCGTATGTACTATTTCTTATTGTTTAAATGATGTTTCTGCCTGTGTTATCATTCTTCATATGGATTCCTGTTATATCGTGCCAAATTTAGAATTTTCTCGTCGTATTTGCTTGATCGTAAAACAAGTAACTATAAATGCGACGTGACGACTAGCTGAGCACGACCACAGCATATGGAGGGTCGTGCTCAATGCCCCGTATACAGAACTTTATTTTTCGATTAAAACTTAAACACATGTCAGAAGAAAGAAGAGAAAAAAACGGAAATTAGGTTGAAAACTTGATATCATGACAAAAGAAACTTGTTACACATTTTCGAGAAAAACGAGCTCAAGAAGGAATTTACCGCAAAATATAGAGGGCGACTTAATCGATTAACCTTCCGACTAATCAATTAATACTTTGATCGCAATGAATGTTCTTTAACGGGTTAATCGGTTGAACTATGAGACCGGGCAAACCAGACCAAACAACACAACGTTCTCTAATGTTTTTTTCTTTCCTTAGTTATTTTGATGAATAGGGAGTTTAGGTGGATCGCTCCGATGACTCCGATAACGATACCCGATACTCGCCGCCGCCTTGGCGTGCCGTATCGTTATCAAGTATCGATCACTAAAATTATATTTTAAACGCAAACATGAATCTGTTCATCGGCGGAACACTCACAAATAACAGCATGCTTTTCCCCAGCCGAAAATGCAACATTGCGGCGTTTATCACAAAAAAACCCGCATAAAAAGGGGGGGGGGAATTGTGCTTTCGCCCTTTTTACTCTATTATGCCTCAAAATTGCACGCGACCGATTAAAGGGTTTATGATCGCACGATCTCAGCCTCGGGCCTTACCAAAACGTGGCACCACCTATAACAACAATTTTGGAGTACCCTAGCGCCACTTACACAACCCGAGAAAGAAGGTGCGCACGCGCGCGAGTCGCCGTTGCCGCTTTTAAAAACCGTCACTCCCGTTCATTTTATTTTAGATTATTTCCCGCCGCAGAGATTTTTTTTTTGTCGACAAACGAGTTTTGGTGAATCGGTCTAGCGGTAAAACGCGTCAATGCCTGCGCGCGTTCAATAGAGCGAAGCGCGGAGAGGGCCCCCTCCCCAGTTGTAGCTGCGTTATGTTTCTGCCCCGGGTGGTCGTGGGCGCGTGTCCGTGCGTCCGGGCCTCTACCATCCCCACGTCAACGTGAAAAGAGCCTCCCGTCCTTGGGATAGACTATTGATGCCGTTCGAAACAGAATACTAACGAAAACTCAATTGTATGGTGATTTACGGCGAAAACGTCGTACCGACGTGTTCGTCAGTCAGCTTAAGGATGTCAGTTTGTATAGTACCACGTGCATGCCAGTTTCACTGAACTGCGGTCTTCTATCACCATTACTTTGTGTGTGTGTACTGTATATGTGCGTGTGTGTGTATGTCGTGTGCATCTGTCATGTATGTGTGTGTGTGTGTGCGCGTGTGTGCGTGTGTGTGTGTTTTTCAGCGATAACTGCTATAGTTGAAACATTTTGTTCGTGGTGCGCCGCTGCTCGGTTCTGGCACGGCGGTACGTGCGTCGGATAATAACGCTAATGCTATGCTGAAACGTTCTTATTCACATCGTCAGCGCCCATGCCAAAGATACATTGCACCAGACCTATCTCACTCTAAATACAAAAAGCAAAAACAAACAAATAAAAAACGTCTTTATGAAAGCAAGGGTACGCACAGGTCGTTCACTTGGAAAGTTCTACTATTCAACGCACCGGCCCATTGCCTGCTTGGCAAAAGCAGAACAAATTGGACGTTGAACGTCTGGCCGGCGAGAGTTCGTTCTGCATTCGCGATGTATAAGGTTACATCGGTTTACGCTGCTGAGAAATTGAGCTAGTGCAGCACGACTGCTAGCCCGGAGTCTTTAAAAGCACGTAACACAGCTATAGTTACTATTTATAGTCGGCGACAGCTTAACTCCGCAGCCAATCAGAGTGCGCCAGTGGAAGGCAAGAACGCTGGAGAGCCAATCACGAAGCAAGAAGCGTAAAAAGTCATGCCCTGCGTTTTTATAAGCTCGCAGTAAACACAGAACTTTCCAGTGTTGCATAGACCCATGCAGTAAACAAAGATGGCAGTACGCAGAAAGCGATTTTTTTTTTTAATGGTCCATTTTACACCAACACGCGATTCTGACGTCACGCCGCCCCGGTGGCGCTGCATGGTGGTGGGCACGGCGCATGCGCAGAAGATTCACTTCGCACTAATCTGGTTCCTGCGCACGCGCAGTTTGTCCACACCTGGGTGTGGGCAAACTCACGAGTCTACAAACAACGGAGTCGTTTGTAAACAGTGTCAGTCTACATGACCGCAAGAGGGGAAGGCGAAACAATTCTCATCAGCGTCTCTTAAAAAAATATATATATATATATAAAATAATATGACATGTTAAGGACTACTTATTCGCTGTAATCTTGTGCAGCAACCTCGTAATTTGTTCCGTGTATACTGGTTTTCGTTCTTTTCTGCGTTAAATTTGTAGGCCCGCTGTCCGAGTGCTGTATCGGTGGTTGAGACCTCGACGGGATTCATCCCAACCGCTTCGACACTTTGCGTCGAAATAAAATATGTGAATGTCCAATTTTTCAAACATTTATTTCTTGCGTCCTAGATGAAAGCGGGTCGCAACCGCGGTGGTCGTCAAAATTGACGTCCATCTTCTCCGTGGGCGGCGCGCTGGCTCAAATCAGTCAAGGACGGCTGCCCGCGGCCGATCGCCGCCGCGCAGCGCTTGACCGGAACCGCGACTGCATGCCGCCGACCCCGAAATACGTGGTGGCGCAACCCCGTGCCCCAATCAGGTCGCCCAGTCGACGGGGGAAATCGATATTCTCTGACGAAACGGAGGCAGGCAGACCCCCCCCCCCCTTTCTTGAGTGCAATTCTCCGAGTGACATGTTTTCTCTTCGAGCATTTGTTACATGACCGACGGGTTCGAAGTGTCGTTTGTTTGTGTTTTGCGCTGCCCGCTGTCTCGTCGTCGCGTTAGCTTCTAAAGACGGAGTTTCCCGGACTGAGCAGACGATGCGTGCTCGCCTTATAGTCAGACCGGTACGGCACCCATGACAAGTATAATCATAGTACTTGCAATCGGTTACTTTTTAGAGTGAATTTTGTAGCCATTTAATTATATTTATTGGGAAGTAATAACAGGTAGTGAGTATGATTACATTTTGGAATTACTCTAATCACTTGTAACCGTTACCTTTTTTTCTCTCTCTCTCTCTCTCCTCTCACCGATTGCGCCCTTTCTTCTTACGAGTTTCCTACGAAGGAATCCTGGAACCAAGTCTGCGACACGAAAGATGGTCCACAGAAATTAGTTAATAAAGAAGATAAGTACTAGTTTGATTCGGTGATTCTAATCCATCAATGGACAGTACGACAAACCAGTTTTCAAACCGACAGATAAGTAATCTGTCGATTTTGAAAATCTGAAGAAATCGGAAAAGGTTAACGGTTACTTTTTTCTTAAGTAACGGTCAATTACCGGTCTTCTCAATTAATCGAGTAATGCTAATGCGTCGCAAGTTCGTCTGCTTCTTTTGCAGGGTCGTGGTGACGTCAGAACGACGCGAGCTCTAATTGGCTGTAATTGGAGGATAGTGGGTAGACCTCAAAGCAAGCTGCCTTGAGGTCTAGCCACTATCCTTCCAATCAGAGCCAATCAGAGCTTGGCGTCGTTCTGACGTCACCACAAACCCTGCAAAAGAAGCAGACGAGCTTACACTCCGCATTGAATACTTTTTAACCAAAAGTAATTGTAAATGTAATCGACCTTTTTTTTCCGAGTAACGTGTAGAAGACTACTTATATCATCGTATATATCCCACCTATGTACGACTCCGTCCCAGTTAAAGGGCGCCAATTTCGAAATACCCTGGATTTATGCTGATCTTGGCTATGCCGAGACCGCGGGACGCAGGTCTGTTGCCAGACTCCCCGCACCTAGAACAGAAATGTTCTTTTCGGGACACCCGCGGTGGATCGCTTATTATAGAGGATCCGGAGTAAAAAAAGGATCGCATTAGAGTATTCGCGACTTTCAGCGATGGTGGTACCGCGGTGTGAGAATCCCGCTCCCTAGATCCTGGATGATGGGCTTCACTATAAAGGTGCTTGCCGACACCTTCCTGACGTGAAAAAACAAAGTAAGGTTCCAACACTACTCGTATATAGCAAAACTAGAATTACTTACGCGTCGAAGACCCTGCCTCGTACTGCTGTTCTGCGACGATCATCCAGATCACAGCCATTTTGATAGGCGCAAGTGCGCCCCCTATATATGTCGTGAAAGTTGCGAATACAATACATATTAACGTGAACGCACTGTTGTCTTCCTTTTTGTGGAATAGTAAAAAATGGACAGTAAAATTAATCTGTTAACGTAGCGATTAATTGATTAATCGCCGACTAACGTCCTAATCGATTAACATAATTTTATTTCCCGATTCTGATACTCAAACAACGTAAGCAAGGGGCAAAAAAAAAAAAAAGCTGTATAACAGCTAGACGAAGCCTCTTGCTCCAACATATATCAGATTATACGCCACAAAGAGCTATATCGAAACTCAACAGAGCATATAACACAAAATAAAATGCTTTTTGATAACTCATTTATCGTTACGCAAATGTTTCATTGTGACTGAAATTAGGCCGATGTTATTGTTGAGAGGGGCACTCAGCGTAGTAAAAAGAGAGGGAGTGTGTCTATGTGAATCGGTTCTTTAAAAGTGGAGCTTCCTGTGAAGTGGGCACGGCCATTATCTTCGTCGTTGCCAAACGCCATATGAGGAAACAATTACCTCAGGAGGCTTCTTCTCTTCCGGGAACCCATGTTTTTGTCCTTTTGGCATTCGTCCTATATTTTAACCAAATAAATGTTTCTATGTCATTAAATGTGCATCACACTTTTCAAATGCTCCCTCCGACGGTAGTTTCGCTGGCAACCCATCGTCAGTAAAATGGTGTCTATTCGCAACTTTCAGCGATGGTGGTACCGCGGTGTGAGAATCGCGTTCCCTAACTCCTGGATGATCGGCCTCATAATAAATGGGCTTGCCTACAACTTCATGGCCTGAAAAAATATCGTAAGGCTCTAATACTGCTCGTATATAGCAAAACTAGAATTACTTACGCCTTGCAGACCCAGCCTCGTACCGCTGTTCTACGACGATCATCCAGATGACAGCCATTTTGATAGGCACCAGTGCGCCCCCTATAGGTCGTGAAAGTTGCGAATACTTCTGCCACTATGTTTCTGCCATCGGACGAGGACATTTTAATATACGCCGTAAAAATCAATTATTCAAATAAGTCTCTCGATTAAAATGTAGCATATACAATGTCCCTTTTATATGTTTATAGTCCATTTTAAAAACTCTATCAGCCCCCCCCCCCCAATTAGATGATTAACCGATTAATTAATCGATGGAATGTCCCCGATTAATCGGTTAAGAAATCGTAATAAGCTCACAACCATAGCAAACCAAAAAAAAAAGATGTCAGTTTTAATTTATCCCAGTAATGCTTGCCTGTGAGTTGACTAAGAATTTTTAACCGATTGATGGGTTAAATTGATCATCGATAAACTGCAGCGGCGGTCCATCAATTATCAAAAGGCGAAATACGAACGTCTCTTTCACTGAGATGTGATGCACTTTGAAGCCCTGCAGCTCAGTTCGAGTCCGTACAGTGTTAACGTTTGTCGTAATCAGGAGATAGACACTATCATCCCAACTGCCCTAGTAATGCCGTGTGGCCTTTTCCACCTCCGACAGACACACATACACACCTCGCCATTCCATCACAGCGGCCCAGACGACAACCCCCGCCCCTTCACCGGGATTACGCTGAGCAGCAGCCGTCGGCACCGAGCGAGGAGCCCGGCTGCGCAGGCAGATGCCGAAACGCTCGCAACACAAGGGCCGGGCGTTCGGGAGTCACGATGGATGGACCCCGCCAGACTTCGGAGCCGCACTGATGCCGAGAATCCCTCGGAACAGTGCGAATCATCCGCAGATTAAGTCTCCTCACGTTACAAGTGTTGAGCCGGTATCTTTTGCAAGGAGGAGAATGCCCAACCGATATTTTGAAATTCTCTTTTTGCTCGCATTCACGCACCGTAACTTAAATTTAAAACAAATAAAAATAATAACGATATAATCCCCGACGCAATCAACGTACTAAAAGAAACAGCATATATGTGGCTCAACGTACACGTTGCCCACACATCATACAAAAAAAAAAACTGTGAGGCGTGTTTTGTTTTGTTCTTCTTGTACGACGGTCTTGACACATTGGTCATACAAAAAAATGTCTGCAACACGTTCTGAGCATGCGCATGTATGAAGTAAACATGCTTCCAAGAATGCTTGAGGTCGCAGATAATAATGCCATCATGTCTGCGGCGAACATACTGCGCCCGTTGTATAATAATAAGCAGTCCGGTACACATGCACCGAAATGATCATTAGACGAATCGTCTAGACGATTGTATATACAAGTTGGTTCAAACCGATCAGTCCAAGGTGACAAACGGTACGCCGAAAACAAACACCTGCAAACGCGAGAAAAAAAAGATCGAAAGACACTAACACTTACAATGGATAAGTGGTACAAACGCCATTTCCGCTAGCTACTCGATCAGAGAGAGACACGCAGACAGACACACAGACACACACACACACGCACACACACAAATAAGACATCCCGACGAGTGTTTTTTGCAACACCGGGGGGGGCGTCTCCACGGGAAAAGCCCGAAAGCGTATCTCAGACCTTCCTCAATTAAGAGTTACTCTCGAACCGACGGAGCTCTCTGTCCCGAGGCAGATGCGACGTGCGTATCAAGGCTACACGCCATTACACCAGACTGTTTACAACGAGGCGCCGCATATATCGGGGGAAGGGCCATTCCAAATTGCTCACTTTGCACGGGGTTCTCCGCTAAGCGGAACCCGTGCGCGGTGCATAGGAAGAGACGTCCCACTTCAGCAGCACGGAGATGCAATAGATATACGATAGCGCAGGCAGGGAGCAACGGCGCGAAGCGCGAAGGGTAGGGGAAGACGAAATAAAGCATTTTTAATCGCACCTACTCTGCCTATGCACGTGGGAACAAAAGCAACGATAGACACCGCTCCAATGTGTACACAAACGCAGCCCAGCGTGCGATATTCACGGCCCAGCACGCTCGAGTTCCTCACCGGCTCCGGCGAGAAGCCCCCAGTGGAACGGGCACTCCGGTGCTTACAAATCCACATGCCGGCGTGGGATCTTCACAGCCCAGCACGCGGACGTCCCTTCGAAAAGCGAACAAACCACGCGCCTTATACGCACGAAAGCTATGAGCTCGCGCTTCTAGCTTTCGCTGCGGTACAACATAAGGTACGTGAAACGGAGTATATACTTCGTCTCACCCTAAAATGGACTATTGTTAGCCGCGCATGCTAAAAGCTCGAGGTAGTTGCTTTGGATAAAGCCTTGGCGGCTGCACGAGCGCTCCTGCAGCGAGTGCTCCAGTCAAGGCAGTCAAGGCTACCCGCTCGCGCTTGCACAGCCTTCGCAGTTAGTCCATGCTAAGGTGAGACGAAGTATAGACCTTTTCTGTGTACTCTCGTCCCCAGCCACCTAATAGGCGTATCCGGTATGGGCGACGAAAAAATAATCTAACGTTTCAACCTGCAAATAGTAAGAAAATAAAGGGGAGGCAAAACGAGAAAGTGTGACGGTTACGCTTATATCCTAAATGCCTTCTATCGGCGTGGCGACGGCAAAACAATGTTTTCGCCCATACTGGAAGTGACGTCAATTCAAGATGGCGGCGCACTTGCAGAAAAGGTCTATAGTTACTGCCAGGATGAAACCGGCAGAGCGTCTCTTTCGGATGAGCGGCCTCCAGCGCCTTCCGCCGTACAATGGTCGCGCGAGCACGCAGAGGCTCAAGAGATGCCGAAGTATGGCAACGGGGCCGTCAGGTCCTCCAATCACGAGCCATTTAAAAACCACGCGGCACACTGTTCCCAGGTAAGTATCAGTGGGCCACTCTGACCACCACTAAGACTTCGATCCCACTTGGGACGGTCCTCATAAATAGGGTTATTTACGAATCGCGCTATAGGATTTACTGCAGAGGTGCCCGAACGTGGTGGAAGCATTAACTAAAATTGTGGAAAGACTCCCCCACCTGAGCGGATCACGAAAAATAAAGAACTACGTTGTTGTTGTTGTTTGTTGTTTTCTTTTTTCTATGCCATCATAGTTTGTGTTCCTGTGGCGCTTATTCAGGTCAAATGAAGTGAAGACTATGTATAAGCCGATTGTATTTTCTTTCCATTTCACACATTTTTCGCGACACTAATCCTAACGCATAAAAGACACCTCCACGCAACAGACTTTGTTTTCTTCAGTCGGGAGGGACCTTGAACGGGCGCGCGCAACAATCCCGGCGTGGAGGCAAATTAGCCGAGACGTCCCCTCGAGGACGACCCGCGGGGACACCGCGTGACAGTTTACACCGGCGTCGCGCTCGCGGGGCGCGGCACACCACCCGTCGACGCCGCGTTGCGCCCTGGGCGCTGCTGAGTGGACGGCGGGAGCGATTTTTGCGTCCCCTACGCCCCGTTTCGTTCGCACCCCCACAAAAAAAAAAAGGGCTGTCAGTGACAACGTCGCTTCGAGGCACGCGTATGGATACAAAAAAACAAGCGACTCGAGACAAATCATTAACTCTGGCGATTCGTGTTATTGGATCTAACGACGCGGGTGAGCCACGGGGCGTCGAATGCGTAGAGATGAAATCAGTCCGCTTCTGGTTCGATTAGTTTGGAGCGGGTTTAGAGGCCTCCAGCGAATCGCGCAAGCGCAAGTACTCGTGAAAGGGAAAGCTCCCTTCTCATGTCACGACTCTCTGTGTAACTCGAACTAAACAATAAAAAGATTTTAAAAAATGTCGAAACTATGTCAAATTTGTACAGTCGGCAATATTAAGGATGGGGGGGGGGGGGGGGGCGATGAAGAAGATAAGAAACGAAAAGTTTATAAAGCCACTGCATTTTACGGGGGCTTTACTCGCAAATCCAGACGAGATGACGGGCCCACTTACAAAGACACGGAGGACGAGTCACTCGCCTTTAGCGGTTCGTCGGAAAACATTGGGTCATCGAACAACAAGGGCAGCTTGACCGCCGCCAAAGAAAAGTTCGCTTTGCTAGAGTGGAAAGGCGAGACCGACTATAATCGTCTAATAGTGACACGCAAAAAAAAAAAGAACATTTGCTTTCTATTAGAGCAACACAATACGCTACACCTAGAGTATGAGCACTCCCTATTCCTCGATTTTCTTGTGGGCGCCGCCATCTTCGCACCTACTACGAAATCCCGAATTTTTAAGCTTTAGATATACAGTGTCAGAAAGCTCAGACGATATTATCTAACTCCGTCGTGGATTGTTTGCACCTTTCCTGGGGACGCCAAAGCGTTTCCTGCAATTTGAGATGATTAAGATAACCGGCAGCCATGATTTCGAAGCACCAATATGGCTGCTGAAGCGTCATTACTCCGAAGCGGAGCTCATTGAGTATCTCTATTCTCATTGTCACATCATAAAGAAAACGGGAAGTTTTGCGCAATATTCCTACGCTGCGCGAAGTAGTTCTTACAACATTTGCCTGTTAAATGAAGGCAATGCTCTCCGCGTTTGAAAAATGTAGGCCGTGATAGAATAACGTAAAGCTAATTAAGTCGCACCAACATACATCTTAATTCAAGACTTAAAGGGGGAAATTTGTAACATTCCGCGAGCAGCCGGACATTTTTTTTCTACGGATCTTGAAAGTTGACAGGACAGAGCTTTCCGCTGTTGGAAACTCCCATTACAAAATCGAATTCGACCTTGGTCACGTTGACCGACGTAGCATCCCTCATTCTCGTGGCATCGCGTCATGGCCGGTTTGAGGCAATGTTTCTGGGACAGCTAGAAGAGTTTTCAGACTGCAAAGAGACGAACCGTCACGCTTTTATTCTCGTTTTCCCCACCCGATGCGGATTTTTCCGGGAGATTATTTCTCGACGGCGCAGGATAATCGAAATGGCGCCTCCACACGTCAGCGGCAGAAGACGTATCGAATCTTCTTCGCGTCCAACCTTCTCGTATAGTTCGCCGGTTCTCCGCGTTTTTCCCCCTTCGGCGAAGACAATTTCGCTTGCCTCGCTCAGCGAGCCGGGGGTGACGCTGACGAAACCCTTCTCCGCGTACCTCCAGACCGGCGTGAGGCTTTCTCCGCGTGGCTTGACAGGTTAATTTCCACCTTACACTGTCGGTGTGAAGCAATCTGGCAGCCCGCGTCAGTGGGCGTGCCCCAATTCGCGGTCCGGTCATCCAGCCGTCACCCACAGCAGGTGGCGCGACAAGCGCCAAATTGACCGTTCGCTCTTTGCTGTGTGCGAAAAGCGAAGCAGACGTTGAGGTGCCGAAAAAGTTAGTTCCAAAAGTCACACTAGACTTACGAAGTGGCTAAAAAACTGAAGTCAAAAGTGACAGCAGAACACTGTCCAGCCAATAACTTGTCCCGGTATTTTTCTTTTTTTCCCAGTCTGTGGAGATTTGTATTACTCGTCAGTTATCACTCGCATCTAATAACAGAGGAAAAAAAAACGCTAATCGGATGAGTCTAAAAAAGTCTGCGCTCATTTGCAGTCATCACCCCGAGACAACTAATGGGCTTTACGTGTTTGTACTTTACGTACGTATTCTTACAACTTCCTGACGACGTACAATACGAATAGGGCAGATACCGCAGCCGATTCCCCAACCCTTTATTTATTCATTTATTCAAAATACCCCTAAAAGCCTTCCGCCCCAGGGGAGGGTATTACTGAGGGAGGGAGAAAACAAAACCTACGATGGACCGTAGCGTAGGCTATGGGTCATCCTAGCCAATCAAGAGCTATCTAGCGTATCACGTGACTAAGCCCGCGAGTTGCTCCGCCCCTCCCGAAACTCGCGTGACACTCGCACGGTATTGGAATGGCTTCAGTGGCTCGTAACGTCCGCTGCTGTCCAACGTATGGTGAAGCAGAGTACACACGAACTTGAAGTTATTGGCGAGGAGGTCGAACTATAGGGGGTGAAGATAATGATAATGTAGATGATAATGCAAAATACAACAACGACAACAAAAAACGAACTACCAAGAAATGTCTGGGTATAGACGGTGTAGTAAAACCTCGGCCACACACACGACAAACACTAAAAACAAAAACTGCCCTTTTTCTGACAAGGTTGGCGTGTCGGCGACCATCGCCGGCGAGAACACGCGGCCAACAACAAAGCTCCGCAGAGACAAGCTCCTTCCCTGACCGCCGACATCTTTGACTTGTTCCTCTCGCGTGCGCAAGTTTCGAACGCTGTCACGGAGACGCCATGGAGGGGCCCCACCGCGTTGGTATTAACAAAACGAGGACGTCAAACCCGAACGAATGCACGCACGCAAGAATCCACACACGGGTCTCACGAACCACGAAACCGCGCAATATCTCCATCGTAGAAACACGCGACCACAAGCGCTATCGCACATAGATGTGCACCGTGCACGCACGTTGGAACACGCACGCGGACACACACACGTGTTTGTAGACATCGCCCATTCTAGTATACTATAAAGACATCCGACTCGTTGGTATGCAGGTCGCGTCAAAACGATGGAATTTCAAGGTCGCGATGTATTCGATAAGAGTGACACAGATGCGATTGAATTCCATTATATCGCCGAGGCGATGAAAAATCATTTCTTTGCTTTTCAATTTAGATGCGGCGTTTATCTATCGATATATCTTGCTTGAATATTTGCGCGAAACCAATTTCTGCGAAAACCTGAAATATATTTATGCGAAAGAATGTAATTAAGTTGAGCCTTGACGACGCAGGTGTTTGAATTATCTGGACTTTACAATTCGTTAGAGTGATTTCGCGAGATTGTCCCTAACCTTGTCCCTTAAGTGTCTATTCTTTCTTTGATTGTTGTATTTTCACCAACCTGTCCTTTGTTCGATTACGCGAGTCTTCACACGCACAAAATATATGGCTTGATGGACCGCCAAGGGGGCCCATTAAAAAATAAACATTAATAGTATAAAAAAACGGATTAGTTTTTGATTTCCACGTCAGGGTACTGTTCTGCTAAGATGCCCTCCAGAACAAACGAACGTTCAGCCATTCTCCATCTTAAAGGCCCCGAATCCGCGGCCACTCGTATAGACCTTTCCTCAATAATCGCCTTCTGGGGCTGCCATCTTTGTCTACTGGGCTGTTGAAAGCGTTCTGAGCGAGCGCAGATAGCTCTCTTCCGCCAAAATATGCATCAACGGTCCAATGACTCAGCATTCCTCGCCTGGATGATAAGCGCTGGAAAGGCCTACACTCTTAAAAAAGTCTGTGCGTCCGTTTTTACGCACAATACTTGGAGAGCCAATCACCGCAACTTACGGAGGCAGCTCAGCGAATGACGATGCCGAAACATATGTTTAGACCAAAAAACGCAGTCTGCGTATTGCTTAATGTCACAACTCAGACTGCGTTTTTTGGTCTAAACATATGTTTCGGCATCGTCATTCGCCGAGCTGCCTCGTAAGTTGCGTGATTGGCTCTCCAAGTATTGTATGTGAAAATAGACGCACAGATATTTTTTAAGAGTGTATGGGCCGCGTAGAACCCAATTCACATGATGCGAGTTCACTTGCGACTCCGCAGTCGCGACGTGGAGCTTCGAAGCTCTTAGCACGCTTTATTTTTCGCATGAGCGGCGTCGCAATTCTGAAATCGCAAATAAAATTGTTCTATGTGAATTAGGCTTAAAAATTGGACGCGTGTTTGGTCATTCTGCCAAGCGCGTTTAAATGCGGTAGCTTCATAGAGTGGGTGTTGCTCTTATACTTCGTTTCAGCTTCGGTCCGAGCGCGGGCGATGTTATGAGCCGAATGGCCAATCAAACAGCGAAAGAGGCACAACGTCATGGCGTTCTCTCTGCAGTTGATAGATAGGACCAGCCGGTATTCGCAGTCTCTCTGTGCGTGCTCCTCCGCCGGCTTGTCTTATCAAGCGCAGAGAGCACGCCATGACGCTGCGCTTTTTGCGCTGTTTGATTGGCCCTTCGGCTCATAACATCGGCCGCGCTCGGACCGAAGCTGAAACGAAAAGGTATATAGTTCAGGCGGTGCATAGGGCAGGGTTTTGTATATGAACAGAGATCGCGTCACACCAGGCACGTAGCCAGGATTTTGATTCGAGGGGGGAGGGGGGGGGGGGTTCGAATATGACAAATTGCTGCATGAGGGGAGGGGAGAGAGGAGGCCCCAGCAAAATGGAGGATTTCGGGGAGGGGGGGGGGGGCCTCCCCGTGGATACGTGCCTGCGTCACACCATTGTCTCTTTGTGACGCTGCGTGCGCTTTCCTTCAGCACCACCCAGATACAAAGCCTTGGCCCTTTCTTTCCACTCCTCTGCGTTGCGCACTCTCTTTCTGCGCCACCTGTTACTGCTCCTCTTTCTTGCGCCTTTACGCCCCTCTCCGCTCTGCGTGCTTTCTCGCACCACCTGCTTCTGCTCCTCCCGTTCCCGCGTGCTGGGCCCGTGGCTCAGTCAGCAGTGCAGTCGGCTTCCACGCCGGTGACCGGGCTTGATCCCTGGCACTGATTTGATTTTTTTTCTTTCACGATAGTTTAGCGGTTACGGAGTCGACTGTCCTACACGTTTCGTGCTTACGCAGCTGCTGAGGTTGGTTGGCCCTAAAAAACAACCGCTTAAAAATTAGCCCATTCTGGACTGCCCTCTGCGCGCGAAGCGATACACATGAAGTCATGCTGCAGACCGTAACCGTCAAGCGTCGTTTGGAATGTAGACCATCTTAACCAGGGCTAAACCAGATGCAACCAAGCCTGCGTCGGGAAACCAAGAACTCGCACGGCGCACAGTGGCCAGACGCTGCTCCATGCGTATTACAGAGGTTATCACTTTCGACAAATATGGCGGTCGAAAACCGGTCATTCCGTCACGTGCCATGTGCCAGCTCAACGCACAACGCTCGGATTTAAACAGGAAGCGGTTTCAAAAATGGTTTGCCCCGATTTTTATCCCCTACGTTCAAAATCTGCGCCGGTGTGTGGGCCCAAGCGAGCTTCCAGAGGCTTGGCTTTCTTCGGGGAAGCGATGAAAGGACTACCTACTGTCCTTCTACCAAGCCGATGAATAGTGATAAGCGCACAATGTCTGGTTTACGCGGTTACTAAGGCAGGTGGCGTTCAAAGAAACATAGAAACCACGCTGATACGACAACAACGACAGAGTCGCAGGGGCAACAGTTCGCCCCGTACAGCATGAGAAGCATGCAATGCAAGGCGCACTTAATTCGTTATGGCCATTATGAGTCAACGGTTTTCTCTGCGGCCCTGTCATTACTGCCGATTTCGTTGATGCGGACACAACCGACGCAACTTCCCTCGCTTTACTTCGGTTCGCGCCAACCGGCGACACCATGCAATCACAGAAGCATCAAGAAACGAACAGAGACCGCGAAAGGATTTGTTCCGGTCAGTTCAGTGTTTTCCCTCTAAGTGGCGTCCGTTCTGCTGAAGCCGCGAATAGAAAGAGAGTTCGATCCCTACCCGCATACCGGCTAACGAGAGAAAGCGCCCGATCACAGCGCGTTGACGCAGACACAAAGGGGCGCCCTTTGGCGGCCGCAGGGGTCGATCGGAGATCGATGGCCCATCGACCACGCCTGCGCCCATTGTGGGCCTCGAGCAGACAATGCCGCGGCAACCATCGGAACCCCGAGGAAGCCTCGGTGGTAGGCAGAAACGCATCGCCGTCTCAAGCATGTCCGGAAATGGCGCGCTTTCGCTGCGCACGACCAAAAGGTGAGAGGTCGCAGCCACGCAGTGACTGGGAATAGGAATCAAGTTGGTTTCACACGGAGCTACGGCGTGGGCAGGCGTCATGGTCGTGCGTCCTTCCCAGCAATCATACAATGATGATGATGATGATGAAACATGTGCGGGGTCGCATCACTAGTGACAAAATACGTGAATATGCTCAATAAACATATGAGTACATATAATGTATAAAAACTTGTATACGTCCTATCCTATGTGACTTATAGACATTCTGGTATGTTTATTGAACCAGTTATTGTTTTTTCAATAGAATATAAGTATTTAAAGTATACTTTATATACAAATAAAGGTACATGTTGGTACAGTGCTGATCGGAATTCATCAAAGGCACATTAAAGGGGCCATGAAATGATTTCTTTTTTCTATTTTCGCTAAATACTACTCAGGATAACTCCCTAAAGTTAATAACAGATTATACTTGCCTTAGTTTTTCTTTCGAAGCATTGACAGACGGCAAATAAATTCGAGAAATTTGGCATCGTTGATCCCTCAACACGGAGCCAGAACAAGCGGCCACGTGGCCTGGTGCATATATCCTATGCCGTCAACGTTAATTACAACCACGCGCTGGGGTTGGCAAAGTAGAGAACGCGTGCTGAGCTCCAGACATTGTTAGGAGTTCGGCCACTCTCATCACCGCAGTGGTTGGCCACGAGCCATTATACTCGAGTGTCCGCCGGGGTATTGATTGATACGAGCCGAAGTCGAGTGCTCACACAGTTCTCGTGTTCGATTCATGAGCCGCGCTCGACTGCCGTCAGACCGGTGGTTTCGATCCCACAATTACGCCATCGAGCTTCGCGAAGGCAAGACTGAAAGAAATAGTCCCCTTTTATCCCCACACTTTCAACGCGACCAAGAAGCTTCTGAATCAGTGGCGGTCCGTGCGAGTACTCTTGGGCGAGACTATAGGTGCGGTACTCCTCTGTAAAGTCATGAACATTCCAACCCGACATCCTTTCATGACCCCTTTTAAAGACATTCGACGAGTTCCTTGGAGAGATTTCGGAAGTTTATCTCGGAAGAAATGCAACGCTTAAAATTCAATAATATGTCGTTTGACAACACATGCTTGTGCACTTGTCGTTTGCCCGGCCGAGCTGCCCGCAAAATGACGGACGCTTATTTGCGGACAAGGCGCCCGGTAACCGATATTTTAGCCGCACGACAAAGAACACCAACCGGTAGAACTCAATCCCCAGACCTCCGCTGGGACGCGCCAGATGCCCTTCGTTGGTTTGGCACGTAAAATCCTCAAATTTGACTTCACCAGTCGTTTGCAAAGTGAAATCGAATCAAGTAATGTGATACGCGAAATGTCCTGTTCCACGTCCCATTCCGCCGAAAGCTGTCAAGGAGGGAATATAAATATCAGATTAACACATAAGGTTCACCCGAGGAGCATGCGCGGATGGCTCCCACTGTTACTCGGAAAGCGGAAATGTTGGTAATGAAACTCACTGGCTGCAAGCCGAGATGTTACACAAGACCACGTGAAGGCTGGCAACAACAAAGTGCCGCAACCCTATATTTAGAATACGTAGTGATGAAAATACACGGAACTTTAGCAGTTGACTTCATAAGGAGTTTTAGAATAACGTACGCAATTTTAGCGCACGCCAGCGCTACATTTAGCGCTTGCGTAGGCGCGGGCTACGCGAGAGAATTTTTTAGAATAGCGTTTCTCCGCCGCGACGCAAGAACCCAAGCATCTCGCGCTTGCAACACCACCAATAGTAACAATTTGTATTTCACGCACGAAATGCTGTAAGAGGAGAAAAACAAGATTTTTGGTACAGAGTAACATTTTAGATTCGTTTAAATATGAGAATGAGATGCGAACGGTCGACCGGTTGTGTCCAGACTTGTACACGTTACTGAAAAAAGTAACCGATTACAATTACAATTACTTCACTGTAAAAAGTAACCGATTACAATTACAATTACAGCCTCAAAAAAGTAATCGAAAAATTACTCTAAAGTAATTGATTACTTCCCACGTTACTTTTCATTCAACTTTTTTTTTATTACGGTAGCATAATCTTTGGGGTCCTTGACCGTTTTTGCTTAGAGCTGAGTGAGTGACGCCAACGCACCCAATCTCTCTTGGTAAAAAGAATGAAATAAAAAGAGCGCTGTTTAAATACATTACTCACGAGAGGCTGGATAAAGACATTTTTCATACCCAAACGTAATTTCCGGTGTACCAAAAAAAAAATGTACCCAGGAAACGAAGCATAGTCAAGTGGCCTACTAATCCTCGAGGCTCCGTGGTTTCGAGAATAAAAAGAAATTGACCGTTGCCCAGAGCTGAGTGACTCCAGCACATTTAACCCTCCCCCCTCTCTCCCCCCCCCCCCAAAAAAAAAAAAAAGAAATTGAGAAAAATTGTAATGGGTAATTTTGTAATCGATTACAGCAAAAAAGTAATTCAATTACAAGGATCGTTACTCATTAAAGGAAGTAATTGAAGCGTTACAAAATTACAGTAAAATGTAATCGATTACAAGTAATCCATTACTTGTAACGCGTTACGTACAAGTCTGGTTGTGTCCGCTGGCGTCGCCTCGGCAAGAGAGGCTTGCGTACCGACCTTCGCCGAGAAACGTTCGCGCGTCGGAAGCAGCGAGTTGCCAGCGACCATCGCCCACCTCGCTGGATCTTCCGAACCGTCTGTGACGTGCACTTCGCGTAGGAGTGCAATGTCGTCCTGTATTGAAAATCGAAGTCGCGAGGACTCCGCCATTCCGCCGACGTCGCGCTCACGACGACCGCCAAAGGGGTCCTTGAAGTCGCCATTTTCTAACTGTGCTCGTTTTGGCTTTAGCCAACTTCTCGCGCACCACGAATGCCACGAGTCCTCCTTATTTCTGCGTACGCACGGAATTTCCGAGAAATAGCGAAAAGCGCGAAAGGCGGCCAGCGTTCGGCGCATGCGCAGTGGCGACGACGCCATTTTTTGCGCACGCTATTCTAAGACTCCCTTATTACGCAACTATATCTTCACTGAGGAGAAGAAAAGGAAAAGAGAAAGAACAACGGCTACAACTTACGCCCTACGTGTATATACATCTCGGCACTGCCGTACTCAGCCACAAATTGACATTTTTCCTAAAAGTTCCGCCTTCCACCTAGCAACAGATTACCACACCTTCTATGGCGGCAACGGTAATGTCGATACTTCCCGCGTTGCGGGGTTGCGGCGTCGCCTAACCAGCGCACGGCGTGCGGTTGCACGAATACGAGCCGCTGTGCCGATAACGTGGACAATTCCCCAACGCCGCCACGGGCGTATAAGCGTCCGATGTCCAGAAAATCCAGAGACCGCATGTAAGACCGCCACCGTGTGGCGGAAGGGGAAATACGACTCGCTTGGTATCGTGACAATACGGTACGTGAGAGCGTTAACGAAGTAAGCTCGGGCCGCAGGCGGGTCAGCTAAAAGACATTTCTGTAGTTCTGATTCTGCCAGTTACTATCGTACAGCATCGCACGATGCGTATACAAAAGTCACATTTCCCCTTTCGATGACAGACCATTTCGGTCAATCATGCGCAGCGTCTTTGGCTTCTCGGCATTCCAGAGCTTGATTGGCCAATTAGCTTTACTGGCATAAATCTAAGTAGCTGGCAGGATAATAATAAAAAAAAATTGCTGTACGTCTATACAGCCGGACGTTAGTCTGCTTCAGATGGCGTCTGATGTCTCAGCTGTAGATAATCAATTTAGCCGATGCGGTACAACCGCTAGCCTGGGGTCTTTAACGTGCACGCCGGTACAATGCTCATCCAGATCGAAACGGGCAGGGGTGGGGATTAAACCAATGCTACCTAGGGGACAAGGCCTGAGCGTTTCCTCCTCTAAACGTCATCACTCGTGGATCCGCCCTGAGATTGGCTGTGGGTACAAGAGCGCTAAGGTTGCAAAACGTCAAGGTCTTATCGAAGGTAAAGGAAGCTCGCACCGGAGGCGGTACAACTCAAGTACTGAATAAAAGGTTAAAAAGCGCGAATAAACGAGGACAATAAAGAAACACGGACGACAGGACAGGCGCTTCACTCTCAACTGGTTTTTTTATTAAGACCATTGTCATCTATATATACACATTGCCCAAACCACATCTGATTCAATCGCCACAATCACAGCCAACCTTCCAGAAACAGCATCTCACTTTGAAGCAAATACAAAGACGGAGCGCTGACGCAATTGTTTTCTTTCTTTTTATGTAGAATGCCTCTATAATTTCTCTTTCCGTTTTTTGCTTTGCCTTTCTTAGAAACTTTGTGCCAGTCAGGTCAGGTTTACAGCCACATCGTCTACAATGGTCTCATTGTAGACGATGTGGCTGTAAACCTGGCGATTGAATCAGATGTGGTTTGGGCAATGTGTATATATAGATGACAATGGTCTTAATAAAAAACCAGTTGAGAGTGAAGCGCCTGTCCTGTCGTCCGTGTTTCTTTATTGTCCTCGTTTATTCGCGCTTTTTAACCTTTTATTCAGTAATGGACCAACTAGCCCAAACCCAAGTTTTAATGCAACTCAAGTACCTCATTCCCCTTCTCATCCCTACGTTTTCTTCTTTCTAGAACATAAAAGTGCACCACGTTTAATCACTGCAACAGTATAGTTACGCTTTTCGCATTAAACCTTCAGTATTCCTGCGTTGATGCCGCGGTACACGCTCAATGTCCACGGTGTGCACACACTGTGCGCCAACACAAACAAACTATCGCGAATTTTTTTTGTTTTATTTATTTATTTTTCTTTTTTTATTGAAGAGTTGTTATTAAAGCTAAGTGCGGCGGAAAGCGCTCGCTCGGGGCTATAACACAAGCAGCAAAGTTTAGTACCCGTCATTACAGTGTGTCAGTAAACAGAAAAAATAAAATAAAATAAAGCACCGATGTTGTTTTTTTACGTTAACAGTGTCGCTTAGTGTACATACAATCCGCTGTTCGGTCGCCCACACGGCTTGGGGAAGAGCGGACTCTTGCCAACGAGCTTCGGTGAAGGTTGCGGCAAGCCGCACTCGCGTGCGAAGAGCATCCGCGGCGGCAGATCATACGATACCGCCGTCCTTTTCCATTGTGTCCCGATAAGAGATGAAAGACGGGCGCCGTACCGGAGGCATTCCGATAGCCCGTACAATCGAGCAGAATCCAAAACATACAGATTGGCATGAGCACTGCACTGTTATATACTATATGTAATAACAATAATAATAATGTATTTCCGGCTTCGGAGCAATTCTTAAGATAAACAATTGAGACGTTGTCTGTCCCTTTTTCTTCCTACTTCACGAGTTTCCGTTTTTCAAACCAGAGTCTCAGGTTTTCAATCATCATGTAAACAATTACAAACATTAACCGTTTTTCGGCGCCGATTCGATTTCGTTATCCTCCCTGTGTGTGACGAGGCTCGTACGTATACTCTACGGAAATAAACTGCTTTTTTTTTTCGGCTGTTGACATGCATGACTAAACAATAGACGACCGAGACAACAAAACAGCGTATACAAAAGTAACGTCCTCGTTTTAACCAATAGAAGAAGCTAATACAAGAAATAAAAGAAAAAAGAACAAACTCCCCCTCCCTTTCTATGTCCCAGTATTTGCACAAGCAACGTTCATCTCCATTTCACTTTAGTTTTATTTTGTGATTTCCTGTAACGTAACTTGCGCTATACAAATTAAACAAAGCCCAAATATATATTAAAACATTCGCAAACTTGTATAAAAACAAATTAAATGCGCGCTTATGGGGGCGTAGACCGAAAATTCTGCGCAAAATCCCCTCCCCCATGAAACGTTCGCCCAAGAGAAACTGAAAAAAATAAATAAAGAAGCTCAAAAACAAGAACAAGTTCGCGACGATAACCGCGCAGTGCCAGCCCGCCCGCCCACCTTTCGCTCGAATGAGCCTGCGCTTGCATCGGCAGGGAAGCGGTGAAACAGAATCAAACATACCAAAACAATCAAAGGCAAAGAAACTCGGCACAATCCCCGGGGAACATTACGGCGAGAAAGCGCGCGTCGTCCACCCTTTAACGCCGTCGGGTGTGCCGAGAAATATGTTTATATCCAAGCAAAACGAGAACTGCACAGATTACGCGCGCAGTTATAGCGGTGCATTGCTATTTCAATTTCAGCGCGAGCCTTCTCATTTTTCCAATTTCTTTTTTACCGTTATTATTACGATTGCCGACAAGGATGTCTCGGAGAAAATGCGCATGCGTGTTGTGAATCATTGTGCCGTGGGCGAAGCTTGCGGGAGATTCGCCATTTGCTTGGGAGGGGAGACGACGCTTTGGGGAGGCTACAGCCTCCCGAAAGACCTCAGACGCATCTGAAGACGGTTTGGACATGTGAACATGCGCCATTATACACGCGGGAATACGCACGCTCCGCAAAAGCAGACCCTTCACTTCGCCACGGGAAGTGAATATGGTACAAAAATACGTACAACGAGTTAAGACTGAGCTTTTGTTCGTGCAAACATTCCATCCTCAAAGCCCGATCGATGAACGTTAAAATACATGTGCTGCGTTCAATTTACCCGCACCTACTGCACCTGCTGCGTTCGGCGCACACCGCAGTATACGGTTTACGAGTGCAGCCTATCTGAAAAACACAACAAAAAGTACGTTGAATTGCACTTTTCTTTTTTGCACCGCGTTAGATTTTTGCGCCGGCGAAACCTGGTGCAGCTAGGTGAGTCTATTGATCTAAGTTTTCATTGTGTGCTTTCGACGACGTGTTATTTACTACATAACCTCCCTTGCGTTTAGGAAAAGGCAATCATTTTAACGGAGTGAAGAAAAAAATTGGTATAGAAATATCTGCAGAACGAAGCGAAACCTTACTTCACCCGGCAGAGTGCAAAAAAAAACAATAAATAAACCAGATGCTTTACGACATTAACCGTGCACTTTGGATTATGCAACCAATCAACTATCCACAGCGCAATCGCATGAGGCGCCAGTTAGCAGCGCCCCACAAAGCGAAGAATGCGAGCACCTAGAACGGAATATTGAGAACACTGCCGATCCATATTATCCGTAGAGAATTAGAGAACGCGCTAAACCGAATCATTAGAGGTGTTCCTTCGCCGGGGAAATAACGTTTAATAGACACGCAACTTTAAAAGAAAGATAAAAAGAAAACAAACGGCTGGCATAAAAAAGTACGATTAAGGCAACGTCGGTATCGTTAGCATCTCTCCATATTCTAATTATACGACGCCAAGAGTGGACCCAATCGCTTTCCTAATAACCCACAGAGGACGATTACCGTATGCAGCTTTCTGCGCGCCGCGGCAAATGACGTCGGGCGACACCATTAACCGTGAAACGTGGCGAAGTCAACCACGCGAGCTCAGGACGACCTCGCATCCATAACTGCGGGATATCCAGCAACATCGCTGCGTGTACCATAATCCGTGGCAGCAGCCTTCTTCCGAAAAACTCCCGGCGACATGCAAATCAAAATAAGCTTACGAAAATTTAAAAAAAATGATATAACGCAGTTTGCGAGAACGAAGTACGCACGCACAATACACAATGAAAGTCACCGTAGTGATAAGTTGTACCTGTTAGCGCCGATATGTGACGGTGGCGCCCCCGTCACGACCCGGATTTGCCTCGCCGTGACGTCACGAGTTCTGATCCTGGCCTCGTGTCAGCTACGAACCGATCAAGGTCGATGGTGTATGTAAAAAGCACGGCAGAAGTTTGTGGAGTCATCGCGTTGTCAAAACTAACGCCGTCGAAGTTGACCACTCCGACATAGCTCTTATTTCCGTCGCGATGTAAGCAGAATAGACACTTTTCGAAAGTTAAGATTCATCTATACTTCATCTTGGCAGACACCGAAGGCTACAGTCTCTTCGTGCCAATCAGAGTGACGGAAGCGAAGCACCTGACAGTCCTTACCAAAGGTATACGGGGGCCGGAGCATAACACAAGTAGTTGGAGAAGAGGGCAAGGAGGAACTCCGACTCTTGCCCACTCTTTTGTATCCCAGACGTCGTTACTCTTCCCCTGCAAGATTAGCTCGCAAATCAAAATTCGTACAAAAGCGGCTCTCCCGTCTCTACCGGCCGCGGCCTAGACACCAACTTTTTTCCTTTCTTTTTTAATAGTGATACGATTGGTTCACCGGCACCGTAGCCTTCGCTGTTTGCCAAGTTACGGCGAGACAGAGTATAGTGTCAGTATCAAATGCTCCAATATTTCCGCACTAATGGTGGCGATAGGAGAGAGAGCAAGATGAGCTGCATCAAGCACCCTCGAAAGCGATCGTATATACCAAGGACCAATCCATTCCTCGCTTTCCGCTCCCGAAAACGTTCGATTTTCCTGGTTTGAGGAAGAGCTTTGGGCTTGGCTTTGTACGGGGTACACATAATGACTTTCGAAAAGCGTCTATAATTTCCAGCGAGGACGTCGCAGTTGATCGTTGGTGTGGCCAATCGCGACCACAGCGACGCTTTCGGTCACGCACGTCGCCATACTGCACTTTGCGCGCTGCCATCTTTGTTGTCGGCCAACACACTGTTTACAGACAAGCCCGCGTTTGAGGACTGCGCGTGCACGCAAACCAGATTCGCCCCAGGCGAACGATCTGCGCATGCGCAGTGCCGACAGCAGCGCCACCGCAGTGGCGACCAGTGTCTGCTCTGCTCCATGGGCGCCGCCATGTTTGTTTATGCTGCCGCCGTGACACAGTGGGGGGCGGCTCTTTTTGCAAGACTCCGTTGTTTTTAGAAACCTTCGCACATATCGTAGTGCAAGAACGTCAGAGATGCACAGTCACGAAGCTCCAAGAGCAACACCGATGCCGAGAGGGTTGTAAAAAGCAAAAATATCGTTTTATGCGCGGCCCCTCTCTTCATCGCAGCCTGCGTTTGAAATTATCATTTCCATTTTTATTGCTGGTGGCTAGGACTTCGGACACTGGTCGATACTGGGCTGTAGAACGCGTTATGAGCACGACGTAGCCCGGTCGACATCACACAAAGCGGCCCATTAATTCGGCGATCTTTTTTTACCCGGGTGAAAAACTCTCGAAAGCGTCTACAGGCTTCGCCGAGTAGTATTCTCAGTGTTTGATTTGGCGACTGCAGCGCAGAGGTCATTTCTTGTTCTCTTCAACTGCTGCTTCCTCGAGGACTTCGGCCGGGTGTCGCCGATCGCCCTATCGTCAAAGCTGCTCTTGGACTGTCAGGGCTAGCCCTCATTTTTGCTCAGTCACAGGCAGTGACGACACAGAACCCCGGAATGCTTGAGAAGTTCCAAGCTGTCTGAGACACACTTTCACTAACAAAAATTCTACAGAATCCACAAAACACTTATTTTTTGTCATCAGAAAGACACAACACATACACACAAAAAAAAGTTGATTGAAAATAATTACACCTTGAACGCGAGAAGTCGCGGTGAGTGAAACAATCCACGTGACTTACGAAACAAGACGAACTTGTCTCGCTGGTCGTCTATAGTTTCGGTTTGGCTTTGTTCTTCCTCAAGAAATACACAACAACCTTCTAAACAACGAAGAAGAAAAAAATGACTACCGTGACAGACTACATTTTAAGTGCTCACAAAATAAAAATAAAAGATATAGCATATACTATCTGTTTTTAATGTGTAAAAAATCAACAACAAAAGAACGCGTGTCGCGTGCAGTTTGGTGTGGCGCGGAGGAAATCCGGTGCGCTACGCGCAAGCGCAACCACCAGCGTGTATACTCGGAAAAACGCAGTCAATTGAGACCGCAACCTTCACTGCACCTTTACTTATACGCGCCCGTCCCTTTTCTCTTTATTTCGGGCTCTACTGTACTTTGTCGGCATCGAATGGAAAAGCTGCTTTTACCGCGCAGCGCCACACGGACAACGATCTCGATCGCAAAAGTAAAAAAAGTAGATAAAAAAGGACAAACATTCCCCACGGAGAAACCCTTCATTATCGAGAAAGCGAGACTGCAGCCGACGGCGGAATTGCAGCGTCAATTTAATACGAGCCTTTGCGCAATCCTCCACCCACCGTGTGGGGGCTGACGGTTTTCGTTTCAAGTGCGGCCTTCGGACTCTCTACAGCAGCCGCTCCCCAACGAAGCAAACAGTCGTTTAGGTGCCCACAAAAAGACGAATGCATCGGAAAACGAGAAGGCAAACCGAAGCGTCACGACCCAACCATTCGGCGGTAGACAACAAAGGCGTCGACGAAGTGTGTAGCGGCTAATAGCTGGCGTTGTCCATTTACCTCCTGGTTTTGCAAAGCAGCAACTGTGTTCGAACAAACAAAAAAGGACAAAAAATGCGTTGTGTGTTGTTGTCAAACGGAGTATGCGTCTGACGTTGTTTTAAGGTTAAATTCAACTGAACATTCGATACAGAGTTCAAGGATGATATCGAAAGCAGACAACATGAAAATAAGCAATGTACACCCCCGCGAACAATATAAACTAAAACATCCAATGTGGCCTTTTTTCTTTTTTTTCTTGCGTCTGCAGTTTTAACGATTTCTACTATTTCTTTTTTAATTTGACAAGTGTCCGAAGAATGCGACCCCAACTTCGCATTTGATTCGTTGCTCACACCATAGCTCTTTCGAGAACTGGAGACCAAAGAAGCATTCATGCTTCTTTGGTCAAAATGCTTCATGCTTCTTTGGACAAAATGAGCTGAAACAGTCCTTCGTGAAGGACTGTTACAGCTCATTTTGTCCGCGATAGTACATGATGGAGATAAACAGCTCAGTAAACGCGGACGAAGAAAAGACGCAACCACGACAACAAAACACCGATGTGTCCTGTTGTCGGGGTTAGGTGTTTTCTTTCGTCTCCGTTCTCGGCGCTGTTTATCCCCATCATGTATACAGCGTTTACCACTGGCCAAATAAATTTGCTGCCGTGGTAAAGCATTCTATACGACCTGAGGTAGCCGCTCACATTTGTTGTTACCTCAAGTAACATTGCGCTCAAACGTTTCTACACATTTACGTGTCCAAGCGTGGGTGACACGAGCAGATGGGGACAATTAAACAGCAACAAAATTACAACGTGATGCTCGCCAACCAGGAAAGCAACTTCGAGACAAGCACTTTGCGCTTCAAGGCCTGTTTACACATGCAGCACAGCGCTAGCTGAGTGCTCTTCAGCGCTGTGAACAGCGCTGACATTGCTGATGCAGCTATGTGTGAACTGGCCTTCAATGTATACGAACCGCATGGCGTGTTTGTAAACTTGCGTGTGCATGTTTGTTTTTTTGTATTCTTGTTTTTTTGTGAGGGGGAGGGGGTATTTTTGTAGAGTCATTCCAGACGGCGCTCGAGAATCATACGGCCTACATTTACTCATGTTGTTACTCGTGGAGGCCGTCACTCATCAACATGAGTAACATATTTTTCCAAATTGTGTTCTCATCCCTCTCGGAAGCACTGTCATTGATAGCAGCCTCGTGGGTAACATACCACAAAGATGCGAGAAACAGCTGTTTATTGAGGAGCAAACCCGTTACCCGTTAATTGTTACTTGAGAAACGGTTACGCGAAACTCCCCCGCCGGTGGCGGGGAGTTTGGAGAAACCGTCAAATTCGACTTATGCTATGTCACCTGCCAATTTTGGATGATGACCGCGTGGGAGAGAAAATTAAAGACGGAGATAAAATCTGGACGCTACAAAATTAAGGTTTCTTTTTTCTCTGCTTAGAAGTTTTACTGAGGGGGCTGAAAACTTCACAAAAAGTGAGTGCAAAAGCAGCGTTGTTTTCATACACACATTTAACGCTCTGAATTCGCCAGATTTCTAAAGTATTCAGAAGTTTTCAGAAAAGCGAGAACGTGAGAATGTCAACCCGACCAGGTCTCACGGATACCGACCGACCTCGCCGTATTGAATAACTGTTCGTGCGGTGCATTCCTCACACGTGAGGATGCATTTGGATACACCGACTGGCCGGCTGGGTGGTGCTTGATCTGCGGGCATCCTCCAGCACAGCACGGCACCCTAGGTGAGTGAGCTTGAGGAAATGGGTGCGCTCGATCGCCTCTCACTTTTAAGCGGCCGCTAACGCTGAAGGCTCGTATGCCCCTCCTCTTTCTTCCGTAGTGAATTTAACTGCAGCAACACCAGCAACTTTTTTGCGAGTCCGTGCTTGAGAAGGGAGAAGCTGGTAAGTCTGTTTTGAAGAGTCGCGTTTGGCGGTCTTCATTTTTATGCGACTGTAGCTTTTACAGCTTTCAAGAGACTAAAAAAATAGTGCTTTATTTTTGTAACGGCAGTCATTTTGGGTATCGTTCCTAAAGTTCTTTATGGGTACCTGGCTATTTGCTAGAATATTAGCTTAAAATATGAGGTGATGCTGGGAACATTGGCGAGTGCTTCTTTTGCCAAAACCTTGTTCACTATTTTCTGTGTGTATTTTCCCTGGTTTGGTTCCAGCTAAGCTTGCAGTGTTAATAAAGAAAAGGGTATATGTGCGTCAACAGCAAATCTGCATGACACGTGATATGGGCTTTCACAAATGCGTGACATGTTTGACGGTCATTTTGCAGGTGCAAGCTAGCAGATGCAATCTCGGTTGCAAGCATCCAGGTAGGCAGCTCGGCGTTTCCAACGTGTTTTGCTGCTCTTCTACTGAGATGCGGAAGCACACCCAGTTCAACGCGTTCAACTCACGTGAAGCATATTTCTCGGCTTTTTAGCGGACAGTTTGGCGTGGGCCTGTGCTCACTGTTCGATCCCTCTGAGCGAGCGCAAAGCACACGCGCTCCTCATGCAAACTGTTCCAAGGTCACGGACGTATCACTCATGAAACTGTTACCCATGAGACTTGTTACCAATGAAACTGGTTACCTATGAGACTGGTTACCCATGCTATCGTGCAGCACAAAAAGAGCATATTTGTAACTATACTCGCATGAGTAACGCACTCATGAGTATCGTGGCTTACGCATGAATCAAGCGGCACTAAAAGTACACTTTTGTGCCGCATGTCTCGCAGGCACTGCGGGAAGGTGCTGCTATTTGCTATGTCTTTGGCAAACTATAAACGTTACATTTGCGCGGTGTTTCGCTTTGCTGGGCTAGTATGCAAATTAGGCGCTCATCGCACGTGACGCTCACTTCGCGTACCGGATGCTCTGGCGGATAGTTCCAGTGGGCGCACTGGTTCTCCCGATTCCGACATCCAAAGCTTTTCGGAATTAAATATGGAGGATGAGAGCTCGTCATCTAACGGAGCTCTGCAAAGTACCTCCGGATAGGAATCTGAAGCCGCTAGAATGTCGCTCCCAAAGTGACAAACCTACACTCTCAAAAAAAAGAAAAAGGGGAATATTCTTACACTCTTTGTCCCATATACGACACCCCAAAACTTCAGTTCGACGTACTTGCGCGCTGGCATCGAACCGACGGCCTCAACTTTTACGAGGCGCTTGAGAACTAAACAGCTGAAGTACATATCCGAGACTACAGAAAAGAAACACTGAGGTTTCGCAGTAATACCAAGAAAAGCCCGATTACTTTCTTTGTAGTCGAAAACACGTACATTAGCTATTTCAATAAGTTGTACCACTCGGCTATCAAGCCGCCTGTAAAAGTTGGGGCCGTCTGTGTGACGCCAGCGCGTTGTACGTCGAACTGAAGTTTTGGGGTGTATTCTATGGGACAAAGGGTGTAAGAATACACCCTTTCTTCTGAGAGTGTATACAGTTTGCAAGCACTGTATGTGTGCTTCCGCTAGTCAATTGACAAAAAAACCTGCGCTTTGACCCTTTCTTTTATACTATTCCTTTGGACTACTGGAAAACATACTTTGAGAAAAAAAACCTCGACCGTCAAAGGGTTCTATGCATTTTGAGGCCCCTAGTCCAACAACTCGACACCGACAATAGTAGTTGTGCCAAGTTGCGCCATCGAAGCCCGAGTGCACGAGAAAGAAGAAAGCACGACTCGTCCTCCGATACGTTCTTTTCTCTCTCTCTCTCTCTCTCTCTCTCTCTCTCTCTCTCTCTTAGACGTTTTATTTGGCATTTGGGGGAAGAAGGGGGGGGGGGGGGGTACATGGCTTAGCCTTGACAATGCTTTTCGTTAGAAACTGTCCTAAATAAGGCCAGTTAATTTAACTGCGAGGCAGGTCTCAAAAGAAGAAGCGCGGGATAGCTCGATCTTGCCGCCCTTTGCGCCGTGTTTATTCATAACGCGATACGTGAGGTTATAACTTCTCAAGTGTCGATGGCTGTCCTTGTGCGGTGCACGCGCCAGGTTTCCGGAGGTCACACTGGGTCATTTTCTCACACCACGCTCATCTCCCTCTTTCTACCTCGAGCGTTTTTCCCGGCTGGTGCTGAATCTCCTATATTTTGTCCTACGCTAACTCACCGATTTTATTTTATTTATTTTTTTTATATTGAGATTGGGAATTTTTGGCACTCCGTACTTTCACTAGACTATTTTCAAAAACCTCATCAAGCAACATTGGCAGTCGCCATTTCTGAGCCCTCGCGTCCAAAAGATTCTCAAAGTATGTGCCAAAACAATGGCCGCGACTCCAATCATTAGAGCAGCAGCTCCTAGATGACGCGCACTTTTGAAGAGGTTCGATTAATTTGTGCAGGTGAAGCTGACACTACAAGCACGAGCATGTTGCTCCAAACGATGCATGCGCGAGCGCGCGTGCTTGACAGGGACGCTGACAAGGCCCCGCAGCTCGCTCTTGAAGCTTCTGCCAGAGTACGGTGAGAAACCGAAGGAGAGGAGGCGATGGGAGCGTGCGGGGACACCAGAGCACAGAGCTCTGATTGGCTCGATTAGGGGTAGGCGCAGAAGCTGGCTGCCTTTAGCAGACCCCCAAAGACAACGAGCGCCGCGCAAGGTTCGACGCACCCCAATACCTAAAAAAAAAAAAGATCAATATTGTTTTAGTACGTTAAATGACGAGTATTCAAACGGCATCCTCGGCTGACACTGAATCGCGTGTCGACCGCTTCCGGATCGAGATTATCAGACTCTAAAAGAAGAACGTACCGCCGCCACTACGACAACAACGAACAGCGATCGCCAAAAACAAACGGGCACCCGATCACTATTGCGCAAACTGGCAAAAAGTAAAAAAAATAAAAAGGTTTGCGAGGCTGATCTGGGGCCCCGAGGGCCATCGCCGGGCCCGTTTTGAGGTCGGCCCGTACGCGGGCTGAGACGGCACTCGGCCAGCCAGCACACCCGCCGCGCTAGTGGAGGGAGAGAGGGACGCACTAGTCGAGAGAGAAGGCGCGCAAAAATTCGAGTCGCCCAACGAGCAAGCACAACTACATCGACCGACTTCCAGAGACGAAGTCGGTCCCGCAGGCGGGCTGGGGAGGGCGCAACGAGTAAAAATTATTAAATAAATAAAAATAAAAACAGGTCCTAAGCGCACGTTGCTGCAGGTCGTGTGCGGCGGTGGAGTTGCCCCCGCCACCGCCTTCTTCGGAGGCGCCGACGACGCCGGCGAAAAAAACACCTGTCTGCTTCGTCACCACCGCGCTGGCTGGGCCATTAAAAGCTGGAGCTCGAGAAACCATTGTCCCTTATTTTACGACAATCGCGCTGGACAGGGACACAAGTCACACAACCACCGTCGGCGTGAATGCTTCTTCAGGCCATTTTAGTTTGAGCGTAATTATACCGCAGCAGCCAAGAAAAAGCACGTCAAATGCGAATATTTAAAGTCTTGGACTGGCGGGTACCATAGGCTTGTGTGCTTTGCTTTAGAACATTTTAACGGGTGTTCACATACACCTGAGTGGGTGTATGTGAACTGCTTACTGCTGCTAATGATCGCGCTTTTCAGTGGCCGCCACAGCGGCGGGGCTGGTGAAGAAAACAAAACACGAGCGAAATGCCAATCATATCGCCTGATCGACGCTTATCCAAGACGAGAATGAAACGCGAGATAGGCAACATCCGTGTCTCCCGTCACACAAACAGTGTCCGTGCATCATGCGCTTTTGTTGCGGATAATAGATAAAAACCCAAGACGAAGGCGATCGTCTCGGCGAATAGCCTCGCTCGTTGTCTGCGGTTTTTATCAGCCCTTCGTTCGCGCGCTTGGAATATCGGTCATCAGTCAAAACGACACCCACGGGCCACGCCCGCCCCCTTATCCCCTAAATACAGCAACTAAAAACCAGGAGCACGCACTTACTCCGGAGAGAAAACCGCCACCGCTCTGCGAAATTCGAACGTGTGAGTCATCTAGCGCTACATAAAATTTAAGAAAATCCGAAAGGAGCTTGGAAACATGGGTCCGCGAAGCGACGCAAAGTCAAATTATCAATCAAAGGAGGTGTGTTGGAGCGACGAATTTCGGACGCAATCCGAGACACGACGCCGCAGCGAACAGTCTGCACTGAATTCAAAAAGCCGCCGCGCCAGTACAGACCCACGCGTTGAGAAGCCCACCGAGCCGGTTGCCCAGCGGCGAGATCAAAACAAACACCGACTCACCTGCATCGGGTGGAGAAGGGACGTTTGGCCGAGCGTGTGTGTATCCGCGGAAAAGGCGACGACGTATTCCGGGCGCGTAGTACGGCGGGTTCTTGCTCTGCGGCACAAGTCTACGTCCGTTGCCTGGGCGGCGTGCAGGTTGGGCGAGCGCGCATCAAGGTGTGCGCGCTGCAACGCTGGGGAATGTGGCTGATCGCACCTTGCCGGCACACACGACAGGACTGAAGCGCTTCCTGCCCGCTCCTTTTCCGAATCCCCAAGGGCGCGCGAGCGAGTCGCTCTTCTCGCGCTGGTGGGAGAGGAGACCGAAACGGCGAGCGGCCAACGGGCGATTGGGCGATCGCTGCGCCAAAACGCAGTACCGCGGTAGTCGGCGAAAGCGCGTGGATCGAGAAACGTGGGGTGGTAACTTGAAACACTTTGCAGCGCGCGGCAGCGATGCACCGTAGTGGCGAGTTTCGAGAGGATATTGGGGAATGGGGATATCGCCCATAGCAGAGTGCTATCGCTCAAGTAGCTCTCAAGTTTGGTCCGCGCCTCTGGTGAGCAAAATGGGCAAAATGGAATATTTTGTTGGGCGCGTTTCAGTTTCGCGTCATTGCGCGAGCGAGATTTTCTCCAACCCCTCCCTCCCCTCCTTCCGTATTGCTTACATTTAATTTTTGGTATTACTGGGAAAGAGGAGAGGGGGCGGCTTTCGCTTCCCTTTTTGCTTTTTCACTTTCTCTGTTCTGAGACGGCATCACACGTCGCTCGTAGTTCCTTTCATGTAAATATGTAAATATCCCGCTGGTACGGCAGATAAAAGATGATACATGTAAAAGCGTGTTGCCAGAAGTAGATCAAATGCATTTCGAATGTTTTTATTTCGAATGCCGGTAAATGATCGATGTGGGTATGTCAAACCAGTCACATTCTCTCTATCAAAGAATCAATATTCTCTTTCTTTATCTTTCTATATTTTACTGTCTTTAGTGTCACCATATTGAAATGTAAATATCGCCGAAGAAATATCTAAAAAGAAAGAAAAAGAAACGCTTGTACCTTTTACGTTTATTTTGCCACGTTTGAAATTTGTGGAGGGGGCAATTTCGATTTTTCTGAACAACACGGAGGAGATAACTTTGACTTGTGTTGCATTTATACATGATAAACATGACTGCGGCTAGCAATAGACCCCTTTCGAAAGTCACGTGCCGATTATCGGAAGCTTGATCGGAACCCGGCACAATGTCTGGCGTGACTAAACTTGTAACAGATGACTAAACTTGTAACAGATTTCGGGGGGGGGGGGCATCGGGGCTCGTGCCCCCCTGGTGAGATTCGGGAGGGGCAGAGCCCCCGCGGGCCCGGGCCATGATCCTTACCGAGACGCTGTGTGCGTGTCATGTAACGAGCTTCTAGTGGCATGCAAACAAAATAACGCCCACGTTGCCTTTATTGACAAAATATATGGGAAATGGAATCCCAGCGTGCTTTGGTTACCTTCAATCTCCAGTTCTGACAAAAAAATAACGCGCAGCACCCCCCCCCCCCCCCCCCGGGAGAACTTCTCAGCCTGCCCCCTCTAGGAAAATGGAAAGTCTACGCCGCTGGACATAGCGAATGTTTTTGGAAGATTTTTTTCTACTGTTTTTTCTTGTGATGACGGCACACTACCCGAGTGTGATGAATTCGTCAGTATACCAGCAATTCCTGATGTATTGTTATCTCAGGAGGGAAATTTTTCGTTACTTCTCGATATAGACCCTTCGAAGGCAGGAGGACCGGACCAAATTCCAAATGCGTTTTGAAAAAGGGTATGCCGAATGGTCGTCCAAATATTCATCGCTTATCTTTCAAAAATCGCTTGATAGTTCTTCGGTCCCAAACGACTGGAAATTGGGTAAAGTAGTAACAATATTTAAGGAGGGTAATCCATGTTCCCCGGCAAATTATCGCCCCATTTCCTTAACATCAACATGCTGTAAAATACTTGAGCACATCATCTCCAGGCATATTCATACATTCCTGGCTGAGCACGGCTTACTATACTCTGTCTCACCTTGTGTTGTACCGCAGGAAAGGCTACAAGCGCGAGCTACTCGCTCTAGGGCACATCTCGGTGGCACAAGCTCTCGTGCACTAAGGGTAGCTTCCAACGCTATGAGCTCGCGCTTCTAGCCTTCGCTGCGGTACAACATAAGGTGAAACGGAGTATAAACAGCTGCCAACATGGATTGCGAAAGGGGCTTTCTACTGTTACGCAACTGACGGAAATTATGCATTTCTTTTCGAAAACTTTAGATAGTAGAGGCCAGGTCGACGTCATTTTTTTGGATTTTAAAAAGGCCTTTGATAACGTGAACCACAGAAAGTTAATGTGCAAGGTAAGACCTATGCTAAAGAACAAAACTCTGTCAGGATGGGTAGGGTCATTTCTTTCCGATCGAATGCAGTTTGTTAGCATTGAAGATAACTACTCGGATCTTTGTGCTGTTACTTCTGGTGTGCCACAAGGCTCAGTTCTGGGGCCGTTGCTTTTTCTTATCTTTATAGATGATCTGGTTAAAGACATGTCGGTGCACGTGAGACTTTTTGCAGATGACTGTATTTTGTACACTAAGGTAACAACTATGTCTGACCAAAGTAATTTAAGCGTGAACCTGCATAGTGTTAAGGAATGGTGCACGAAGTGGCAAATGTCTCTGAATATAGAAAAAACCGTTTGTATGTCCATCACACACAAATTAAATCCCCTAGTTTATCCGTACAGCCTTGAAGGCGTCCTCCTAGAAAAAGTAGACAATTATAAGTACATACCTCGGTGTTACTACATCGAGCGACCTTCGATGGAACATGCATGTGACTAACATTGTTAAAAAAGCTAATACATGACTAGCATTCTACGACGGTCCTTAATTGAAACTAGCATCTAAAGAGACTAGATTGCTCGCTTACAAACTGCTGGTTCGTCCCCTGCTTGAATACGCGTCGGAAGTATGGGACCCGCACATGAAAAGCCCAATCATTGACCTATAGAAAGTGTACAGAGACTGGCCCTGCGTTTCATTTATTCTAGATATCGCAGATTAGATTCGCCGACAGAGCTGTATGCGCTGTGTAATCTTCCGTTGCTTCAGTCTGGACGGGAAAATAAACGCTTGAAGCTTTTTTTCGTGATACTTTCTGGTTCATTACTCATTGACCAATCACGTTACCTAACCCTTCATCAATCCCGTATCACTCGTAACAAACATTCGCGTCACTTACAAGAGTTTTCCTTCAACAAAGATTGTTTTAAGTATTCATTTTTTTCCTCGTACGGTGCGGGACTGGAATCTGCTGCCAGAACATGTCGTTTCTTCCACCGATCTTGAATTGTTCCTTTTCCAGCTGGACGCAACCTAACTATTGTTTATTCTTGATTTGCATTGTTGTTGTTGTTGTTGTTGTTGTTGTTTTGGTGTTGCTTGCATCGTGCTTCATTGCCGTATTGTCTCACCAGTTGCTTTTACAAGTGTAACTCGTTGCCACTCCTGTCAAAGTTCTAATCAGGACTGACAGTATGTCAAATAAATAAATAAATAACGGAGCAACGGACACCGTGTAACGTGCAGGTCATTCCATAAGATACCGAAAGTCGGAGCGCGGTCAACGCTAGGAGCCGACGAGCCTGTCAAACAGTGTCGAGAGTGCAACGTCACTGCTCTCATCGCCTTTTTCTGTTGGTGTGTTTTTGCCTTTAATCCAAGGAAACGGATAAAGTGTGATTATAATGCAATTAAATGCAAAGGTGCAAGCGAGCTGGACAAGAATGTGTGCCGTGACTTTGCGGTTTTAATTTGCCGGTGTGCGGGGACTCCACAGCTGCCAACAGAGGTCAGTCTTCGAAAGGGGTCTACGGGGGTCTATTTCGAGGTGTGCGCTCCATGCGAGTGGCGTAGTGTCTGCAATAAATGTCGACGTTGTCTAACGAAGGCAGTGTCGACGTTAGTTTAGTAGAACAACAAAAAAAATTATATGGTATTTCTAATGTGGTATTTTGATGGAACGGGCCACATTTATTATATTAATCAACAAGAACTCGGCCTGTAAAAAGGGGTAAAAATTAAGTATACATGCATTTCAACCGTTCTTGTGCTTGTCTTGTAATGACATGTGCATCAAGCCTCCTTAGAATGTCTAAAAACTGTGCTTCTGTTGAGGCCATGTTGGGAGTGTGGACCTTTTTTTTCAATTTGCAGTGTCTTCCCTGGTGGAGTAAATTTCTTATTGAGACCTTGGCAATATCTGAGGAAAATCTGTTCTTAAATTGGTATTTTCTCGCAAAATTTCGTTCACGATGGCTCAGAGGCGTGTATTGAGGCGCTTGTCTTTTTATGCATGCAGCATTTCTTTTGTTGTTTTTTTCATAATGCAGAAACGATTTACTTTCTTTAATTATGATTACCTTCAAAATAATCCCTGCACAGGACTCGTCTCTCATTCTAGATGCCCATTATTGTTTTCAAAAAAGATACTGAGTTAGAAGAATTTGTGTTATTCAGAAATCAAATTTTATGTCGCTCTACTTTTTATGTTTTTACCAACTCTTATATTCATTTCTTGAAAAATATGAGAATGCTTGCATGTCGGGAAGTCCGAGACGCTGCCATGAGACAGAAACAAGGGCAAACGCGTTCACAAACACATGGATTCGAAACCGAAACTAACGTGCCTGCCGTTGTTTTCATTTCTTGAACTCAGATGGCGCCACAAGCCTAACGTACATCCGCTTATTTACCGCCGGCGTTCAGCAACCTCCACGATAGATGATCAATAGATTATAAATATAAAATAGCCCTGATATATATTTTTAACAAACGATGGCGTATCTTATTATGTCTGTTTTTTGCCGCACGTGATAACCCGTCAGACGGCGTGCCTGCTGCTCCATGCGACATTTATCGATTGCCCGTGTCGACCGCTGAGGAGCCTGCGATAGCAAAAAAAGGGTATCAGTTGGGGGAACACGGTAGATTCGCCGTCCGAGGCACCGCTCCGAAATCACTCCCGCTTCAAAGTCATTCCACGCCTCAGGTAAAGGCACGATGCAAACGCGGGTGAACATCGACGAACCACGTTGGGACCAGAGCACCTACTGGGGCCGGGCGCGGCACTTTTTCACCGTCACCAACCCGGCGAACCTCCTGTGCACGAACCACGAGCTGAACGATGCACGCGACATCGTCGTCCGCTACCGCAAAGGTGAGACCATCCCGGATCTCACCGAAGACAGACTGTGGCGCGCCAAGCAAGTCTACGACTCGGCTTTCCACCCGGACACGGGCGAGAAGGTAACGCTCATCGGCCGCATGTCCGCCCAGGTGCCCATGAACATGTCCATCACCGGTTGCATGCTCACCTTCTACAAGACCACGCCGCAGGTCGTCTTCTGGCAGTGGATCAACCAGTCGTTTAACGCTGTAGTCAACTACTCGAACCGCAGCGGTGACTCTCCGATCCCCGTTTCCACGCTGGGCCTGTCCTACGTGCTTGCCACAGGAGGTGCCTTGGCCACCGCCCTGGGGCTCAACAGCCTGGTGAAGTCGGCGCCCCCTCTGGTAGGACGCTTCGTGCCTTTCTGCGCCGTCGCGGCTGCCAACTGCGTCAACATTCCGATGATGAGGCAGCGGGAACTCATGCACGGCATCCCCGTCGTTGACGAGAACGGCAACAAGATCGGCGAGTCCAAGACGGCTGCCCGGTGGGCCATCAGCATGGTCGTGCTGTCTCGGGTCGGTATGGCCGCACCTGGTATGGTCTTCCCGCCGCTCGTCATGAACCAGCTGGAGAAGAGGGGCGTGCTCAAGAGGTACCCCTGGGTTGGGGCCCCCTTGCAAGTGGGTCTCTGCGGTCTTCTGCTCGCGTTCGCCACCCCGATGTGCTGCGCCCTCTTTCCCCAAAAGAGCCACATCTTGGTGAGCAGCCTCGAACCGGAGATTCAGGAGGTGGTTCGCAAGATGCCCAACCCTCCGACGATGCTTTACTACAACAAGGGACTTTAATTATGAATCTAGGCGCGAACGGGCTCTGTGAACACTATATATTTTTACGAACACCAATGCACGATGTCGCACCCCAAAGCGAGCTTGCTGTATCGCGGGTGCGCGGGGACCTAAATGATCGAAGCTATTTTATATCGGGTTGCCGCAGAGAGGATAGATGTTGCTGCCTGCGCTGTCGCTGCCACTCTTTTGTTCCTGGGGAAGGCACTTTGTACAAGCGGTTTCCTTCCCCTTTGGCTGATGTTCCTTATGTGACCTCTCCTCCGTGGTTGCAGTGTGCAGCTTGTTGATAATAAAATAAAGTTTTAGTAATTTCACTTTCTAGTTAAAGTTTTTGTCCATGCAACACCAGAACCGATGTGCTGTAGTGTGCTATCTAAGACTTCATACTATAAAGAAAGAAAAGAAAAACCTAACAGGGAAGAGAGAATGTTGCACTGGTACACAGCTTGATCTGGTGTGTTGCACCACCCCTTGAAAACAAAAGCAAATTGCTTGTTTATCTTTGTACAGCAGTGGTGAACCTGCACTGTATGTCATTATTCAGCTGGAGCCCACTATAAACTTCCCACGAAGCTTCCTGCTCGTCATGATCCAAATGAACGCTAGTTTCCTCCCCTCCACTCACCTTCTCTCCAGCATTAGCTCTACTAAAGTGGAAAGGGTAGAGGGCTTTGTGGAGGGGCCTGCCATTTCTCTTTATCTGCAACAGACTACAAACTAAAGTGGTGCACAGAATAATTTATGTTACAAATTATCATTAGCAAATATTCGTGCCCCATGATTCCGCTGGGTAAACATCGAACAAACACTTTTCAGAGACATTCCAGATATGACTTGTTGGCAAATATTCTTTGACTGGAGCATTACCAACAAACGGCATGTGATCATTGACAAGTGGTGCTTCTTGTTTCGAGGTCATATGAGGACCTAATTCCTGCCGCGTGCAATGATATGATCCGCTCGAAACCCTGGGCCAGTGCCCAGCGTCCCAGGGAGGGTGGAGAATAAAAATCAATATGATTTAAATCATAATTTAAATTAGACCAGTTTTTCCATGGCTTAAAGACTGACGGCCAGTTCACGCTTTCCACTTTTCCCCCGCCTTCTCCTCTCCCCTTTCGACCCTGTCCACCGTTGCCTGTATCCTCCTTCCCCACTTTGAGGAGGATCTTCTGCCTTGCAGGATCTCGTGTCCGGTCGTCAGCCTTTAAAAGCTTTTCCTCAAAAAATATTAACAATATTTTTTTCCTTTTTTATTTACTGTTTGTCTATTCATTTGATTCTTTCTGTGTGCATTTGCTTCGTATTTTCGTCAAAGAAGAAAGATTTATATCAGGCTGCTGAACACGAGCAAAAAGAAGTGCTCTTTTGAGCCAAGCGGAGCATTGAGCTTGATTTGACCTTTCACTTTGTCCATCAGTTATGTAACATCCTATTGCAACAAAACCAGAACTCAAAACAAAGGAACAAAAGTTAGGAAAGTAACGGTCCAATCGCAATCAAATCAAAACGAAAAAAAAATGGGGGGGGGGGGATTACATTTATAAAGAGTTGTGAATTAAACTGCACTTTAAAATTTACAGTAATTCTTCCCCATTTTTATTAGTGACCAGACGCACTGATCAATGAATCTGCTATGTTTGAATACGAGGGGCGTTCATAAAGTTCGTATTATCGGATAAAGAAATTAAAGGAAACGGAACAAAACAGGCATGAACATGAGCGCGCGTCCCTCTAGTTTCTGCACAGTATAAACATCGCATGCTATAGTAGCTCGGAACGCCGCTAGGGAGACGAAACAAAAATGGCACCGCCCGTCGGTGCCAAGCACATGCAGTGATCCGTTTTTTTATTTGAAGGGAAGCAATGCCAAGGATATTCATTCCGATCTGGGAGCGTTGTTCGGGGACAACTCCCCAGTTTACGACACTTTTGGTTAAATGGCACAGGCGCTTCTAGTGTGGCCAAATAAGAGGAAAGCATTTCAAGGATGGCGACCAAGTGATTGCTGAAATGGAGCAATTCCTGAACACTCAAGACAAGGAGTTCTATAACAATGGCATCCGGCATCTGGTGCATCGCTGGAAAAAGGGGGTAACTTTCGGTGGCGAACATGTAGAGATATTCTCAACTCCTACTCGAGTTTGATTGCTGAATCTCTATTCCTTCGTGACAATATTACGAACTTTATGAACGCCCCTCGTATACATCTAGCGGTACAAAATCACTATTTCTTAGCTACAAGTATTTAAATAAAATAATCTGAGTTAAATCAAATAAATCTGTTTTACTTATTCCTTAAAAAAAGCGTGAAATTTTTCCACCCTGGTCGGAAAACTTTGTCCCGTGCGAGCTTTTATAGGCGACTTCGTCGGAGCTTTGCCATTTCCAGTACATACCAAGGCCCGTCCAGTTTCCCACAGAGCACTACGCCGAAATCTCGCAAGGCGGGTGCTCCTATACAAGTTCCTTCACGGGGACTATTCCATCCCGGATGGATACCTCCGAAGGTCAAGGCGTGACCCATTGAAGCTGGACCCGCGCCTTGCCCGCACGACCAGTGCCCCCTCTACCCTCTTCGTTCAGGCCCCCGCTCTCTGGAACTCTCTGCCAGTTAATGCTCGCCGAGCCCCTGACGTGGCCGAGTTTAAGGACTTGGTGCGGAACCTGGACCTGAACGTGTAAATAGTATAACCCGATTCATTCTCTATATCCACCTGTACATGCTCATCATCATCATCACCACTTCATTATTTTAGATTTTATCATTTGTTAACATACTGTCGAGGAGGTAACCAGCACACTGCTGCACGGGCTGCTGCCTTTTGGTTACCTCAGGCTCTCGGCTATATATGATCAATGTTCAGCCAATAAAACACCTTGAACCACCTTGAACCTAGAATCAGTCGCCGCTATATATCCACGGAGAAAGCTGGGTGAATGATGACCCTGGCGTGAATATATCAGTGTTGGGAAATACTTAAGTATCACTTCAAGTAGGTTTAGAGAGCTTGTACTCGATTAACTGTAGATTATCTGAGCGTGTACTTGTCTTAGATGTTGAACCGATATTCAACTCTTTTTTTTAAAAAAGGCCGTAGAAGTGTTTGACTGGACCGTACGAAGCCAGAAACGCCATGTATACAGTGGTATCTCAAACAAAACGCTGTATTTCTTGAAAAGAATATCGCGGTCGAGCTTAGCCCGCAGCCGGCCATCGAGATGTAACGGAGGCATGTTCGCGTTCCTCCTGGCCTTCATGCTTTCTCTTTCGCATCAAGCGCGTGAGTCTTCGAGGACCACACGTCCCGACGCGGGCAATTCGATTTTTCGCGGTTTTCGCCTTCAAGTGTATCTCGTCATCTATGGCATGCCTCCAGATTTGTTAAAAATATCGCGCGAACGCCGACCGGCTGATAGATCAGCGCCTTATCGCAGCGAGAAAGAGCAGGTTAGCGAGGCTACGCGCCTGTGGCAGAAGTAAGGCATTTGCTGTTTCACGCCGTGATAAGGCGCTGATTTTCCTGCCGGTCGGTGTTCGCGCGATATTGTTAACAAATCCTGGAGGCTGTACATATGTTATAGTTGCTAGTATACCTACGAGATAATCGCACCCCGAATTTTCGGTTCATTATACCTTGTAAAGTTTATTTATTTATTTTTTTCTAGCACTTTCCGAAGAAAGTACAACTCCCGACTTCAAAGTATACATTCTCCAATTTCGGTATTGCAAAATTTGTATCACCAAATAATGCTTTCATTGTCAACTTTAATGAACTACTGGAGGCATGGGTTTCCCTAGGAATTGATATAACGGGTGTCTACATTTTTAAGGGGGCGGGGGGGGGGGGCATTGAGAATAGAGGAGTTGTTGCAAATTAAGGGGTGCCTTCAGAAAAAGAAGGGGCGGTGTACAACCCCCCTAGGGGGGGTGTAGGGAAATCACTGCTGGGAGGGATATTCTACTCTCACCAGAAATGCGAGCAGTCGAAAAATCGCTCCGGACGGCTTTTATAACTCGGCCACCGCAAGCGTACACTCCGGCACGAAAGGATTCCATGCTCTCTCCGTCATAAGATATTGTGTTAAAAAATACTTGTACCTTACTTTGAAAGCACATTACATTTATACTGCTTTACTTCTTGCGCCCGGTGTACACTTACTACTTTACTTGGAGTACATAACCTCTAATTTAAATTGTACTCTACTTCAAGTACCTTCTAGATCTACTCTGCCCAACACTGGAACATGTGCGACTTAGGAAGCTTGCAATGTGGCATTTTAAATGCTTCCTATATTTCGCTGAAAACGGTTTTAAAGGAAAACTAAAGCGGTTCCGTATTGAAAAAAAAAACATATAAATCGTTTTATTTGGCTTCTAAGTTCAGGAATATCGATTTTTCGCTTTTATATGTTTAGTGCACGGAATTTTTAGAAAATCATTTTCAAAGTACCGCTGAAACCCCTTCTCCCCGAGCGTGACGTCACATCCAGACTTTTCGGAATATCCGCTCTCGCGCATCTACAGCGCTACCGAAAGCTAAACACGCGCAGTTTTGATTTTTTTTATGTAAAAAACACGACCACTGGTGTCAGTGCTGAGGAATATACCTGGCCAGCTTCCATTTTGACGTGGAAACGTCAAATTGGAATCTTATGTTAGCGTCGCATACAACCTTCTTCGGTGTCCAAACCCACGTCTATACAGCGTCACTCGGATCGCCAACTGACCTGAACTACATACATACAGTGCGAGTGTCTCTTGTATACAGGGCACCGGTAGCCTTGCCAGTAGCCAGACCATAGCTTTGCCCGCTTTCCCCAGCCATTGAAGGAAACATTAGCCTCGTTCGGCATTTGCGGCAGCGATCCTCTCCTCCCCCTGCCAATCAACAAGCCCCACTTGGCTTCGTAACTCGCGCACATCCGCGCGGACGGGACCGAGAAAGAAATGCGGGTCTCCTCGCAAACGGGGCCGGTGGGCGGCAGTCCGAAGTGGCCGTTCGACACTTGGCGGTCGGGGGAGAATCTGACCTATTTCTGTTTCCACTCGGATCAGGCGCCTGTGTCGCCGCCGGCATCTTCGCGCACACTCCAAAGGAAGCCGTCCCGCTGGCCTCGTCTTTGGGGCATTATTGACAGTGTCATTACAATTAGAGCACCGAGAGCGCAAAGCAAGGGCGTTGGGAATTGACTTTCCACGTGCGCCAAGTAGCTCAAATATAATCTACTTTACATTGCCGTAAAAAAAAATAATAATAATTTTTTGTGTAGATGAGATTTGGGCTGCATGTGAAAGGCCCACATGTGACCATAATGAATCCCCAGTCCGTTAGGCGTGCCAGTTGCCCTTTATTAGCGTGGCACGTAAAGAGCCAAAATTTACTTACTTTTTGACTGAGCATCAACGATCGCATGGCCGCTCTGGTCACTTCTAATATAAGCGTGCAAGCGATCGCTCGGTAAGCGAACTCGTGTAACCTACTTTACATGCCCATGCGTGCCACATGCGCTCGCGCGCACAAAATTAAGTGTCTGCCATGTGGTTCTGCTTGCAATAAGTTCACTATAGTCAACGTTGATTATAGTATACGAAGCGTTAGCCCCTGCAGTCTGGGATGAAAACAATCCAACGGCGGCGGAAAGACCTTTGCCGTTTTGAAACGCGGGAGAAATACGCGCCAAGGGCAGCGACACAAAGGCATCGGCCAAGAGCCCATTCGCGGAATTCTGTGCATGCGCTCCAGACGTCACAACTTGCAGTATTTTTGAAGCGCTAACGCTTACGCGTGCAAAAAGCGTGTGAAATCAAATCAACTTTGGCGTGTGGATATTTAGGCGGTGCATAAATGTTGTCTGCCAAAGATTGTTCTAATAATCGCGTTCTGCGCACTGCCATCTTTGTCTACTGCACTGTGGATGAATGCCTTCAAAGCATGCGCACTATACTTCGTCTCACCTTAGTATGTGGACTATTGTTAGCCGCGCGTGCTAAAAGCGCGAGCTAGTTTCTTTGAATGAAGCCTCGGCGGCTGCACGAGCGCTCGTTCAGCTAGTGCTCGAGTCAAGGCAGTCAAGGCTAGCCGCTGGTGCTAGCACAGCATCCGTGGATAATCCATGCTATATAGGTGAGACGAAGTATAGCTCTCTCTTCTGAGTATCAGACGGCGCCCATTCGTCCACAGCCCACCAGTGACGCGGCATTCTTTTGCCGAGAGGGTAAACACTGGAATGGTGCTTGCGACTCTCTTCCGAGTTCTTCGACGTACATCGGACAGTGGTAATTCTACGACCATCTCGAGAGCTGTACAGTGACTGGCAACTTGAGAAATGCAGGACGTGGCGAGCCTCGGTTATCTTTCATCATAATACCACGCCCTGCTGTTTACGATTCGATGTTTCGATGGCTGCCTCTTATGGTGCCTAGCTGCGACATCACGACCACGGTTAGCAAATGTCAGCGACAGTTTCGGTGGTGTGTGTAAAAGTACAGTGGAAGCTCGTATAGCCACATCGCACCCTTGAATCAGCACCGTCAAAGTTGACAGCCTGACATTCCTCCAATAATAAACGTAGAATTCATCGCACTTATGACGTCATGGTGAACATTTGGCCAGTGGTGTACCAACTTGTTTCTGAGTGAAGGGGCAAACCTGACCCCCCCCCCCCGGAGCCGGGGGCGGTGCCCTTGGTATCCCTCGGCGCCTCCGGCCAGTGTTTGCCCTGCCCAGTGGCGGCTGTTTCAGGGGAGGGGAGGGGGGCAAAACACATGCCTTGCCCCCACAGTTGGATGCATTTGGCCAATTGTGGAAGGCCGACCGCAGCGACGCTTTTGGTCGCGCTCGTCTCCAACTCCCATGGCCAACTTTCTGGGAAGATTCCGTGGAATAAAAAGAAGTTTACGAGGAAACTTAGAAATTCTAATTCATCTGCGTTCAATGATACCCAGGCAATTACAGTCCTCGGGAACATTACGATATTTTGTCAAGGAGAGCAGAAATTGACAATAGACCGATCTCAGTCAGTTTGACTACGCCACCGCTGCCGCAATGCATCGAGGGAGCTTGCGTCTTTCGCAGTGTCTAGTGTTACGTCTGACGGAACCCGAAATAAAAAATTAAAGTTACGTCCGACGTATCTTTACGTAAGGATTCGAGTTACGTCCGACGTAACCCTACATGTAAATTAAAGTTACGTCCGACGGAACTCCAAACAAAAATTAAGGTTAGGTCCAACGTAACTTTACCCCAAGGTTTTGAGTTACGTCCGACGGAACGGTGTGAAAATTAAAGTTACGTCCGACGGAACCCAGTGTGAAAATTAAAGTTACGTCCGACGGAACTCGAAATAAAAAATAAAGTTACCCCTCCCCCCCCCCCCCCCCGCTGCCCGTTTCGACCTGGATTAGTTTTGTACCGGCGTAGGTCGTGGTACCGGCACGGGTTCGTGTAATTACTACCGCGTGGTGCAGGTTAAAGACCCCGCTGGTTAGGTTAGCGGTTGGAAGTGGTTTCATATCTAAAAACAAATCGAAAAAAGAACTGAAGAAAGAAAAAAGAAACGAGAGAAGAAAAAAAGCTAATGTAACGGGTATCGAAACCGCCTCAACAAATAAACCTGGAGGTACGAACACAGCTGACAGAGCCGCCTGCGTCCAGGGGCGGATCCAGACCTCCATTTTAGGGGGCGGTTCCTCGGTGTAAAACGGCGGGGGGGGGGGGGGAGAGTGTTTATATTTTTTGTGGAGTTATCGTTTTTACTAAACTCTGATAACATAATATAGATCTTGAGAGCTTTTGTATCGGTTTACCTGTCGGGGATGAACTCTTTGAATTAAAAACCTTTCAGGGTGACCACGCTAGAGGTAAGTATCTAGAAAATTGTGGTGGCACTATCCTTTCTGAACACCATAACGCAAGGAATTTTGTAGTTCATAGGAAACGGGATTACTCCATTCTGCGTGGCAGTGTGCTAGAAATAGAAAAAGAAGTTTAACTAGGGGATGAATGTTTGGTGCTATAGCGGCTGTGACAATTGCAGACAGTGTAACTTGATGGCTCAGATATCCCCGGCAGGCCTACAACTTTTTGGGCTCCTTTTGCTTGAATATTTATAAATTCTCGTTACACCCGCGGAGCATGTACGGAGAGCCAACCTTTGCCAACTATACACCGTTCCAAGCTGGGCTTCTGGCCGGCGCCATTTTGACGAGTGTAGCGCCGCCTACCTGCATCCGGGCATTTGGGAGAATCTGAACCCGCCCGAATGACCGACCGCCATTACTGGACTGTTACCCTGCTCACCGAGTCACACCGATCGCAGCTGCTTCTGCCGACACGGCTGCCGCATTCGGCGTCCTCGGCTCATTGTCTTCGTCCATGGAGGAAAACGTGCACTATCCTAATCAGTATGTCAGGCATGGGGAAAAGTGCATCCTGCTTTCCTGGCGTTTTTTATGGGTAATTTTTAGCGCGCTTCTGGGGCAGTCGTCGCTCCTAAACCGTACTCGGCGTTTCGATCGCTAGCGAAATTGGGGATTGCTAGTGAAATTGAGGATCGCTAGTGAAATTGAGGATCGCTAGTGAAATTGAGGATCGCTAGTGAAATTGAGGATTGAACGAAGCCAGGATGGCACGAATTACGGCATGTGAATTTGCGCTGAACTCGAGTTGTCGCAGCTTGGGGGCGCCGGGAACATTTGAACAAACTGCGCGGTTAGCGGCTCAGACGTGCGCTTCGACGTCTGCTTTAATTGAAATAGTAGAAACCTCAAATTCAAATATGAATCGATATATAAATACCGAGTACAGGTAGCAAGTGCGATGGATCTGTTTATTTTTTTCTGATTTAGAATTTACTGTCACAATATTGGTGCATTGATGTGCCTCTCTGTAATCGCCTCGCGTGAAAATTATTTGTGCACAAACTGTGTCGCGGCGTGTTGGAGAGTCTACCACAAAGCTAAGCCAAAGTCTGAGCTCTGTGCCCAGTCTTGCTGTGCACAGCGGCGTCAGACCAAAACTACCCCCCCCCCCCTTTCCGTCTTCCTTCCATTTCCAAACTTTCCCAGCAAGAAAAAGAAAGATTGGCAGCCATGCCAACCTTTCTTTTTTTTTTCAATTTTGAGTTGACCAGGTAAAGACAGCTTGTTGCCAAAAGATGTCGATGCTGCGTGGATATCGCGGGTGTTGCTGTTGTTTTCCATTTTCTGCAAGTAATTGAAGCGTTCGGCCATTCGCACTAACGTATTCATGGTAAATTGACAATTTCAGAAACCCCCACAAACGATCGAATTACGCATACCCGACGCTTCAATTTCGGCGGCGCATTTTCGTTCCGCACCAGGCGTCGCCTACCAATTACCACCTGAAGAAAAATAGAGTTATTAAATCAGTGGACCAGGAGTCACGGAACTGTTTTCTTTTTTCAATATCTAAGCCGCCCTCCGCTTACCTTTCGGTCCGCACCCACATTCATCCTGTTTGACATCGTGGGTCTTGCGCACTGAATCGGCGTTTATTTCACGTTTTCTTTTTTTTTATTTGTACAACTAATCACAGCACAGTGCTGCCCGGTCGATTCTTTTCTTGCATAGGCCATGTCACGCGCGAAAACACGCTACAATATCAAAGCGGCGTCTAACATTGTCGAAACAACATGCCTCCGTACACTGCGCACGTGCTTTCTAACAGTCCACTCCGTGAAGCAGACGAGCTTTCGAGGGAAAGGGTAAGCGGAGCGTTGGCGCAGCGCTCTGGTTCGAGAGTGTTTTTCCCTTTCTGCATCGACCTACTTGGAACGGTGTATACGGAGGAAGCTCATGCGGCTAATGACAATGCGAAAAACGTTTTAATCTAAAAACTCGGCTGTTCTTTGAGATTAAGCTTGGCATAGTAGTTAGAACTTTATATTCAGTGCCAAAATGCAGAACGTGGTTTTAAAACATACTCTTCATTGTCGCCGGTTGCTTCAATAAAGCGAGTACGTTGCAAACAAGCGACAAAAATGGCCCGGCGGCTTCGACGCTGCTCGCGACGTCAAAACACTGTTGACGCAGCGAGCGAAACGAACGCTGCCAGGCAAGTTCGTCGGTTGTTCGCCGTATATTTGGAATGTCCAGAGCGCAGCACATGCGGCATTGCCAACCCAAACTCGTGTTTTCATGTGTTCTGGATGCAACTCGAGAGAACGAAACCGAATAATTGTTGAATATTTTTGAAAGCATGTTGCTGTTCGGCAACTATAACTTTTAAACTTAGACAAGACCTTAAACCAGCAATGGATCCTTCCAAATTATATTCAATTGCACTTCGTCTGGATATTTTCTGTATGAAAAGAACACTTACTTGTTTCTGGGTAGTTAGCTCATTCGTCAGGGTCGAGAGGACAGGTGCAGAGATATGATGGGGCAGAGCGGTTGTCCGGTCGGCGAATCTCAACTGGGCTGAAGGCCGATCACGACTACAGCATGGATGTTTGGGAGTCGGTGTTCACTCGAACGGGCACAGGCACTGTCTATTTAATTTTTGAAAGGGCTCGTTTTCCCCAAGTCCCTAGGTAGGGAATTCGAAGCCGCAGTTGCAAACCAGCAAGCCCCGCCTCTGTTTCGTTCGACACACACATATTCGCTCCTGCAAAGCCGCGCGAAAGCTTTGCCGTCAATCCACAGAAGCCGCGTTTAACTCGAAAAGTAAAGACGGCGCCAAGGGGAGACAAGGGGTAGCGGGCGCCTTTCCTAAGATATGTCCCGTCACCCTAAGTTGAAACGGCATTGTATACAAATAAATGCCTACGGCGTCGGCTTGAGGACCCTGTGTAAGCAGCCTCCAGCCTTTAGAGTGTTCGTACCGTTTATCTTTTTTTATTAGCTTCCCGCCACGAGAAGTCGTACCGCAGGCAGTATGAAGCCCATTAGAGGAAACATCTCCCCCTTCTGGCGCTCGTCGGCTTCTTTCTGTATTCCGCGCTGCGGCGCTGATCCTCAGTGAGGGATGGAAGCGAGGACGAAAGCGGGCTTTTTTTTAGGCCAAGGTCGTGGGGAAGTCCGGAGCGTCTTCAGGAGAAGCTCAGACCCAGACTACACTGTACCCAGAGCATTTGCTTCCTCTCTCAGTTGAGAAGAAAAGCAATCACCTGGTTGTACAAGCTGCATCCCCCCCCCCTTTCCTGGAACGTCTCCTCCTGGTACGTCCCCTCCGCACTTCCCTTGGCAATGAGCACACCGTGCCAATAAGATACCTTTAGTGAGCCCGTGGGCGACAGCATCTCAAAGCAAGCCAAAAAGACATGCCAAAAGACAAGCCCAGAACAACGAAGAAACCATCAAACGAAAAGTGATGAAAAGGCGGCCGCTAGAGAGGAAGGATAATCCGCTGTGTATAGGATCGCACCCTTGAGGAAGGCTGCTTGGCGTCTGCGTTTGGGAGCTTTCAGGGCACAAATTTTTCGCAACCTGCAAGGAGAGAGAGGGAGACAGAGAGAGAGAGAGAGAAAGGGGACTAGATAGGTTGAAGGTATTTTCCCCCGTGCTCGACGTGCTGGCCTTGTTTGGAAGTGTGCCTGCAGTCGAGGACCCTGATATTTGGTGCGCCTCCCCACTGTCTCTCCACTTCGAAACTCCTGGCGCCGTCCCTGTCGGGAAGACGTACCGTGACCTTGACGGAGATAAACCCCACTTTGGAAGCGCCCAGCAGGTGCGTCCACCCACCGCTGTTTTAATCTTTTGTCCCTCGCGTCGATTGCTTACGTTTTTTCTTCGAGCTGACGAAGAACCCCGGGGGGGGGGGGGTTGCCTGGCGAGGCGTTTGGGGGGGCGATCGCCCCCACCGCCCCCCCTTGGATCCGCCACTGCCTGCGTCGGACGTAATGCAGAAGTAATTATATATTTTTTTATGTTTACGTCGTGTTTCGGCCACAAAGCGTAACATTCAATGAGCTTCCGTAGGTTACACAGGCCGTAACTTATTTCCGTCGGACGTAACTCGAAACCTTCGGGGTAAAGTTACTTCGGACGTAACTTTAATTTTTATTTCGAGTTCCGTCGGACGTAACGCTAGACACTGCGTTAAGCCCAGTTCACACAGTTGCGTTTGACTGCGTTTGACTGCGTTGTGGCAGCGAGACACCAGGACATCCCTGCTGCTTATATCGCGTGCCAAGAAGATTCCTTGAAATGGATTCCACGCTTCATACGAAGCACAGATGTGCCGGTGACTCGCTTTCGGTTCTCGCCGCAACGCAGTCAAACGCACTCAAACGCAAGTGTCTGAACCGGCCTTTAAGGTACGTTTATACTCCAACGTAACGTCGACGGGCGCGGCACAGCGCAGCGCGCGCAGATACTGATTGGTCGCAGATATCAAGTTCCTGGTTGCCGGCCAATGAAAGGCGCGCGTTCTGCGCTACGCTGCGTTCACTGCGCTCAACGTCGGAGTATAAACAGCCCTTTAGTCTTTCTGCACGTGCGACAACCTCGCTTGAGCTCTGCGCGTGTGGAGCATGAGGCGGCACGAGCCGTCTTGTGCACTGCTGCCTGCCTCCTGCAAACTAAAGTTATGGCGGCGTCAGGCATGCGCCGAACGCTTGGTGAGATCGGTCTATTTTGCTAACGCAACCTGCAAAACTCAATGCAAAAAAAAAAGAGCTTTGAAGAGTTGTGGAATAAAGACTAGACGCGTTTAAAACTTTAAGTACTGATTATTGATATTTTGCGGCACCGATATGCCACAGACAAGAAGAAACTACGTATCTGACTCTTCGACGGCAAGAAATTTGGACAGCGCACCTGCGGTTGCTCTCCCAGACCTGTCACTTCGCGAATACGCACCCCGACGTAAAGTCAGTCTAACTCAGGTAAGAAGGAAAGGCATGTCCACGCATGTTTTCTTTGTCCGATATAGGCCTGTAGATCACAAGTTTTGAGCAGCGCCCCTCGCGAGCAAAATCGAATATTTATAGGTCGCGTTTCGGTTGTGCTGAAAGGCGCCATATGAAAGAATTATGAACAGAACAGCTGAAAGGAACGCATTCTTGGCGTTTCGATAGGACGCTAATGCAACAAACTGTAAATGTATTGCTGATATTTTTAATAATTTTTTTAGGGTTATGAACAAACGTTGTAAAACGTTAGCATTCGAACATAACTTGTGCGTAATCAAATGCTACAACGCCGCTTTTGTGGTCGCGTCTTGTAGACGTCGATGCCAACATTACATGGTCGCGTCTCGTGGATCCGCTCGGGCTCCCTGGCCGAGCGCAACAGGCCTATAGCAACGATCCCCCTGACAGAACGCGAAACGTCCGCGAGACGCTTTCGGAGCCTAGAGCGTTTCACGGACGCCGCCACTGTCATTCCGATAAGGGTACAAGCCTCGGCAATCTGTCCTCCCGTCATAACATGGCGTGGAAAATTAAAAACTGATAAGATACGGCACGGGGCTCCTGTTCGCGAGTGCATGCATCTGTGCTGGGCAGCGCGTGAGGTTTTCGCCTTTCAACGACAGTAAAAGTAGTTGTGTTGTTTCGCAAGTTATAGCAGCCCCATCGGGCGCCTGCAGTGTCCCCGCCGGAGATGAGAAATTTAACCGGTGCATTACCACACCAGTAATACACGACCGCAGGCCGGTATACGACGCTCATCCACGTCGATAAAGGCAGAGGTTGGGATACATTTTGAATGTAAAAAAGTAGTATAGATGAGAGCGCACGGTGACGTCAGAACACCGAGCTCTGATTGGACGGATAGACAGGCTAGCTGTCTGTGCTGCTTTCCTCCAATCAGGGCGAACTCTGATTGGAGGCTTCTACGATACTCTCTCTTACTTTCACTTACCGTTGCTTCTGGTGCACAAGTACTTGCGTAACACGTCGCGATTAGACGAGCGCCTTAATTATGTTGATTTCTTTATACGACTTATCTCACAGATATCCGAAAGAAAAAAAAAAAGAAATGGAGACCATTACACGCTTCGACGCGCAAACATGCAGCTCCCCCAACTCTCGGTAAATAACTAAATATAAACAAAACGGCCTTATCAAAAAGCCGTGACACTTTCGCCTTTTACCACGGTGCACAGCTCAATGCTCGGAGATGCGCGCGGTGCGATGTAAGTTGAAGACTATGGCCTAGAAAGCGTCCTTGTTGGCTCCACTTTCCTTTACAAGTTCTTCTTATTATTTTTTTTAGATTTATATGTAACGGAGAAACATAAGCCTTATCGGGGGTCACTTCAGGCCGAAGATAAGATCGCAGGGTGCATGCGACAGAAAATCGCCGCGCGGGTGCCTGGGCTTGGCAGACACAAGAGGCGCTCGGTTGACCCATGGTTGACCGACAAATACACAATTGCAGTTGTCGGCGGAGTTACGATAAGCGGCGGTCGAGGTCGACTGCATCAAACTCGGAGCAAGCTTTCTCTTCCTCGTCGCCGCTACGAAGCCAGACAAGCAGTGGCCAAAGCTCTTCTTTCCCCTTATCGAGATGACCGTGAACATTAGAACTGCCGCGTACTCTCCTTCCGCCATAGCGCGGAGATTTCAAGATTTGTCAGAATGCGAGGAAAAATGACAAAGCTCTTCTGATGCAGCAATGAAATGAGCGCCGAAGAGCACCCATATTGAGTGCTGACTTTCATCTTCTCAACGTATCTGTTTTTTTCTGCATCATGGCATAAGTCACGGCAAATACATTTGTAACTGCTTTCATTTAACTGCCAAACCTAAACTGTGATGTATATTATTAAAACGATTATTCGCTTGCTTAACTGATAGTAAAGTGGTTAAGAAATAAATAAAAATAAATATTATTTAGCTCACGAAAAGTATTGCGTGCTAACGTGATCATAATGACGGTTCTAACTGATCTATTCGATGACCAATTCAAAGTTCAAAAATGCTATTCTCAATCACTGCTTTATGAAATTACGCAAACATTTCTTTAAGTCTGACAAATAAACAAAATGGTAAAATAACTATTTCATTTTATCAATAACAAAACACACGCCCTCGTGCATACACCAGCTTACACAACAAAATGTAAAACTGGAAAAATAAAGCGAGAAAACAGTTCGTTACGAAGCACTGGTTTTAATCTGCTGGAAGTCGTCACTGATTACCAGTCGAAATAAGCAGCGCGCCACGCGTTTACAACTGATATATAAAAGTAAAATAATAAAAAAATGCCGTGGCAATTTAAATTAAAAATACGGAGTAATAGCGATTTAGCGGTATCAAAAATATACCGTAAGCTCGTTCTGCGTTGCCTCCAGCAAGACACATTACGGCCAAAGTTCAGCAACGCCGTTCGAACCACAGTAACCGCTCATTCACACTGGAAGCGGATCCGCGTTCGCAAAGCGGTTGCGAAAGCGGTTGTATAAAGATCCAGTGCAATTGCACGCGCACTCGCCATTGAGTGCGCGTGCAATTGTACTGGAGCCGCGTTCGCAACCGCTTTGCGAACGCGGATCCGCTTCCAGTGTGTTTTGAGCAGCGCTCCAGGCGAGAAAAAATGGAATATTTGGCTCGCGTTTCGAACATGCATCAATAGACCATTTGCTGTATTCAATAGACCATTATTCAATTCATTGTATTCAATAGACCAATATTCAATTCAATATATCAATAGACCATTTGCTGTAAGCATCAAGGAGAATGCAGGGATTGGTGTTCCACGCGCCGCACGCGCACGCCTTCCCTGTATAAAAGAATCGAAGTAAATAACCAAAATAAAGCGTTGACGAACGCGCGTGCAAGATGCCTTTTGTTTTAGGTATCTTCTTTAGAAAATTTACTACTGCTGAAGCCAGCACGTGCGGCGCGTGGAACACCAATCCCTGCATTCTCCTTGATGCTTGGGTAATATAGCAAATGGTCAATACGCTTCCCCACTAGAGTTTTTTACTACTCCGTTCCATTTTAAGTGCCAGCCTAGCAGAGGTTACAAGAGCGAGCTGCGAGCTTTCAGCGTCCCTGCCAGGCACGCGCGCTCGTGCAGTGCGAGCATCGTTCAGGAAGACGCGCTTTTGAGAGTAGCTTCGGCCTCGCTATCACGTAAAGTGAAATATGCGTGCTCGCGGAAGCTATGAAAGAAAGCAAAGATGAAAGGAATGTTTATTGGGACGCTGCGGCCGCGAGCTGCATAATTCTGTTCTGTTTTTTTATTCTTCTTCTTTTTTTTAGACGTTTTGTTACCACGCATCTACAGCTGCTGACAGCGGTTTGTATTCGAACGTGGCACGTGCAAAATCGAACGTTACAGAGCCACCTGGATGGTTCAGCCATCATAACATGGTCGCGTCTTGCGGATGCGCTCGCGCCCCCTGCCCCAGAGCAACGGGTCTATAGACTAGCGCACAATTAAGAGCAGTGCATACCAATCACTCCATAACTTTATCGCTTTATGAGTGGCCTGGCTCTCTTTCGCATAAGCCCTATACATGCTCTTACTTTTGTTAGTGTGCATGTAATCAATGTTTTTAAACAAAAAGCTACGGTATCAGTGCCGGAGCCTCAGCGTCTAGAACTAGAATTCTAGAACCTTGTGTCGTTTTGATGAGTGCTTGAGATGCGCCGACTCAACAACTCAGGAAACCTGTCGGTCTTGGTGTCTCGTCGTGCAAGCGTTCCCATGCTGATACGCTTTCACAAAGTATTAAAAAGTTCCATCTAATAGTTACAGAAATCACTGTGAGCATGTTTTGAGAAAAAATATGTCTTATCATGGTGTACTATCATTTTGTTACCCTGTTTTATAAGATGTAAGTAAATTTACCATAGCTTAAGTTCTTTGCCTGGGGTATAATAGTTCCTCGTAACATGAAATAGTACCTCATATATCGCACAATTTGTGGCACACTTTTTTTTCCCAGATTGGACACAGTTCCCACAAGAAAATACAGATTTTCGATACGTGGTTTAGAATTCTATATGCTTATTCATATTCAATAAAGGATCCCAAAGAAATTAGCCCCAATTTTCCTTTTCTGGTCCTATGAAGAACTCGGTTTTAAACAGTAACGAATTTTCGCTTGTCTACCACCGAGATCACTCTCTTCTATATTGCACCGCACGGCAAAAAGGCAAAACAAACATTAAGCAAATAACGGTGAGTTTCTGGCATTCGTTTCCGCTCTCTTTGGAACACCGCGGACCACATGCTTTGTACTCCAACAGCTGCGCCTGTGCACTCCGCCTAAGTGGATAACTGTATAGCATTTGTTATAGCACAGCGTTTTACAGTCCCCGTTCTGCACTTGCTAACGCGCCATTACGACCAGCGTCGTAGCCAGGAAAGGGGCTTATGGGGCTATACAGCTCCTCTCTCCCCCCCTCCCCCAAAATCCAGCCGACCCTATACACCTTTTTCGTTTAGCCTCGTACCCAGCCACGTTGACCCCATATCCGGTATGCGTTCCGAAAAAAAAAAGCAAGAGATTTCAACCCGGAAAAAGAAAGAAAAATATTTAAAAGACATAACAAGAAGGAATGACGGTTGCAATTAAAGTGTTAACATGTTCCACCGGCGAGGCGAGAGGAAAACGATGTTTTCACGCATACCGGAAGTTCCAGAATTGAAGATGGCGGCGCCGACGTAGAAAAGGTGTATAATACACAGATGCATTTCGACCCACCCACGCACCCCAAGTCACAAACATTCCAGCCACCTCAACTTTAAAAAAAGAGGGTACGGATGAGGAGGAGGGGCACACCCCTCCCCTCCGTACCCTCCCTCCTCTTCCTCAAGAGCTGCGCTCTAATTCGGCATTACAGGGAGTTGTAAACGTCTTTCATTCTTTGAATATTTTGTACTTGCTCCCGTTGTTCGCACGGGCCATCAACGCTTTTGCTTCGGTGATGTAATTTCTGACCCTGTCAAGCCGTTCTAAAAGCTTGCATCTGCCATCCGGGTTCTGAAAGAAAAAAGTTTGGAACAATGCGGAACGCAAGTTTGTCTGCTTCTTACACAGGGCTTGCGATGATGTCAGAACGGCGAGCTCTCATTGGATGATTGAAAAGAATAGTTGGTAGACCTCAAGGCATCTACAGTCAGTGACAGCTGATTGAGCTTCTTCCAGTCACTGCTTTGGTTGTGCGTTGTAGCAGGTTAGGGCTGTAATTGGTGAGATGGCTATTCCATACCAAAAAAGCCAAAACAATTCCTGCGTGGTCCGCTACAACAGCACGTACAAGAACGCGCACGGCAAGAAAGATTTACGGCTTCAAGCGTTTCTCACCTTGCAGTTCGCGTTTTGCTTTAAGCTGTGGACGAATAATACAATTGACTTTTTCTAGCTACGATGGAACGACATGGACACCTACAGCAAACTGAAACGTATGCATCAAATACTTCACCGAGAACGAGAAGCGAAACGAGGTCGCCCACCCAAGCTATACAACCCACCCTTGGATGTTTCCATCAGCCTACAGGAAGAGAAAAAAAAATCGCCGGGTTTTTGTCAAGTTGATAGTAAAGATGTTCTTTCTTCGTGATTGCGCCGGGACCCGACGACGGAGGCATCTGATGGTCGTTGGCGGAAAAGAAAAACAGCCAGGACTCCGCGGATAGGGAAAAAGAAAAGACGTATATCTACAAGTGAAGCTATTTTCCGAATTCCTGCAAAAGGTCACCCAAACGAGCGCCGCCAGTCCACCCACACACATGGGCACACGTGCAAACGCAAACACGCACAGAAAAGAAAACGAAACTCAGTCCCGTTTTCGCGTCCATTCACGGCGATGGCGGGGCCGATTCTCACACCCCGACTAAGTATTTGTTTAGACCCGAAATGTCAAAAGTAATGCGCGCATCTTAGCTCAAACACATACGCATATCAGTCACACCATGTACAGTGTTTGTGACTCAACCCGCAAGAGTCTAAACTATAAAATAAATTTACACCAATGTGCAAATCCCAAGCTAGTAAAGTGATTCTTACTGTGCCCGCCAAGGCTCCAAATGAGTGACAAATCTTGTGCCGAGACTAGCGCAGCATCTAGCCTCCTAGCCTCGGTGTCGGTCTCTTTGCCAACAGGTTATTCAAGCCATCCAGATTTCGACGGGGCTTGAATCGGACAGTGTACAGTTGGTTCCGGAACATCCCCGCGTAAGAGCGACGGTTTATACTCTGTCCTGACTTACGAGTCAGGAAAGGCCCTCGCAGGCGGTCGCTGTTGTCGACGTTTTCTGCACTCCCAGCTCTCTCACACGTGGCTGGCTGGCAGGTGGTCAAGTCTTCATCGGCGTCCCTATAGCTATATTCTGGGATGGCTTCATCCCGAAGACGGCGTCCTCGTCGCTGTCCCCGCTTTCCCTGACCTCTTCACCGGCCCGCTGTGACGTCAGCCGCCCTAACAAGATGTCCGACTCCTTGTCGACACCCACGTTTTTGCCGTGGTCGTCATCAGCTTGCCAGAACATCTGCCACCAAAGCAAGATATTCGGTTCTTTCTCGTCGTCGACGTTCACCTACTCGTCGTGGTCATCCTCGGCTCGCTGGGACGTCCTCCAGGCACGCGAGACGTTCAGCTCATTTCTGTCGTCAGCGTCCGCCTGCACAGACACGCAGCTGCGATTGTTCTTTGACGACCGCTTCGTGCCTTCGGCCTGCAACAGAATCTGAGGCGCCTCGCGGACCGATGGGTCCGGCCTCTTCTGACCTTGGTGGTCCAAGTTGTTACCGTCGGTCTTGCCCACATCGGTCGTCACCTTGTCGGGCTCACGGCTGGAGTCTTCCTCAACAGCGACATTATCGGCGTCTACCCTTTTCTTGTGAAACAGAAGTTCTTCGTCAGGTGTCTTCGTCCGGGGACATTCGCGGGAAAGGTGCCCCACTTCCTTGCATTTAAAACACTTCGCCCGATCATTTTCAGGTATGATGCCCTGCCTTGGGTTCTCGTGTTTTTCCTTGAGAGAAGTGGTGGTTTCAATAAAGGGCCTCCAGACCTCAGCTCGCGACAGTCCGAGTTCTAGCAAGACCCGTTCTTTGACCGCACCATACCCACTTCTCTCATCCACGTTCAGCCTATTGCACTAGTGCACGCATGATCTCCGTGAAATAAGATCGCACAAGATATCCTCTAAACCGCTCAGGAACCATATACCTCTTGAATACATTCTCCACGGAGTCAAACCAGCTTGGTACTAACGTATCGGACGACGGCATGGGAGTCAGTACTTCCTTCCTCAATCTTGAAAAGCTAAAAACATCATCTCGGAGGTTGAAATCCATGCCGCCTCCACTGGCTCGCGTTCGGTTTTCTGAGCGTAGATGGCTCTAGCTCAAAACGTAACAGCCGTTCTTTCTCCCTCACTAGTTCTATCTCCTTTTCGATTGAGCTGTAGGATCAGACTGCTCCGTTCCCGTACCCTTGAGTCTGCGAGTTTGCCACTATAATCCACTCGAAGGTGACGATTCACCTGGCCCGTCAACATTCCTATTTCGAACCCTATCCTGCTCTGACGTTAGAACCGGCATCTGCCGCTCTGCGCTGTCTGTATCCATGGCGGGCAACACGTCAAATAATCACCTTACCGTATAGGTCAACGACTGCCGCTGGATCACAGATGCAGACGCTGCTCAGTATAGTCGGGCACGAAATTGATGTCCGAGCTTTAGATTCAGGCGTTCCTCGCTGGAGTGGGACGGCATCGCGTCCGAGGCAGCTCTGCCACACCGAAGTAGCTTAGGTGGACCAGTTTCTAAGGAGCTCGGTGGTCCACTCTTCTCGTTAGAAGGCTCCACCAATGCCGCGTCAAGTCGCTGTCCGCCGATTCCGCTGTGAAGATCACGCCGCCGGAGTCCACTGACGCAATCCTGTCGACTGCGCCAGTAAAGGTTGGTTCTTTTCTTACGATTGCGTCAGGGACCCGATGACTCGGAACGTCGATGGTCTACGGATGTTGGTCGTCATAAAAAGACTGACAGAACTCCATCAAGGAGAAAAATAAAAAGAAACGTCTATTTACAGGACAGAACAAATCGTTGCTCGACCGACGTTATTCATGACCCGCTTGCGTGTCTCCCTTTTCTTCTTTTTCTTCCCCCATGTCTCGCACGAGCCACAGCCGCGTCACTTAGTTTAAAGTCGTCACTGAACGAAAAGAAAGACGAAACCGAAACCCTGCGTATGTCGCGCCTTTGGATTTACGGCTGTCGTTTACGTTGACCTTTACACTGATTAGGAGAGTAATAAACGTACATCATTAGCGCAGTCCACTCAACGCTAACTAAGAAAACTATTATGTCCTTACGCGAAGGTAAAGGTTTTTTACGGGCGCGCTCACTTTCGTTTGCGGAGTATGCAGCGCGTGGTGACATTCACTTGTTCGTCGAAACGAACCTTCTGCACGTCGTACACGTGGCCAGATTCGCGAAGGAGTTTTCCTTCGCCATAGTGGCATCACGAAGTAAGCTTTCTGCATCCGTTAACTGCAATCCACCCCATCGTAACCACGACGGGGACACTGTCCGCTGTGCTGTTCGTCACCATTGCTTCCCGATCAGCGGCGTAGACTTTCCATTTTCCCGGAGGGGGCAGGCTGAGAAGTTCTCCCGGAGGGGGGGGGGGGTGCTGCGCGTTATGTTTTCGCCAGAACTGGAGATTGAAGCTAACGCAAGCACGCTGGGATTCCATTTCCCACGTATTTTTTCAATAAAGGCAACGTGGGCGTTATTTTGTTTACATCCTACTACTAGAAGCTCGTTACATGGCACGTAAACAGCGTCTCGGAAATAATAATAATAATAATAATGGTTTATTTTCCAGTGCCCACAAACAACCTAGCGTTCTATTGTGTGGTGCACAAACATGAGTGAAGTATTATACATTTAAGACAAAATACAAATTATCGAAGACAAACTAACAACAAACACAAGCAAAAAAAAAAAAAAAGATCGAGGCCCGGGCCTGAGGGGGCTCTGCCCCCTGGATCTCACCAGGGGGGCACGAGCCCCGTTGCCCCCATAGTCTACGCCTATGTTCCCGATGATTCTGCGCCGGCTACGGAAGAAGCTTTCCGGATTCGAAAGCTTCTTTGCTGAAACAAAAATTGAAATTTTCAAATTTTGTTCGGAAATGGGTTAAGCATGACGTGTAATAACCGTAATTCATAATCGCACGTTTGTATTTTGAACGATTGGCTATATTTTTCGTTCCAAACGGTGCGCTCGAGCGAGCGCTCGAAGAGAAGCGAACGGAGGGCGCGATGCGTCATGGGATATCCGGTGCAAACAAAAACAGAAAGAAAAGTCTCCCCGCATTCGTGACGTAGCAAGGCTGGCGGGATTATGAGCTTTGCCCTTGGTGGCGTTGTCAGCGTTGTGGTGGTGTCAATAGCGTCAGCGCGTTACAACCGAGCCGTTCGAAGTGCCCGTGGGGTGACGAGCGTGTGGCTGGCTCAAGAAGCACGTAGCTTCCACAGCACTGTCAGCTTAGGGCTGAACGGGGTGGGGAAAGCAACTTTTGTCCGAGTTTTGAGCGACTGGCTAATCTTCTAGGGGAGAATGGCTGCATCCGGCTGCACAAACGAGGGTCCGAGAAAGAGGAGAGTCCACCCTTTCCGTCTTCTTGGACTGTTTGGTTCAATGCGCGATTTGTGAGTTGAGGAGGAAAGCTAAGAAGGAAAATGTTGAAATGCCAAAGAGCGGCGCTGTGCCAGAGGAATCTGCTACGTCACGACTACGTAGCAGATTCCACAACGTTGCTAGACTAGCTCCCAAATAGGCTCCGCATGCATCCACCAGGTGCACATTGGAAGATCGTTTATTTAGCTTTAAAATTAGTTTTCTTGTGCCTTTCAATGAAAGACTGGTGTTTTTGAGGTTAGGGTGCAACATGCAACACATTCAAGCTAGAAAATGAGCGCTGAAATTTCGTTTCCCTACCCCTTTAAAGGGGCGATGCAACAATTTTTGTACTTTGCGCAAATACCGCTTAGAACGGATCCCTGACGTTAATGACCTATGAAACACGCGTTCGTTTTTCACCCCACGCAATAGAAGTCCCAGAAACAAATTAAAGAAAAACGAGCAGCGTTCACCCCTCAACTCGCAGCCAGAACAAGCGGCCACGTGACCTGGAATGGATTATATGCCGCCAATGTTGATCATAGCCACGCGCTGGGGTTGGCAAAGCACAGGACACGCGCTGAGTTCCAGACATTGTTATGGCTCGGCTATTGTCGTCGTTGAAGCGATTGGACACGGGCCACTACCCGAATGCTGCTCGAGCTATCGATTATCACGAGCCCAAATCGAGCGCCCACGCAATGCTCGGGTCCAATCTATGAACCGCATTCAAATATCGTCACTTGGGTGTACTGCGATCCCCACGTTACGTCATCAAATTTTGCAAAAGAGAGATTGAATGAAAATGATCTCTTTTGTCTTTGAAATTACACCGCAACAAAGGAGTTTTTTTGGCAAGTGGCGTTGCGTGCGAGAATCCTTGACTCCCACTTGTGCCAGTAAGCTCGTGTAAAGTGAAAAACATTCCAACTGAATATGGTTGCACAGCTCCTTTAAACACCGCCGTAATCACGACAAGGACACTGCCCGCTGTGCTGGGTATCTGCTATCTGTGGAACATCAACCGGGGGTCACGTGATACTCCAGCGGTATCTCCTCTCTACGGTTGGCGTTATTTGGGTTCGTCGATCGTCGAGGGGTCATTCCATCTCAAACGTCCCGGACGTTGCGCTCGACCATTTCTGATTTTAATGCGAAAGCATGAACCGTCCCACGGAGCGAACCGACGTTATCAGCTCTTGAAGCCGCGCCAAACGGCACCTAAATTCCCCTGTCCCGTCGAGCGAAGCCTGTAGTACGTAGCAGCGAACTGATGGCTAAACTCTTATTGGACGTCCGCGCATCATAGTTTCAAGGAACGCCACCCCACAGAGAAGGCCTCTCCATGGCGCTGCGGGCCCTGCGCCGGTAAAAGGAACACGGTGGCGCGCGCTCGGCCGCCGCTGTCGTGCCAGGCGTTTCTGCTCGTCTCGGTGCCTGAGGCATCTGCATCGTCGGCGGCCGAAACCTCGGCAGTAGCGAAACGTTGCCGTCCACGCCAGCACACCGCAGAGGAACTAAGGGAGCGCAAGAACGACATTCGTACTTACGCATTCACAACTGACAACTCATATGTGCTTAGGTGTCCTCGGAATGTTTATAAGAAAATTCACGGCTCTTTATCCCAAGGATCTTAACCTTTTCCTAAAATATTTTCGCCAATTTGTTTTCTTTTGTTTTGGCGTGGGCGTGGTTTTAATTTTTTAAAATGGGCGTAAAACTAGGCATCAATCAATAATTGAGTAAAAATCCTATTTTCTTAAAAACGCATCACAATTTGTTTTATAAAATTTGAACGGCTTTTAGCTTGCTATGTTGTGATGATTGTGCAATGTTTATGGTTAAATTTTTTTTAATGAACAAAATGGACAAAACTTATCACTTTCTAATTTTTGTTTTTAATTATCGCTTTGCGCCTGGCAATTAAAACTTTTTTTGTTGGAAGCCTCGTACATTTCTTACAAATGAAAGATGTTTGAAGGTGTGCAACAAAATACTTCAGAGACAAAAAAAAATAAAGTCATAAAAATGTCCGTTTTGCTGTCTAAACAGCCGTCTATTCTGCCCTGAGATGGTCCAAGTAAAAATACGAAACATAACGGCTTTATATAAAGAGTTTATTGTCTTTCGTTTTTGAAAGTTTCATCAAAATGATTTTTGTCTCGATCGAGAAAAAATATTGAAGTTGAGCTTCCCTGTCGCAACCTGGCGCTGTTTCTTAGCGCCTTTTCACTGCACAACACGCCACCTGACACGAGAGCTGGCAAGCTTTGCGTGCACGCGAGGCAATTTCTGGTCTGGAATGTCATTTCCGCAGAGGGTTATGCGCATGAGCATTCTTGACTCGCAATTGCCTTGCGTCCAGTCACTGTCTACAGCTAAAGATGCGCCGCGGTCTGCCACGGCCGCTTCCACTCGTCCGTCTTTTTGGCTGCAATGCAAGCAATGGCGGTTATCGGGCGATAATTGTACACCCGTGAGCGATATGAAGGTGAACAGCCCTCGTCTTGTTCTTAAAGCTCCTGCAAGTTTTGGAACAAGCTCTGTTCCAGAAGAGGGCTAGAACGCAAACTTTAGACCCCGAGCCACGTACCATTTGAGACGTTGAGAGTTAATATAGCTTTAGGGAGCCGTAAAACAGGCAAGAAACCAGGTAAGGTGTTCACCTTCATATTTCCGGCGGGTGTACGTGCCGCCACTGCCTAGCAGGCTCGTTGCGCCCTTTGTCCCCGATGTCAGGTCCCCTCACTCCGGAACTTGATGCCTACTCGGCGTCGGCATCTCCTGACAGGGACTTCTCTTCAGGCAACGTGAGGACGATAGAGCGTGATCCCCACTATACTCTGTTTCACCTTACCATGGACTGTAGTGGATGCTACGAACAATCCCAGCCAATCCAGCGTTGTGCACATATCATCACATCACCCGCGCCCCCGCTGCGCCCCTCTCGAAGGTCACATGACACTCACTAACACGGCATTGGATTGGCTACAGTGCCGCGTAGTGTCCGCTGCGGTACATCGTAAGGTGAAACGGTTTTGAAAAGAGAGGACCGACTGTAGGAAAGGGCAGACAAACGGGGGATACGCGTCATTGCCGAGCTTCTCTTGTCTTACCGAGATTCCGAGCCGCTGAAGCGGGCGTTGACGAGCCCCCACATAGACCCATGCTATGGAGAAGGAAGCAGTAGCACTTAAAGTGGCAATGACCTGTCCTGTTGTGGTAATGATGAAGCAAAGCGAACGGAATAAGAGGAAACAAAAAGCTCGAGGTACACCTTAGTAGCGTGCCTCAATGTCTAGCCTAAGCATTTCTTATGAGTTGTGAATGCGAAAGCATGCAAGCCGCTCGTCCGCTCCCTTTGTCGTCTGCTGCGTACTAGCGCGCGCGCGCACTTCGCAATCTCGGAGGCGCTCCCTCCCTGCTCACGCAGTCAGTTTAGCACAGGGGACGGGGCACAAAGCAAACTATTTTCAACTCGTGGCTACGCCGATTTGTTCTGTTGGGCTTTTTGGAAGTCTCGCGCTCTGGGTAGAAGACGCTCTGTCCTATCCCTCTCGTTGTAGTTTGCCTATTTCAGCGATGCGCCGAGTCTTGCCACCACTGGCTTGTCTTTCTTTCTTTTTGGTCTTTTCTTTTTTGTAGTCACAAGCAGTGGCGTACCAACTTGTTTTTGAGTGGGGGGGGGGGCAAACCAGACCCCCCCCCCCAAGGGCCGGGGGCGGTGCCCTTGGTATCCCTTAATTGGGCGCCGCCGGCCAGTGTTTGCCCTGATCAGTAGCGGCTGTTTCAGGCCGGGGGGGCAAAACACACGCCTTGCCCCCCCCCCACTCTGAGAACTGGGTGGGCAAGCACCCCCTGCCCCCCCTCCGCTTGGTACGCCCATGGTCACATGTCTACTGTGACGCGCCACTTACATGGGTGAGACGGGTAGACGAAGAAGCACCCTTCTCAAGGAATACAAAGACATGTTGTCAATTCAACACACGCTGCACGGGTGAAGTTCGACCTGGTCGATCATTTCTTGACAACGGGTCATGCTTTGGATTTCAACTATGCGTCGACCTTGCCACGGGAGCAGAGGTGGGGGCCGCACATGTTCGTAGAATCGTGGTTTATCCGCCATGAGTGGACGGCGAGCACTGTCAACTGCGGCACCTTACCGCGAACGTCTGCGCGGGTTTTGTAGGATGGGTAGACTGGTTGGCCCCTCCATCATGGCCAGTGTGTAGTGAAGAAAGACGCCACCCGCATAGGTTGAGAAACGTCTGTTTTTGTCATCTGTTTTGTTTCGGTTAAACCAAAATAAACTTTTCTAAAAAAAATGTTTTTACTTGCAGGAGATGGGACGCTCCCAAAATGAATTCCTTCACTGAACCTTTACATTTCTGTCCCTAGTTCGAACTGTTTCTCTGTTAATATTTGGATGTTTTCCTGTATGACAGGAGAATTCGGGCAATAAAAACCGGCAGTTTTCTTTAGACTCTCCTGATTTACGCTATCGTATGAATATGACAGGGAATGACAGCTCCTTCCGAAATTTGGTCGTGTACTGAGAGCGATATGCGTAGTACAAACAACTGATCCCAGCGCTTTTGTTTTTGTAACTTATATATTTTCGTGGAAGAAGTGTTTGTGGGGTAGAAAATGCTCAATTTTGCTGCGTAATTTCTCGTGACAGTATAGCTACCCTTGTGTTTTGTCTCGCCGGCACGCATTGGTAATGCAGTGGTATCTCAAAAAGCGGAGACAGTTGTGTGCTGTGAGGAAGCTTTTAAAGTTGGTGGGCGCAACTACGAAAATGACAATGCAGCTTTTCCCGTTTTATCTTAGCAGTGCCTCCCTAATCATTGCGTGAGCGTCCGTACCGCCGAGCTCACCCTGCTTTGTTATTGAGGGTGGGGGGGGGGAAGAATAATGCCGCTGAACTCCCCCCCCCCCTCTCTTCCGAAAAAAAAAAGCCTGGCTACGCCATGGGCGTACACCTCGTTATTTGGCAACGTCGTGCTCACTAACGAAGAGACACGGAAAAGACGCTTACAGCTGGAAGTTGACACGACCAGTGTCCCGAATTCGACGTTCAAAGAGCGCGCATTAGTGCTGGTTTATCTACACGCCGCCAGATGGAGGAGCCTGCCGGAGTGAGCGGAGCTAGGCAAAACAACTTTCCGTGCTTCTGTCACCTATGACATTGATCATTTTATTTTAGCTCCAGATAGCCGGGGAGTTCCGGTTGCGGCGCTGTATGAAGGTCTGTGATTTCTCTTTCCTGCAGAATAAAATGTTAGCCAATCACGGCAATCGATAAAAGGGTCCCAGCGAAGGACAACACTCAAAATACGATTAAAAAAAGCGATGTGCACATGGACAGTGCGCACGACGTTTTACTTGATTATTGTGAACGAATAAGTCCTGCGATTTCATCCTTCACCGTGATTAGCTATCTCCGTGTTCTGCAAAATAAAAAAAATAAAAAACTCACACCTTTTTTTTTTATGCGATTAATGTTGATGTTATGCCGAAACTGAGCGACTGAGCCGACTCCAAGAACATACACCGTTCGCGCGAACAGAACATCAGCGCTTTTGTGCATTTTATTTTGGAAGAGCATTGGCGGTCACCAAATTTTAGCGCTTATACTCCCCCAAACCAGTGACTTTGATGACAACCTTTTTATTCTAAGAAAATAACTCCATATACAAAGTGACAAACTGACGATCGCTTGTTCGCGCTAACCGTGCCGCGCTGTGTACCCCAAATAAAATGTTTTGATCAACCGTGTACAGTATGCTGCCGGTAAAAAAGAAAAAAAGAAAAACATTATAAAAGATAAATTGTTTTCTAAAACGTTTTATTCACGGTACGATATGAGCTTGTGGCATTGAAGTAAGGGAAATCATGTTGGCGCATGATCTCTCTCTCTCTAAAACGTCATCAGAGTAGTCGGATCGCGCCAACTCGGCTATTGGGCCCGAGCCCGACCTTGGACGCGCTGATTGGACACGAGCCCCAGCCGAACACTGACACAGCACTCGTGCCCAATCACAGGCCTCGATCGATCTGACTGTGATGACGCTGCGGAGGCCTTCTGTCTAGGACTCCAGGTGGCATTGGCGCAACGCGCTAGAACTAATGGTAACGGGTAGCGCTATGCAAAAGCTTTCGAAAGAAAGTTGTAACACGCCTGGTGTACACTGGAAATGATAGTAACGTTGGGACGGTAACTCTATACTCACACATCCAGGCATACTAGCGTGGACACTTAGGTACGTAGACCCGCTTGCAGGGCAGGGACAACTCACGGGCTTGACATGCAGATTGTTTTCTTCTTTTTTCGAAGTACGCATGCTCTCTGGCGCCTTCTCAGATCAAATACATACGCCTGTGGCTGAGGTGTTCATTCCGTTCGTCTGTTTATTAATGTGACGGATTTGGCACGGGATGTCGGCACTCGATGCGACGAAAAGGGAACGTCCATCTAGGCGCCCTAGATACTCAGCGACACAATATAATACAAGAAAAAAAAGTTTGATGTTGTTCTATTTTACTACAATGGCACATCGCTAAAGACGGAATGGACCTCCATAACCATGTATACAGGTTTGCAAGTCCGGTCTCAGGGTGCCGCCATCTTGCTCAGTGGGGTGCGCTCTTCGGCGCGGCCATAATCCGATTACAACGCCTTAGCAAGGCTTCGTAATCGGATTACGACGCGTCCAAGAAGCACCCCAGCCGAGCAAGATGGCAGCGCCTGAAGCCGGACTCGCTTGCACCTTACGTCACTTCCGGTTAGCCTCGAAATCGAAACCAACATTGTCGTCTGCCACCAGTGCCTTGACGCCATGTTGGATGCATTCGCCGTCTTATTGCGGCAGCAGTACTGCCATAGAGCCATAAAGCCGTCTTTGGATAACCATATTTCTGAATATTTTCTAATACTTTCTACATGTTTGCCCTAATTTTATGCGTATATTAGTGATGCTTACCTTAAGTATGCATATACGCCACAAGTATGGCTGCCCGAGCGTCGCCTCCTGGTTTCTAATAATTACCGTAACACACACACACACACGCACGCGCGCACACGCACACACACGCACACGCACGCACACACACACACACACACACACACACACACACACACACACACACACACACACACACACACACACACACACACAACACACACACACACACACACACACAAATGCTGCTGGCTGTAGGCGCAACTGTCTATTTTTAACCTCGAGTGAGCGGACGAACTACATCGCGAACACGGCCCCAAAGCACACAAAACATGCCATAATAGCGACAAATGCCTCCAGCATAGATTCCGGCGAGATTTCCTCACCGGAAGTAGAGTTGCATCATGGTCTCATAAAACAGTCCTAAGGGCCTTCGTGATCTAATCGATTTCAAGCGGCACGTTGCTGCAGTAAAAGTAAACAAGACGTTCCGGTCAGTTGTCTATGACCACTTGTATTTCAACGGTAGAGAACCTCTGATATCACACTAATTTTAGCTGTTTTATTTTAGAATAAATCTATAATGAACATGTGAGATACCAGGAGACTGATCTAGTAGGAATATGAAGGTATTTCCAAATGATCTGAGATAAAAGAGCTGCTACATTTCATTACTATATTACTTTTTTCTTCTTTTTTTGTAGAAAACAAAACTGATTTTATTGGAAGAGTCTCCTCAATTAAACTAAAGAATACAGCGCGTTTGTGTTCATCATGTGTTCATCCTCAGTCAATCAGTGAGTCCGAATCAGCCTACGAAGGACCTCTCTGACGCTATCATCGCTCCCTCCTCAATTCAAAAACAAGTCATAATGCGGAAGAGATTTTCTTTACAGAAGTCAATCGCATAACATGCGAATTACTAACAAAGCGATTCCTAAATAATGCTTCTACTTTTCTGAAATACTCGTATGGTTACATTATGTTTAGTTTGCATTAACATGGAATGTAACCGAATGAATATTTAAACAAAGTGATTAGCGATGTACTTTTATTGAAACACTAAAAAGTCATTTAGCAGTGTAGAAACCGATACACCCTTACCGTTTCTGTAGTTCATATTTACAGGAAAAAAAACGCGCTAGAATCGGTGTAAAAAAAAGAGAAAAGATTACACTATTGGCACATTGTTTCTTTGTGGCTCCAGATGGTGTTAGCACTTTTGTGCAAACACTACAAGATTCCACGCAGTGCGATTTTTTTTTTTTAAAGCTTTTACCGTACAAATGGTTAGGCAAAAAAAAGAAGGAAATCACGCACGGTGTTAGCTTAGATCGGCACCCGGCAGCCTTTGGCACATATCAGAGTGGGGACCTTCCGTTCAGTACACGAAAAGAGCAAGACAACGTACACAATCAGCCCAAGGGCTCTTTATGGACCCCTTGTGAAGTTTAGAGAGAAAGAGACAGGGGCCCAAAAGTGCTACAAGCTCCGCAATTTACGTGTGTGTGTGTGTGTGTGTGTGTGTGTGTGTGTGTGTGTGTGTGTGTGTGTGTGTGTGTGTGTGTGTGTGTGTGTGTGTGTGTGTGTGTGTGTGTGTGTGTGTGTGTGTGTGTGTGTGTGTGTGTGTGTGTGTGTGTGTGTGTGTGTGTGTGTGGGTGGGTGGGTGGGTGGGTGGGGGGGGGGTTTCGATATCGGTAAAACTTATTTCGGGGTTAATTTTCGGGGCTTTTCGGTATTTACTGAAAACACGGAACCTTATTTATAACCAAATATTTTAAAGTAATCTGGCCTTTTTCGGTAAACGATAACGTCCCCAATCACTGGCGTGTCATCATTTCAGCACGAACAATGTCCTCGCGACGTCCTCGTTCAAGCGAACTGATGACTTCAATTAGCGCACATTAAGTGTTTAATAACGAGCCGCCCTTGGCGGCAAGATAAACTGCACGCGATGGGCCAATTGAAAAAGAGCCCCGCGGTTAGTCGCGTTGGGGCTCATCCTTCGTTCCGGTGACAGTTATTGTGGTGCGGCCACGTCCAGCGTTTCTGATTCAAGCTTCCTGGAAATATATATGTCTCCTCGTTCTTTTATCAGGCAGTCGCCGTTGCTGAATCATGGCGTCCGGTCGCCGTTCGCTGTATGCGGTGATTACACCGAGACCGAATTCGTGGAGTTTGGCTCTCGTGAAGGCCGGATGCGCCCGCTCATGTATGCATTCCGTCCGCCTAATTGCCCGCTTATACACACGCAGCTCTCCTGAAAAGTTCGTCTGGCCGGGTGGGTGTGGTGCCCGCGGAAACGTTGAAGCAATTTGCCCACCTGGTGCGAGTAACATGCACGACGCACGTCTATACGCCATTTAGAGGACTAATAATTCGCTCATCTGCGGTCCAATAAGCCAATATCAATTTCGCCAGCTATTCGCACTTCTGACGTTTATCACACAAGAAAACAAATGCGCAGTCACTGGACTGTGGACGCATGCGCGGCATCTTGTATTCTGTGGAAGAGAGCTGCGGCGAGAGCTCAGAATGTGTTTTAAAATGGCAGCGATCAGAAGGCTATTTTTGGAATGGTCTTCCAATAATCGGCTTTTGCGCGCTGTCATCATTATTTACTGGGCCGCGTTCTGAACGGGCGCAGTGGAGCTCCGTTGCGGAACATCAGCAGCCGCGCACGTGTTTGCGGTCTGCAGTGACTCTGCGTTTTTCACCTGGTGGGGAGGTGCGTACTCTTCAGGCCATAACACGGTATATGCTCTGGTAGTTTTCTCCTTTGAAGTGCATAAATTGAACTACGGGCAAATGTTTGTTGTTACTAAAAATTGTGATGTCGTAAAACGATCGAAAGGCAATGAAGCGCTTAATTCTGCCTTTAGAAAACAATTATTGAAGGCGGTTATGACAAGAGTGTCGATGATCTCATTGTACGCATGCCGCGCATAAAGCTTCGCGAGATCGTTATTTTATGTGTAGGACGGTTTCCACCAACCCGCTTAGCTTTGGCTAATGAACGGATAAATTATCCTCGTTGAATTGTCTTTTTTAATGATCACACACAGAATTTTTTTAAAAATATATGAGCGCCTTTTTTATTGTTGTAGAACCAATGCACTAAGGACATATCCGTATCTTCTTGGTACCTTCAACTTCATGTACACGCTTTGCTATTGACGTTATCCCGCACTGTGCACGGTTATTCCAACTTATTGCTTTCTTTGGAGTATCAGTTCGATGGCATAAACTTTCCACGGTAAAGGCAACGATCTTGGCACGCGTAGACCACCTGTATATGGCATAACAAACGTTACGCGTAAATACGGATGTGCAATAGTTGTTAGCGTCGTGCTCAGATTAATCGCCGGTTCAACTCTACATCGAGCATGGCTAAATAAGTGCTCTCAAGTACTAAGAACAGAGAGTTTGAAAATGGAGAGCCCCAATGCTTTGGGTCCCCCGAGGGGCTTGGGGCGTCTCGCACTACCCAGGCGTAGAAATTCTGCTGGTGCATATAGTGCGACGCCCCAAGCTCCTGGGGGCCCCAAAGTGTTGGGGGCTCCCATTCTAAAACTCTCGATTATGTTTTATTTAGGGTTCTGCTTTTTCGAACTAAGGAAATATTACCTGTAAAATACACTCCTCCTCAGCAACGCATATGGTCAACGCTTGATAAGCACTGATATAATACTTTGGAACCGTTCTAAAGTATTGTACCGGTGTACTGCATCAAGTGTTTTTAATATCAAGTTTTTAATAATTAAAAACATAAAAGAAAGCCAATGATTTGCATTGACTTTAAAAAGTCATTGTAATTAGATATGTTGTGAACCGTGAATTTTCTTATTCGAAGTTCATTTGTGAGGCACTAGAATGCGTGCAAAATAAAAGCCCGCATTTGTTATCTACGTATACCTATGCATGTATGGATCCAGAAGTAGCCACAATGGCTAGGGATCCAGATGCAATGTGGAGTGCTGTTATTGTTTTAGGGGAGATGAATGAAGTTCGACTGACTGATTGATCTGAACGACTTTTCTCATCTTTAATCCGCTCCTCCACGTGCATCGGTGCGTTGTAACAAGAAATGATAGGACATGGTAATAAGGGATTACCCAACGCTATTTTTCGCCTTCAGGGTGGGGACAGAAGAGGCAGCACAACAAGAATAAAAAAGAGAAAAAGGAAACTTGTGTTGTGCTGTCCCTTCTCTGAAAACAACAACAACAACAACAACAAAAAACAAAATAAACTTTAAAATTTCTTACGTGACATCCATATTTCAAGTCCGGGCAACTCAAGCCAACCAAGACTCCGAAATATGCTTGCGATCTGTCACAGTGATGCTTCAACAGCCTACGATTGTGTCGCAAAGGATATTTCCAAAACACAAAACGCTGAATTTATTTGACAGTGCTGGAAGAACAGCTTAAACCCCGAGGCTATTTTTACGAAACGTCGGATGTACTTCTGGGGATTTCGCTCTTGGTGATTCTTTTTCTATGAGCGTGTTTCTCTTAAGTTCTTTCAAACATATCATCAAGGCACACATGCGGGTTTTTCCCCGTTGCCATAATGGTGATACTTCTCCATAGTACAAGCACAAAAACCGGAGTCGCCTGGTTACCTACATGCCCTTCTAGGAACCAGAGCGACCGCAAAAGCTCATCTTGATCTTACCTTTCTTCTTCCCCCTACAACACTCAATTCCACGAAAACAGCCGACCCAAAATCATGCCCTCCCGGCAAGGCAACAAACACCGAAAGAGGTGCTGTTCTGTCCGTCCCTATGTTTATTCTATCTGTTTTTATTTAACTTCACCAAAGCGCTCACGTCGAACTAAGCGAAGCGTGCATGCCGAATAGAGAGCCCCAACAACAATGCCTACAGGGACACACACGCACACACACAAAGAAAAAAAGGAAGAACGAAAACAGCCAAGCCATTTTGTATAAACACGCGTAACCTTTCTCCTCTCTTCCTCCCGCGGCGAGCATCCTCTGGGAGCAAAACAAGAGACCTCAGCAGCAACCACACACCCTCCTTTCCAGCCATCACCCCTTGGAGCAAAAACACGCTCCAACGACAGCAACTTCGAGGGGAGAGACTTCCAGAAAGCGACACATCTCCCTCTTGCAGAGGGGGAAGGGGGGGGAGCTTCTTTCCCCTCTCCCCCAACGACACCAGATGCGAGGAGGGGTACTCCCCCCGTCCACCCCCGCCGAGGAGTGAGAGGAACCAGGAGGGGCCACCATCCGACAAGAAGCGCACGGACTCGGCCAGCGTCCCTCGTCACAAGGAGCTCTGCAGGCCTGGCATCAAGATGCGTCTCGTGCGGTGGCTCCTTGCGGTCGGCTCCTGGGTCCTGGTACTGGCGGCACCGGACCCTGCTCGCAGGCAAGCCGAGGGCTCGTGCAGGGCGGCCGGGCTCTGTTGTCCCGGCAGGGACGCCTCGTGCGTCGTCCAGAAGGCCGTCCTCAACACCATCGTGGAGGACCCCGACGAGGGGGCCTGCTACTGCGACCACGCGTGCCTCAGGCTTGGGGACTGCTGCCACGACTTCAAGGAGTCCTGCGGAGGTGGGCCAGGGTTGGGGGTGGATTGTAGTCTCACTCACGATATATATGTGTTATTTTTTTCCCTTGTCAACGGTACTTTTGCTGCCTAAGGTATCAATGGCCATTGGGGTGGTTCTTATGTCCAGGCTAACCACTCTTTCTGTCACAACACTAAGCAATCTCATTCTCCAGAGCTAGTTGTTCGTCCTAGGTTTGTGTTTTGTGTCCGGTCCATTAACGTGTGCGGATAGTGATTATAAAAGATCCTAGGCATTGTGTGACCTCATTTTATTCCCACATTTTTTGATAACTCACGCTGATAACACGTTGAACATCTCCGATCTTCCTTCTCCCATACTAAATATTTCATCAGAAAGGTTGCAGGAATTGTCAATGACTGCAATGTGGGCAAAAGCGGCCTTACAGATTTGGTAATAGCATTCATGACGCTGACAGTTGTATTTGCATAAAAAGATTTGCGATTTTTTTTTTTTAGATAATGTGGAGCAAGTTGTATAAGTTATAAAAATCGAGATGTCTACTTCGCAGACTAGAAGTAAGGAAGAAAAAGATGATATGAATACAATAGAAGTTCAAGATAGCTTAATAAAAACACCATCCATTCAGCACGCGAGCATAGCATAGCATATTTCTGTCCAAGTTTGCAGAGATTAATCTGCCCTGTAACACTTCACGACTTTCTCGGATACTGTCATTGTATAACACCACAGCTCCACCTCGCCTGGACATTTAGTCATCATTTACATTGTACAGCAGTCAATTGAATGAGCACTTATGCGTCTTAATTTGTTATATTTTTTGTTTGATAAGCATTTCTTTTCTTTTTCTATTGTTTGTTGATGGTGTACCAAAGTGAAGACCCCCTTGGTGGTTTTTGGACACCTAAATAAAGAATATTATATTATTATTATCATTACGGATTGTACCAGCAAATCAATGCGGGAAAAGTAGAATGTTCATACGTGTCAAACTGTAGCAACATTTGGTTTAGGATAGCAAGCAGACTACCTGAACAAATTCCAAAGCCTTTAGAAGTCCCTCCAATACAGTAGCCGTATTTCTCGTGGATCTCACACCAAGTGGGAAGTAATCTTTGCCAATATTTGTAAGCTCGGAGCTTTTCAGCATTTAATCATTAAACAAGCACCACGACGCTCCTGGAGATTCCCGCTGACGCTGAGGTGGTGGTGACGATATTGTAAACCTGAGAGTCATCCTAAGAATCTGTGACGCCGTAATCCCAAAGGGGAAACAAAAGAAGGTATTCTCATGCTCCTAAACCCTGTCAATCATAAAAAAAACTAGCGTTTTTTTATATTTTTACTTGAACTTGAAGTTTAATTTTGCTCCTTTCTATCTGATCCGAATTTTGCAATATACGTTTCTAAGTAAATATTTGTAATTTGTCTCAGACAAAGGGTATTGTATACGGAGGATTCCGTGTTTTCGGAGTTCATTTCTCGTAAAACTCAAAGGGTGTTTTTCGGAGTTTATTTTTGCTATGTTTTCAAATTTTGAAGATGAAAATTGTGAAGATGACATTGGCGCCCTTCATTAGTAATATAACTGTCTTACAACAAAACTTGAAAAAGACACATCAAAATCACCGAACTCCTTGACGAAGTCTTTGGAGAGCTTGTTTTCTTTTCATCCTACATTCTGCCGCTTCTCCCTGTGGCTAAGCGGGGTGGAGTGGTGAAATGGAAGCTTCAGCTGTTGCTCCTATGAAATCTAAGAGTTAATAGCTTTCATGGTTATCAAATCACAGCCCTACCTTCCTCTAAGGTCAATCTGGAAACCAAAACAGTGGTTTGGGTCGTGACCCAAAATTGCAATGCCCGTTGCCCTGAACGAACCCCGACGAGATAAACGATGAACCTTCTTCGGTCAGTACTTCTTTTGAAGGAATCTGGGGAGACCTCTCCCGATGACCGCTGAACCTGTGCACTGAGCTTCTGACCAAATTTATTTGTAGAAAACTGCGTTCTTTTGTTTCTTTTTGGTCGTCGTGACCTCCGAACTCAAAGTTTTTGCAATAAATCCGAAGTTGAGACAATTTTACCGGCGAGTGTTTTTCGGATTTTATGGGATTTATCCGAAAACACGGAACCCTATGTACACTCTACCAAGTCGCGTGATGCCATTTATGAAACGTGATAACCTTGGAAGTTTGGACCCGCGGAACGTGCACCACCCATTCGGACGATTAGTTTGTATACAGTAACAATTTCGCTTTATTGTTTAAAAGCTTCAGGACCTCAGGTATCGCTGAAATGATATTTCAGCAAGAGGCGAAAGAATGCAGGCGAAATAGTTAGGGAAATTAGATTATGAACTTTTAACAGTCTGATTCCAGTCGGACATCCCTTTAAGACCGACTTTTAAGTTCTTACTGATACGCTATGCTTTATCTATTATTTTTGACATATTCCACCAGCGATGGTGTGATACTGCCACATCTTCGCTTCTTAATAAAGAGAAAAACATTCTTATAAGGGTCACGAAAATGGGAACTAATTGGCTTTTCCTGGGAGAACGTGCCAAGCTCTTCCGTTGTGTCCTGAGAGGTGCATTCGCTGATAGTTAGTAGTGAAACAGATCGATATAATTTCCTAAAACATTACGGACGAGGACATGTAGGGCCGGCCTTACACCCTCAAGCGCCCTCAGCGAACTGCGACCGTGGCGCCCCCCCCCCTTTTTTTTATACGCCCGTATCTACTAGGTGCAGCATCACGTTGTCGGTAAACATGTAAGTAGTGGCCCAACACGAGCGTTTTGTCAGACGAGAACCGAATTCCAAAAACGAACGGCGACCGAGCATAGATAACGTTATGTCGGACGCCGTGCTAAAATAAATCAAAAGGCAAAATAAAAAAGTGTGTGTGTGTGGGGGGGGGGGGTCGTTTTCTTTATGGCGCCCTGGGCGACTGCCCAGGTCGCGCACCCCTATAGGGCCGACCCTGGAGGGGGATCTGCGTGCAGTGATGCGAATGAATACAACCTCAGGCACCAAACTTATATTGCGTCTTTCTTAAATATTAATATTTGCTCCGCTAACTGAGTTTTGCATACGGAAAACCTCGGTGGTGGACCTTCGTATATACACTCACGTGCAGGCACGTAGCCAGGGGGGAGGCCCATGGGGCCTGCCCCCCCCCCCCCGAAATATTCCCCTTTTGCTGGGGCCTCCTCTCCCCCCCTCCCCCTCATGCATCATTTTGTCATGAGCGCCCCCCCCCCCCCCCGAAACAAAATGCTGGCTACGTGCCTGCTGACGTGAATAGTTTGAGGTTTCGGAAGGAATACGACTTTTTGTTGGACACTCCAGATGACCGGGGAACTGAAAAGTAGAGCCCTGTTTGTGCGCAGTGAAACCTTCGTGCAGATGCAGACTTCGGGTGTCGCATCCGCAATCACCGCGCCTGCCCGGATCAAACACAAGTCCGAATAATGGGGCAGGTTTCGGAGTTTTCGCTAAGGATATTTTTTGTCCGGGCTTTGTCACAGCAAATCCAGATAATTGTGTTCCTCGTGCACGGAAAATGTAATTCCGAAGACTCCCTGCTTCTCAACTTCAGTAGTGCCGGGTGCTTACCCATAAGTTATGGGTAAGCACCCGGCATACGAAGTTGAGAAGCAGGGGGTTATGGAACTCCTGAATCATGTGATCTAATATCCGTCGTAGGGTTATGGGCCATAACCTTACGACGGATATTAGATGATATGTGCTAGGGCAGAGGGAGCGACGGCTGACAACGGCCTGACCCTTATCGTAGTTCAGGGAAGTAAGAAAAATACAAATCAGATGCCCTAAAAACCGTTATGCTGGATATTGCCAGCCGTTTATGCTAATTGATGTATGACCTACTATGCAGATATTAAGCCCGTTAGTGTGCAGTAGAACCTGTGTAGGCGCTCTGTCAGTGTGCTCTGAAGTCAAGACCGATGTACGGAATGACGAAGAGTAGCAGCCTTTATGACGTAGCTCCCGTGTAGTCTTAATGCAAGTTTTTAGCAGGCGCTTGAGCGTCACTAAACGTCGAAAAACATTTGGAAACAAACGCTACGTTTCGTGGACCGCCTAATGTTGCGAATTATCTTATACCAGTGCAAATGTAGGTTGCCTGTTGACCTACTTGATTAGGATTAGGTCACTGGGCATACAAGATTCATAGATTACGATGGGTGTCAGTCGATGCGCAGGCTACCGCTGAATCGTCACTTGAAAAAGGTCGCCATACCTAAAGAGCGCGATGCTCTTAGCATAAGCAAGACAGGTTCTTCTTGTTCTCTAAAAGCTTAAACGCTTTCGTGAAAACTAATAGTTTGAATGTACAAAGGGGCTAGCTATAACATAAGCGATAGAATTTGATATTCGTCATTAGCATTTATAAGCAATACCCCCCCCCCCTCCCCTTCCAAACTAAAGTGCCGATGCCGTATTTGCGTTAATTGTGATCGCACAGTGGACACGCCTATAGCCCTGTTGTGCACGGTATGATGATGTCCATAGAAGCCACCATTGAGCGCCCGCGTGGACATTTGAGCAAGCTTAGTAATTTCTACGGATCCCCGATGTCTGTCTGTCTCAGGGTGGAGGCAATCGAAAGCTTCAGAATAGGGGGCCCCAACAGCTTTGTGTCTCTCAAGGTGCTCGGGGCGTCGTACTGCACAGGCACAGAAGTTCTGCGCATGCACGGTGCAACGCCCCAAGCTGGGACAAGCGAGGGGGCGCCTATTCAAAAACCGTCTATTAGAGAACTTTAGAATAGGGGCCCCCCACGCTTTGGGTTCCCCCTATTCTCAAACTTTCTATCGGCTGAGGCGTCAAGCAAAGAGCATGTCCCTAAGTCGATGCATCAAATAAACGCCGGAGGAAAAATGGCAGCGAAGCACTAGTGAGACCTGTGTGTACGGAAAATGAACGAACTGTCGTCGCTGAGGACAAGCACGTGGACGGCGCTTTATTATTTTCGTACCTGTCGTTTCAGCAAACGACGAGTGGCTTTTATCCGCATTCTGGGTGATGAACCAAATTAGATCGGTGATGACCTCCATCAGCCGCTTTCATTACGTGGCTGTAATACATGGTCAAATATAGCTTCGAGCACTCGATGCCCAAGTTCCGCTAGCTCGGGAAGCCGGAGGACGTGGATGACACGAGTGGATGGCTGCACCAAGCTTAACTTCACCGAAGGGCCCTCACATGATTCAGGAGTTCCATAAACTCTATGGAAGAGAAAAACAAAAACAAAGGGGGGGGGAGGGGGAGCACAAGACGGGGTGGGTCACTGACTGGAGTGCTCCAAGGCCAGCAGCGCTCAAAGAGGCCTCCTTGTGTGGCGGTCGGGACCTCTGCAGCGCTTCCCGTGTCTGGCAGGAGGAGTTCACGATCTGCGGACGACGACCCACTGCGTCAGCTGGGGCCCCCCTCCGCAGACGCGATCTGTGGGACGCGCTCAGCTGCCGGAGGCTCCGGAAATAGAGGGACGCCAATCAAGATGCGGGGTCGCGGCTTAGCGTCATCCGACACACGAACCAAAAAGAATAAAAGAAAACAAAAAAAGGACGCGCGAGATAACGCGAGTTTGAAGGGCGTTTATCGAGCGAACGCGCGGGGGAGTGGAATCCCCGCTCTGTGAACAACCGCGCGCTGTTTTGGTATCGAGGAAAAAAGAAATGCAGGAGAAACGTGCTGGCTAGACGTTCTTTGAGGTTTAGAAAGCGAGTTTACATAGGGGGGACAACCATAACACACGACAGACAGACTGACGACAGGAATTGTCGCTTTGGTAGTTCCGTGTTGTGACGACGAGCTGTTGTGTGGTGCGCCAGCTGTTTTTGTCGTGGCGGTTTTGAGGTGCTTTTTTTAGGCGATCGGCGTAAAAACAAATTGGCCGTTGTAAAAGATTTTTTCTTTCTTTTAAAAAAATCGGCCCATTTTTTTTTATTTTTTATTGTCGATATTGGTTAAATGCTTCTCCAGAACGGACTCTTTAACGAATCGGCGATGCATCGCAAGCCGATGCGCACCTGCAGAGCCACGATGGACAGCTTATTCGCCAATTCAAGAAGTCGCCTTTCAAAAAATTTGACAACTGGGCAGCGGACGCCATCTTGAAGGATGCTCCTGGTTTGTTTACGTGGCCCCATTACGAGTTTCGTGGGGGTGAGGAGGTCGTGGGTGAAATACAGTTGCCGTTCCTTTATCACGCACTAGAAAGTAAAAACAAGAAACAAGGTGGTGCCATTAATTTATTAAAAGTGAGAGTAGATCAATTTCTTCAGCGATCTTTATCTGTTTCGGTGATGCGCTCATAGCCACTTTGTTCTGAAAGATTAGTGAGTGTTGGTGGTTACGCGAGCTGAATGGCTTGCGGTTGCATGATCCTGTTATTTCAGAGTCTACTCCCGATCAGTCGCGAGGTTATGTACCACGCAGTGCACAGTTGTAGGCGATCCGGTGACTTAGGGGTGACTTACCCCCCATTCACACTGGAAGCGGATCCGCGTTCGCGAAGCGGTTGCGAACGCGGTTGTATAAAGATCCAGTAGCTAGCTGCACGCGCATTTGATGTCATCAAATGCGCGTGCAATTGTACTGAATCCTAAAGGCCTGTTCACCCATGCAGCGGAGCGCTACAAGCGTAGCGCTAACCTCGCGCTAAGCGCGTGCTGACGGCAGCGTTCACCAGCTTTATATCTCACCGTCAAAACTGTTGCTCATGGCAGACGATAAGTAGCTGACGACACGTGAGCAGCGCTACATAAGCGCTTCGCTGCATGTGAGAACCGGTCTTTATGATACGTTTACACTTGCGGATCCGCCAGCGAATCCGCCCAGCTTTTGCCGCTGGGGCGAAACGCTGGGCGGAAAACGCGGCGGCGAGCCGTTTAGGTCCGGGACCTATTTCTGCCGCCGAACGAGGCGTTTCGCTGACCGGATGTGACATTCTTGCGCAGCGCGACGCTGCCTACGTCATGAGTATGCGTTCTGTTGCGTTAATTGAACGTCAAAGACTTACGGTAAGAAACAGAATGGATTTACTATTTACATGACGAAGTTAATCTGCTGGTGTCGGTGATCGCAGTCGTTCCGTACGTCTTCTTCTTCGATCTGCCCCGAGCCAAACCGTTGCTTCGTCTTCCTCGTTTTCGTCAACCGCATATTTACACGAGCACTGTACGGCTGTTTCGCGTGAGTAGGAGGTGCCAAAATTACAATTCACAACACGTTCTTCCGGGAGCAGCAACGCCCGGGAGAGACAGCCGAGGTGGGAACTCTCGCGCCTTCTCGTCATATTTGACCGGATGTTACGAGAACAGCTGCCGCAGCCGCCGCCGCCGCCGCCGCTCGAAGGAAATAGATGTAAACGCAACCCGCTCGTCGCCGCCGCCGCCGGGAGCGGATCCGCTCCCGCGGCAGCGGATTTCTTCTCAGGTGTAAACGTACCATTATACAAACCGCGTTCGCAACCGCTTTGCGAACGCGGATCCGCTTCCAGTGTGAATGAGCCCTAAGGGGCTTGCTATTAGCCCCGTGCGCGACCGAAAGCGGCGTTGTGGTCGGCCTTCCACGATTGGCCGAACGCTGACTATGACGTCGGAAAGGGGATTTATCATCGACGGAATAAGAGGAATGAAAGAATTTCAATTTTGACGGTGTTGGCAGTGTTTCTTTGAGAGCGCAATGATTTCAAGCTTCCACCATGCTATTTACAAACACCATCGAACTTGTTGTTCGCAAGGTAATGACGTCACAAGGGGGAACCATAGGAGGGCGCCACCAAAACATCTCGCCGCTAATACTCTGTTTCACCTTATGATGTACCGCAGGAAAGGCTACAAGCGCGAGCTCCTTGCTCTGGTGCACATCTCGACGGCACAAGCTGTCGTGACTTAAGAGCGGCTGCCAACGCTATGAGCTCGCGCTTCTAGCCTTCGCTGCGGTACAACATAAGGTGAAACGAAGTATAGTCGCTGCGCTCGCAAGTCCTCTGACTGACAAACTCGCTAGCAGGTTGCAGACGGCACGCGAAGCAGGCAGGCATCATGTCGAGAAGTAGTTTTGCGAAAGCAGTATCCCTTTCATTTTCCTTGAACATCATCTGTGCAGACTAGTTATGTAAAAAAACAAATTTGATTATATCACAGCTCTCACTGCGCTGTTCTCAAGTTATGCCACATATTCTAACATTTGCACACACACACACAAATAAAGTATCTACCTCAAAGTTTGTTGCACGAAATTAATTTAAATGTATTATTCAATAAATCATATTCACGGCCGAATAATATTCTCACGCCTCGTCGAACGTAGTGGCACACGTATTAACAACAAAAATATTGTGATAGCCTCACACTGAATTGGACTTAGTAGTCTGAACCCTGGGTCCACTTGACCTAATCTAATATCCGCCGCCATTTCCGATAAGTCATGCACCCCCGTTAGCCCTAAAACAATGCCTACCAGCTAAAAAAAAAAAAAAAAACACTGTATAGGGAAATGAAAGGGAATCATGAAAGGTCGTGTTAAAAAAGTAGTTGTACTTAGTTGAAAGGTACTTTGTATTTATACTATTTTACTTCAATTACATGGCACATGGTGTACTTACTGCTTTACTTAAAAGAACATCACCTATCATTTATTTTGTACTTTTCTTTAAGTACTTTTTATACGTACCTTACCCAACACTGTTGAATTCAATGGGTCAAGACGCGAGTGTGCAGGACTGGCCTCTACGTTATCTCTTCTAAATTTTCCTGAGGGTGGGGCTTTTACTTGATAGTATTAGCCTGTACCGTGTTGCTTACGTTATATAAAAAAATTACCACAATTTCTCTTTTCTTATAAGCTAAAATAGACGCGTACAATTTTCCTTTTTTTATGATTATAGTTTCCGATTCTTGGCTGTACAATGATAACTAAGAGAGCGGGCCTCACTACGCTCTGCGTTTCTTAAATCGTTCTTTTTTCACTCGAACGACATAAGAGGCTGGATGCCTCATTAAAGCAAGTTGCGTTACAGAAATTGTTCCCTTTTAATTTTTCTCGCAGCGAGTCGTTCACCCGCATCTCATCTTGCGCTTGTTTAGCGCGGTCGCTTGGGGGGCCGCTAGATTAAGATCGTTCTCATTTTCTTGATTCTTTCCCCCTTTCAATAACAACCTAATCGCACGAAGCAGCCCCGAAGGGGTCGACTTACGTTCTGACGCAGTTAGGAAAAGTTGACGTCTGGTTATTAACCCAGATCTTCTCGGGGCACCATATCACTCGTTTTGTCCTTATCGGTTATCATATAGCTCTCGCATTAAACAACGGGGGGCCGCTGTGTGTCGTCTTCTCATTGATGTTGCCTCACGTGCATAATAATTCCGAGCAATTATTAAGGTTCGTAGGTTTCAATGTTCCATGTCCATTTCGGGTCAGTCAGCGTTTGACGCCCTCCGACTCGTATGGCTTGAGTTCAACTTTTATCGGTAATTCAAAGGGCGTTAAATGCCGCGGGAAATGTCAGAGTTACGGCTGATGATTTTTGACATGTTTATGTCATTGGACGTCTGCACATTTAGTGTGTGCACGTGAAGTAGTTTTGTTTACCGCTTCATGTGCACTGCGCGAAACTGTGGACGCAAATAAGAGATCGTCATTTTTTTTGTGTGTGTGTTTTTCTATTAGAATAGAAATGCTGTCCTGAAAACTACTACTCTGGTGAAAAGTGTCCCCTTAAGCCGAGGTCACACTGCTTCTACATCATCCAAAAGACAGCCTGCAAACACGAGTGCACCCCAATATCCGTGGTTCGAATGCCGCGTGCCAAGTTTCTCTTTTAACTCATTGCTATGCGGCACTTGAAGCAGACATCTCGCGGTGATTCGCTTCGAATCTGTATGAACACTGTCTTATGATCAGTATAAGCAGTGTGACCCCGGTTGACACGCGGCATTCGAACCACGGATATTGTGGTGACTCGTGTTTGCAGACTGTCTTTTGTATGAACAGTGTGACACCGGCTTTAGGGCAATGATTTAAGCGGTACAGTTTAATGCCCACCAACATTTTCTCGAAGTGCGAAAAAGTGCCGATGTCGTGTTGGCGCTAACAGTTTTGGCACAGTGTAGATACGTTAATTTGCTCTTCTATTTTTTCTTTTGTATCCTAATTTTAATTTATTTTTCGCTGTGGCTAGCGTTACGTCCGGACGGAGCACTGGAACGCGTATACCTAACCTCCCCCCCGCCTCCTCTCCCGTGAGCCTAGGGAAGGCGGAGATTTGGACGTAACTTGGGTTACGTCGGACGTAACGCTAGACACTTCGTTTATTTTTTGACCCGAGTAGTCCGTGGGCACTGGAAACTTATTCTTAGTCGTATTCCATATACAACACCGAACTTTATTTCCGTGATAACACTGTGCACGGATAACCGACGGTTGAATTTTTTTGTAAGGCACTGTTATAGACCAGTGAAGGCATTACAGGAATCCATTTGATGCACTACATTAAATGCACTGAAACAAAATAATCCATTTTGAAACCTTTGTTTATTTTATTTCTTATCTTAAAAACAGTTTTTTTTAAGTGTCTTAAAATGACATCTTTATTTACCATAGCAGGTGACGGACGCTGTGCACCCAATCTTTCGGAGGTGCGTGTTACCATAACTCTTCCGATGCTCTCCCCCACTTTCTACTTTACTAGTGCGAACGCGAGAGAGGGAGAGGAGACGAGGCGATGAGGGACTCCCCTCCTCTCCGGCATTCGCTCTGTTTCGCAGGAGGAGCTTTCTTAATGGCCGACCTACAGAATCGTCTTCTGCCGGGCAGAAAACCGGTTCCCGGCTTCCTTCCTCTCCCGCACTCTTCTCTCCTCTCCACACAGGAGCGGGTCTCTGAGTTATTCCCCGCCGGAAGGAGGAAGGCTCCCTCTTTCTCGAATGCAAAGGAGGAATTGAGAGAGCGTTTCCTCCATTCTGACTGGTCGTCACTCCCTGCAGCAGGGCTAATATCAGGCTGTCTTTCTGCGGCGCGTCCTCCCCTGTCTCACTCTCCTCTCTCCCTCTGCGCTGCAGTGGTGGACTGCCAGATGTCCGAGTGGGGGTCCCTGGTCCGAGTGCGACGCCAGCTGCGGTCCGGGCGTGATGAGCCGAGACCGCACCGTGCTGGGCCAGCCGCGCAACGGGGGCCTGCCCTGCACCGAGCTGCTGCAGCGACGGGGCTGCTACGGCATGCGCTGCGAGAGCATGCCGGACGACACCCTGCACAGAGGTATGTGCACACGGGGCAGTGGCATATGCACGAGGGATCGCCTCGAGACCTAGATTGAATTTAGGGGAAACGTGCTCTCGCTCACCCATGCTTCTCTGTGAGGCTCGTGGGGATTACCTCTGTCCACAATACGGGAGGAGACAAAGCATCCACACTAACGGCACAGAGCGCGGACAAGGGTACACAGCAGTGGCGTCAACAAGGGGGGGGGGAGTCGTGGCGGGTTATGCGAGAGCGGGGGGGGTGTCGCGCTGGGCAACCGCCCCGGGTGCCGCTGACCCTCGTGACGCCACTGGTACACAGCACGAGCTTTTAGCGGTTGATCCAGTACTCGATTGATGCATTGGCGCCTCCATTGCATCGACCTCGCGTACGTAGCATTCGTTTTGCTCAAGTAAGTGTCAAACAAAGCGTAGTTCTGCGTTTCACCCCTGAGCCGTGCCGATCGAATATCTCGAGGTGAATAATCAGCGACAGAACGAGAGGGGCGGGGAGCAGCTTCAGTTGTCTCGCCTCCAGCGAGGGTTTCCTGCCTTCGATGACACGTCCGCGTCTCGTGAGCCTTGAGCGTGCACGCGCAGTCAAAGCACGGCGGAAGACAACAAGCGCGTGCTGGAGGCCGGACTTGAGAGGAACGCCAGGGCTGCCCTTCTCGTCGTGTCGGTGACAATAGAGCGGTCCACGTGACAGACTAGACCGACAAACAGGAAGGGCTGCTCGTGCACGCATGTCAAGTGGACACCTTGATGGGGGAGATCTTTCTTTCGGCTTGCGCGTCTTAAAAAAAAAAAAAAAAAAAAAAACGTTGAAGGGATGGTGAATCGAAATTTGGATTTCAGAAAAACAATGCAGGAGATGTAGGCGGGACGCTACAATCCCTACAACACCACTCGTAAGGCGATATCTCGAGTGGACGGCCGTATTTTGAGAAAAAGAGGTCGAGATTGAACAAGGCCAACGAGGCGCGTGACGTCAAGATACCTAGTTTCCTCCTCTCTTCGCTTCGCTCCCTCAAGGCGGCGAGGCGGAGAAGACGCGAGGCCGTTCCCTCTCCTTCTCGGAGAAACATGACGTCAACAAACCTGTCAAATGCGCCTCCTTTTCTTGAAAAATACGGTCATCCGTTCGAGATATCGCTGTATGAGTGATGTTTTGGTGTTTGTAGCATCCCGTTGCACGCTTTTGCCGCCGTGTTTTGTGAAATCCAGATTTCGGTTCAGGATCCCTTTAAAGGCGTATCCTTCAATCGGGCAGGACATGGTCAACCTAAAGTTAAGCTTTCTACCATTTAGACGGGTCTCAAACTCATTGGAGTGAAAGGCCCAGATGCCCCTTTCCCGAAAGGTCGAGGGACAACGTAAGGTGAGGCGGAGGGGGTGACCCTTGTGCTCTATGCTTTTTGTAAGCTTGCAGTTTTGCTAGTGACATCTTTAGCTTCGATATGTTTTATAGGACTACCTTGGGCCCTCGCTTCGTGAGATAACAAGAATTAAAATGGCACCGCCCCTGCAACGTGTTGGCATTCTTAATTGGAGAAGAGGGCAAGCACACTGTCGTACAGTGTGCTTGCTCAAAGAGATCGATGTTTGGCATTTTTTACTTCAATAAACCAAAATACAAAAGCATTTTCCTTTGAACTATAAAATAGTCGATATAACATACAAGAGCACAAAAAGTACTGTGAGCTTTGTATGCTTCCCGCATTCATACCAGCGTACAGAAGTGGGTAGAAAAATCACGGAGTAAAAAACAGATATTCACCCTGCTCCACTCAATATTTTCCTGTGAAGCGAAATATTTTTTTTTAAATTTTGAAAAGCGGTTTTGTTCTTTTCAGAAATGGGGCAATTACATATATTTTTTCGGAAAAATCGAAAGACCCACCCTGACAAGCGTGTTCGATTTCAAATGAAACCACCCACCTTGATCCTGATGCTCCTAGCTGTGGACGCCACCAGAGATATCTGGATGGCTCAATCATCCTTTCCAAAGCTCTATACTCTCATTTCTGCACTGGGTCGCCGCGAGCTGATTGTCTCATCTTCACAACCATCCTCCTCTTCTGCCTCTTCCTTTCCATCACGTGATCTGAAGATACAAAAATATATATGGAGCTTCCGTCCGGGTGTCTGTGCGCACATCCTCCTGGGTATTTGAGCTCAGGCCTGGTTCACACTTGCGAATTGGCGGGCGAATCTGCAAGAATTCGGCTGCCGGGCGTAGCGTCCACTGTGCATTGCCGCGGCCGATTCCGCTTCGGCGGCAGCGGATTAGGCCGTAGGTGTGAACCAGGCCTCGCCTCCACGATGATGTGCTGTGCTACCGCGTGAGTAGCCACGTCCGCTGCCCTAAAATACTGCTCTTAATATATATACATATAATCTCGATATTCGTCATGCTGGAGGCCTAAATAAAGACGATTCCAGTGTTTTTCAATTCCGGCTGATTAAAGCCGGGGTCACACTGCTCATACATCATCATCATACAAAATACTGTCTCGCTAGCTACGTGAGTCACCACAATATCCGTGGTTCGAATCCCGCGTGCCAAGTTTTCTCCTCGAACTCATTGCCATGTGGCATTCGAAGCACAGATCTCGAGGTGACTCGAGTTCGAATTTGTATGCAGACTCTCTTTTGTGTGATGTGTGCGAGTGCAACCCCGGCTTTAAGGTTTCCCGCTGACGGCACCAAGAAAGTCTGTTTGTCACACAAGAGGACACCTCTATTTTAGGAAAGAAGCGCCCGCGAAACGTACGGGGGGAGGAAGGCGGCCTCACGGTCGCGCATCGACGAGTGCCATTGCCGCTGTTAGAAGACATCTCCCTTTCCGAATCTGTGCCCGTGTCTCGTGTTCCTCCACTCCAGAAAAAGACCCGACTCTATCGCTGAAGTGATCATCCATATCACATATGGGCGTCGATTAAATATTTTATCACGATTAATCGCCACCCCTGTAATCGATTAATGAATTGGTTTCTTTCGTTCCCATGCATAACAACTAAAAAACGTTAAAAATATTGATATATCTTTGGCCTTTGCTGAATGTGATAAACGAGGCAATGTGCAATTCCAGTTTTTTAATCAATGTTTAGATAAGAAGAGCCAAATAACACCCAAAATCACAAATTATTACTTCAACCGCAGAGGCAAAGAGGTTCGTTGTTATTTTCCGGCCATAGCGAACTCCTTTGATTGTGCTGCGCTAAACGGACATTCGCGCGGCATTGAAGTGGCTGGGAGATGTATAACCCTCTCCACTTGTTTAGAGTTTCGAATCTCACCCGTACAGTTTACTCTAGGTCAAAATTTCGCCTGAAGTTTGCCTTCATACAGATGTGCTCGTCCACGTCTGCGTCGGGAAAGCGTTTACGTCTCAGTTATTTGTTTGTCAAAATTTAACCGCAGTTAAAAAAATCAATCGCGATTAAAGCAGTAACCGAATAATCGGTAGGTTTATCCATCAAGTGTCCAGCCCTAATAACAAACAAAACAAAAAAGGGAAAGTGGGGGGGGGGGGGGGGAGCTGATAGACTCAGTTTTGTTTTAAAGCGGTTCACACCGTTATATCAGTAAAATTGTGTGGCAAATTGCCAGGCAATTGTGTTGCTTACGTGAAACGTTCCATCATCAAAACGTATACTACTCTCACGGCGTTCTTCATCAGATAGTTTAACGCCTACCATGTGTACACCTGATAGTTCTTCCCGGAATGAAACGATAGTACTCCTAATCAGGCTGATAAACTTGGCGAGTTCTTCCTAGAATTAACTGTGCGGTTTTCTACGAGTGAGGCGACCCATTCTCTCCCATCTTACCACATCTCTCGCGGACTCCTTTGAGAGGCGGAGTTCCGGTTATGAAGTCTTGCCGTTCTTTCACTTTGGGCTGCAATGGTTCCTTTTATTTTGTGTGAACTTAATGCAGTTACTATAAACATGTACTGATCCTCCGCGACCTTACCGCGGAGGGAGACACACACCGCTGTTGCACAGAAGGATCCATGCTATTGTACCGGATGTCCCCACAGGCCTGACAAGGCGTTTCGCGCTCTCCAGTGAGCGAAAGCTGGTCCCCTGATGAGCGGTCACGTCCCCGCGGTTGACGTCTGCTTCGTCTCGTATTCAAGCGAGCGGGGTCGTGGTCCTGTGGAGGAGTCAACGCCCTCCGTCGCCCAAGAACACGAACGGAGTGTCGCCCGGCCCCTTTCCCTTTCGTATGCTGATAAGGCGCTTGCATCCCCCGGCGCTATTGATATGGTTCACTCGGGCGCCTGCCACGCCAACCGCGGTTGTGTGGCTCTTGCACTTGCGTCATATATTGCTGGCACTTACCGTTGCCGTACTAATAAACATGCCAATCGATCTCTAAAAAAAAAAGTTTCGGGTTATTTGTTGCGATTACCTGAAAGCACGAAATGTTTTAGCGAAGAAACATTTTTGTGTCACGTGTCACTTACGTTATGCCACTAAGTTACACGAAACACTACCCCAGATCCGCTTTAGAAGCTCGCGAATTGGCTGTCACCGTAAAGCGTCCCCGTTTCTACGTTCCTCACTAAGCCTGATAACTGGTTTCGTGTTTTCGGTAAATACCTATAAACACCAAAAAATAACCCCCGACCCGGTTTTATCAAAATCGCAAAAAACCGAAAAGCTCCGAATTAAAACCTTCTTTCACATAAACCAAAAAAAAACAAAAAAACTCAAGCTTACAAAAAAAAAATCTTCAATTACAATCTTGTTTTGTGTTTACCTTGAACGCAGCCACACTAAACTGTCCGCGAGTCTACTTGTTCGGAAACCAGATCCCGCATCCCGTTTCCTTCTTTCAATGGTACCGGGACGTTTCCCAAGTATCTTGGGCATGACATGTTCCCTGGAGGTTGGGGAATTCCATGCCCGTGTCCTGATTCTTCGACACAAGGCTCGGTGAACACAGATTCCTTGTCCCACACCAAAAATAGACGTCGGAAAACCCAAAGCAGAGAACAGCACATCCAGGGGACATGATCATGGGCGTACCAACCGGGGGGCAAAGGGGGCACTTGCCCCCCCCGTTCTCAGAGTGTTGTGTGTGTGTGGGGGGGGGCAAAGCATGTGTTTGCCCCCCCCCCCCTGAAACAGTCGCCACAGGGCAGGGGAAACACTGGCGGGCGGCGTCCAAGGGATATCAAGGGCACCGCCCCCGGCATGCGGGGGGGGGGGCTGGTTTGCCCCCTCACTCAAGAACAAGTTGATACGCCACTGGACATGATGGCCTACCAGATAGTGTACATTGCATTGGGTTGACTTTAGCTCTATAGCCTGCTTTAAGCGTATAGCGTATACGTAAGCTTCGTAACGTAAGACAACGGTGCTACGTAAACTTAGAATGAACCAGCCTTTATGCTTAGAATCACCATGCGTGCGTATATGATTGAAATACGCTAGAGACGGACTGAGGCTGCCTTATCTGTCTTACTAACAAGAGCCGCCCATCCTGTTGTTGCAGAGACGGCGATGTTGCTGCCGGTAACCTTCTCCCAACTTCGTTACATGAACGACTCGTACGACATCCGTCAAAACTTGAAGTACTTGCCGAAGAGCGAGCTCAGCAAAGAAAACAATGCCACCAAGCCGTAAGTAGCTTCATAGATGCATGCTTTCTCAAAAGAGAGTTCAGGAGTTGTAAAGCCTTTACAGAGGATAAAAAGAAATCGTCGAGCACATTCCGTCAAATGCACTGAAAGTGAGCATTTGATGGGGCTTCTGATGGGGAAAAAAAATAAAAAAAGATGTCCGTGACATTACCTTTTCCCGCTAAATTTAGTGAGGAAAGTGTGAAGTCCTCACGTGGTATTGTGACGTGGCAGGACGTTACGTGACCATATCATGTGACACCGTGATGATTCCTCCTCTAGATTTAGCAGAGAAACTGGTGCCACGTGACCCGAGGTCACGTGACCATTTCATGTGACCTCAGGTCACGTGACCATTTCACGTGACCTCAGGTCATGTGACGTCATAGTATCTCGTGGCACAACGACCTGCAACTGTGCAGACCACTTGGCACGAAACCTGCGCGATCGGATCCTCCCAAAACTTCGCAGGTACGTGGTACTCTTCGAGGTGACCAAGACGCGCAAGGCGTGCGAGACGCTGGAGGCCTTCAGCGTACTCAAGTCGAGCCAGCACTTGTGCGTCTCCTGCGAATCGACGGCCATGCGCAAGCACTTGGGAAATCGCTGCACGGGCCACGGCATCGAGGGCATGAACACCCGGTTCGCGGCCCTGGGACACCTCCACTGCCACGGACGCTGGCAGCGCGTGGACACGCTCCAGCACTGCCCCCACGGACGCCAGCCAGACTTCATCTTCGTCTCAGTCACACCGCCACATACTGTCCATGTTGCGTCTTGCCCCGATCTGCCGGAACGTGGTATTGCCAAATCAATTTAAATGATACAAAAGTAGCATATATAGTTACGAATGACTGGGCGCCCTCTTCGAATGATACTGCCTCTGGCGTTGGCATGCAGTGTTCGATGACGTCTTAAAGTCGCGTGCAATTATTTAAGTTCACACTCTTTCGCACGATGTTCAAGCACCACCAATAATAATAATAAATGTCTCGTGTGTTTGTTTAGACAGCGGGAAGTCAGTGTCCATGATGTAGGCGTGAGATTTAATCAAAGCACCACCAAAAACAGTAAGCTTGCGCCGGAGGCGGGAAAACTGAATAGTCCGATTCCCTAATCCCAAAAATGTCCCGCGCATTCATACGGCAATTACTAGCATTCGCTTGAGAAAACAACTGGTAGCATGCGATAGAAGTGTGTGTAGGTTATATTATATGTTCCTTGATCATGAAACGTCGAATCAGCGTGGTCCGATAAAGGTGTGATTCATCCATGCGAGCGCTAAACAGAAGACGCAAACAACCTGCCTTGAATGCAATTAGTGCCCTGCCAGAACGTTTCTGCGTCTTGTCCCATAGACTATAGATATCATCTATTATCTTGTTCCTGTTGCCACGCGTTACTCTTCCATGGATATATAAAAAGAAAAAAAAACTGTTACAAGGTATAAAGTCAGTTAATCTGGCTTCGTGTAATTGCTGATTAAAAGTCGAAATGTAATCAGCCACCGATAAATTTATCCTGCTCGCAATAATGATTCAGCATGATCCGCTGACATCACCGCAGGACCAAACACCGAAGCGACGGTTCGACAAATGGCGCGACTGCCTCTTCTAACATGAATGGTGAAAGTTCTAAACCTAATTATTGACGCGTTTTTTTCTATCTTTTTTTTAATGGTATTAGCGCGATTATATGCAGCTGGACTGTACGTATTTTTTCATGTGAACCCTATAAACGCTGGGAAGCTCGTTCCGATTACTCCGTTAACGATATCCGATACTCCGCTACCTTTGCGTATGAATAGTATCGTTATCGGGTATTGTTATCGGAGGTAGTGGAACGATCTACTGGAACTCTCTGCTGACTGTACCGAACCGCGATCCATCGTCCGCTTCCCCGCCATATTAAAGAAGAAAACGCCCATTTGTACGGGAACTATGAGTGTGTGTATGTGCGTGTTTTATTCTTGTTGCCCATTTAGGAAGGTCATCAAAAGTGCCACGTCTCAAGGTGTTGTGTAGGCTATAGTGCATCGTTCCGAACAGCTAATCCTTATTATTTCGACATCGCTGCGATGCAATAAACGATCCTTCTGAGTTTTACAAACTCTCGTCGTGCCTCACATCTTGCATGCGGTGGTTTATTCATGGAGAAAACATGCATGGCAGGGCAGGGCTCAAGCAGCCGACGCCTTGCGGCGTTCATCGCTTGTTTGTCGCATGGAATTTGGTTTCCGACGAATACGCAGCGGCGTGTTGTAAAAGATTTTCGCAGCGCGAATTTCGGTGTAGACCTTTGCTTCACTGAGTTCAGTTTTTAGATGCGAGCCTGTAATGAATAGCGTCAGAATATTCACGAGTCACGGTCGTAGGAAGGAAATAGCTTCTGACCGTGGTGACATATTCAGCGCTTGTACGTGCTTTGCTCACTTTTGGAATCGACAAACACGTGCGTGCTGAGCTGTGACGATCGTATGCTGAGCAGTGCGATCTTCACAGCCCAGCATTTTGTAAACAAAGGGCCTCTGGGCGGCGCGATCCTCAGCGTTGCGTATGGCGGGTGCTTTGTTCACTTTTTGAAACGACGCAAAATCACAGCCGTCTGGGCTGTGATTTTGTAAACATAAAGACGGTTTATAAGCATATTCCAGCATCCGCTCATCAGCGGTAATAAACCGTAAAAAAAACACAAAAAACATAGTGCATTATATTTAGCGTTTTATCAAAACGCAAACAATGGTTTCATTTCTTTTTTTAATTCTTATTTTTTATTTTACGTTTATTGCTCGCGTGCAACCTGAGCGAGCGTCATGGGCGTACCAACCGAGGGGCAAGGGGGTGCCACTGCTTGCCCCCAGTTCTCAAAGTGGGGGCAAAGCATGTGTCTTGCCCCCCCCCTGAAACAGCCGCCACTGGGCAGGGCAAACACTGGCTGGCGGCGCCGTCATAGTCAACACTGGGCCAATCGCGGAAGGGCGATCAGAGCGACGCTTTCGATCGCGCACGTCGCCAATAGCGCTGCCGCGCGCCTGCCTTTCATTTTCAGGAGTGTATGACCGCGGCCGATGCCGCGAGCTATTCCAGAGTAAATATAACAGCCTATTCAGCTCCACGTGACCTATAGAGCTCCGGGAATCGCAAGACAAACCCAGACAGTCACATCCCTTCAGTGCTGGATTGACTCTGATGGCTTGTAGCGTCCTCATGATACGTCTCGGCGGCTATTCAGTGGCCCCTTTTTGTGTTTTCTGATTACGCGACGCCTTAGAATCGAAGAGCTGAGTTGGATGACCAGATTCACGGTTGTCACGGGATCATCATCATCGCCCGCCTTGGTTCACGAACGTACCGAATGTGAAAAACATGGCATTTCTAAACAGATAATTAAATGCAATATGGCCCGACCTCTCACGTTAAAATACGCCACAGCGTTTTTTTTTTTTTTTGCAAATATAAGATGGGTTAGAAAGTGGCCGAGATTTGAAGCGGACGATAGAAGCCAGGGAAGCCAAACCAACACTGTGAGATAAAGTCGCTGGATAAAAATCACGTTAGGCGTTTTTAGCGTTTCTTACAAGAATCGACATCCACTATTGGCGAACGCGTGAGAGGCGCACCACGAGACCACGAGCGAGAGCCGCGCGCACCAGTTTCTTTCAGAGGTCGCTCCATAGCCGCTCATTTTTAGAGTGCCTTCATACACACGCGCGCTTTTGCTTGAGTGGTGACATCTCAGCCATTTTTCCGCCCAATCGTTTTTTTATGCATTTTGAAGTGCGCGCTATCCGGTGTCACTCAGCTCGAGCACGTAGCCTTGGCTAATGCATTGACGCCATTTTACCGCCCCAGTCACGCACCGAGTGCGCGAGAGCGTCACGCGCTGGCACATTGACGGCAACAATGGATGTCTTCACCCTGAGACAGACAGACATGTAGGCACCCTAGCTCATTTTAGGCCTGCGCCGCCATTTGCTTCCAAGTGTCGCATGAGGCACGGGCTCGTGCAATGGCGTATTTGATTATTTCATGACGCTTGCAAGACATACAAACATATCAAGGTGTTTTACTGAGGGCGTGTGACACTTCGGTGTGACCTAAAGTCACTAGATCCTGGAAAGCAGCGCCAAGCTGACAGTATAGTCGCCATCTTGGTCCCTGAAATGAGCAATTTCTCCCTGACCCCTCCGTTCTTGGTGAGCCGATCTAAATTCGCTGGTGACGGGTAGCTTTATGGAGACGTTTGTTGTATACCGAGATTTTACTACCCACACACCGGCGAAAGCGTACATCTTCGTACCACCACCATATGATGTGTCGGTGCTTGGAGGCACTGAATAATAATTTTTTTATTGTTTTGAAATACGCAAGAAGAACAATATATTTGTGAGAGATCTGTGGAGATGGGCATGATTGATAAGTTGATTGCATACACAGTGCCGAAAACTCTTATATTGGCGAGGAACGCACCCAGTACGATGGGTGATCTTGGCGCGACTGGTTTAAACGACCCTCTGGAAACATCGAAGATTTGAATGGACCAAGATGGCGATTTCCATGGCAACGTAGACAGATTAGCCAATCGCCTTGCGAGTTTTCGGTCGTCTGCATGTTAGTATATGTTTGTGTCCGGTTAGCAGGTAGAAGGCAATGGCGCTACTTTCCCAGGATCAAAGACTTTAGTGTGACGGGACACGCCGAGTGCGAGGTTCCGTGGCACGTTCTTGCCGCTAGATTGGCTGCGAAGGTCATCGCATCGGCCGCGGTCACTATAAAATTGAAAGCTCGTCGCGCGACAGCGAGACACAGCACGTGGCCATGGCATCACTGCATGGGGCTTTAATCACTGGGTCATACATGCGTCGCCTCTCATTGATCCTATTTCTTTGTGTGGTGCAGCAGACAGAAATCTAACGCAAACAATTCTCCGGAAAAACTGCAAAAACTGATCTTGGCGGTATCAAGCAGAAGACTCATGCCGTGAGTCGCCGTACGTGCAAGCTCGTGAAAACAGCAGCAACATCAAATGCTCTGGCTTGGGGCCAGTCGCGTAGCCAGCTAGGATTTTGATTCGGGGGGGGGGCAACTTCGCTTCATTTTTGATATTTAGAAAACTATGCAGCCCTCTTCAGTATCATATAGGAAAACCCCATGTCAAATATTAGGATCTAATTCCGCCTATATATTTAATAAACTGGCCAGCAAACTTTCAAATGAGCAAAGTCTCCGAAATCTGCCAACTCTAGCGTGCGACGTGAGGCGCAATCGTCAGCGCAGTCAATGCGACGGAGTTAGAGCGGCTAACGTTGAGTCACTACGTCATTCTCACGTTTTGTTTGTTTTTACTTCTCAGAGCGAAATTGAACGATGACGTCATGAGTTTCTCCTCCCGGTGTTGGCTCAACGGCGTCCACGTGATCACCGTAAGACGGATGCGCTAGTTTGCGCTGCCCTGCGCGTTTATCGGATGTCCGGTTTCTCCGCTCCTCCTCTCCTCTTTCGTCTTCTCCCCTTCCCCCTCTCCCCGGGCCATCCCCGTCCACGCCATGCGAAGCGACCTGCCCGCGTCGCGTGTCCTGTACCCCACCCCCACGAACGTCACAAGACCACGTGGTTCGACGTGACGTGCCATGACTCTGACGACACGAGACCAATGTTGCCTGAAGCAACCAAAGTTTCGGTAGTCAGCTGATGTTTGAAATTAAGATTACACAAAAAATATTCCACATTTCGCGAATTCGAAGACGTAGAGCTGTTTAGTAGTGCTTTGTGAAATGGAATCACATGTAAGCCTAAATTTTTCGGACGTAGCCGGGGGGGGGGGGGGGGCGCCCATGACAAAATGCAGTATGAGGGGAGGGAGAGGAGGCCCCAGCAAAATGAGATTTCAGGGGGCTCGAGCCCCATGCCCCTACCTCCCCCCCCCCCCCGCTTGGCTACGTGCCTGCTTGGGGCATTTGGTACTGATGTCGCCATCTAAACTATACCCGTTTTCACCTCAAGAATCGTAGTAAAAAAGTCCGGCTCCTCGCGGAGCATTACTTATTTCTTTCTTTATGTTGATAATTAAGACATATGTAGGTGACTTTGAGATAAGATATATGTTATCTTATCAAGGCGTACATGTTCCAAACACCAAAAGCATAGCTTTTTCCTTCGACAACCAAATCTGATAAGAACTACTTCGCGCAGCGTATGAACAATGCGCAAAACTTGCTTTTTTCTTGAGGTGAAAACGGGTATAGCGAAAACGGCCTTATCAAATTTATAACACGTACTGCCATTTGTTTTGTTACTTTTGTCATCTATGTGATTTTCATTTAAAAATTGCCTCAAAATGCGCTTACAACGAGTCAAACTGGGCATATTTCTGAATTTTATTAAATATCTCCAGCGCTCAGGGAAAATTCAAGGGTCGTACGACCTTCAATATATCTTCATAATGAACCTAACAAAATATTAACACTCTGGTGCATTTCTGAAAAGCAGGTTTGTGTGGCAAAATTTGCCCATTGGTGAATCCCTCTAATGGGGAAAATGGCGGCCCAGGATGCTCACGGATATATGGAATGAATGGCGTGAGCTACTGGGAACGAACCCAATTTTTTTATTGAAATCTTCATCATCAATAATAAATTTTAATAGGTAACGGCAAGCTCGGACTGAAAATTTGGCATCTGGTCCGGACTGCAGCACTGAGCGTTCGGCGATGAGTAGTTCCGGAATCGCTTTGTACTGGTTTGGATTTTCTGCAGCTGTTCATGGCCACAGCTTTCTCCTTTTGTCGTTTTTCTACCCCGTTCCGCACTGATTACCTTTGGCATTTTCGAAATTTTGTTGGTAGTGGTAAACCAATCAACAGACTAAACACGTGATCGTCAGCCTTTTTGTCTCCCGTTCTTTCTCATCTCGTGTTTCTGCTTCCCAAAAAAGGGCTCCTGGACGCTTCCATTTCCAGTGGTCGTGCGTATGGCGCGTGATTTGCTCGCTTTTTGAAACGACGAACATGCGCGCATGCTGAGCTTTGAAGATATCGCACGCTGAGCTGAGGACTGGAACGGTGTATCAACAGCCCTTAGCGGTTGGAGAAGTCGTACAGTGGCAACGAAAAAGTTACCCAATTTAAAAAGTTTCGCCGAATTATAGGTAGAATGAAGAACGCTTCATTTTATTTTAACATTGTTCCGAATTCTCTCGCGCGCCTTACGCATCCCCGGAGCTCGAGCGCTCCTCGAGCCAAGGCATGCCAGAGGACGACGACGCAGACAAGGAGGATGGAGTTCGAGGACGAAGCGCGTGGCTCCCTCGCCAGCAGGCACCGACCCGAGCAGCAGCAGCAGCAGCCTGCCCCGAACCCCCGCTGCGAAGGCGTTCGGAACCCACCAGGATCCGGCAGAGAGAGTAGCCCCATGCTGTGGCTACTGCTGCTGCTGATGAGCCTGCTGTCCAACACCTTCGGCCGCCTCGTGCTGCTGGCTGTGGGCGCGCTGCACCCGGCCTACGCGTCCTGCAAGGCGGTCCGCTCCCGCAACCCGCGCGAGTACGTCCGATGGATGATGTACTGGATCGTCCTGGCCGGCCTGCTCAGCGTCGAGCCCCTGGCAGACATGATGTTCTCCTGCTGCCTGCCGCTCTACGCCGAGCTCGAAGTGCTCCTCGTGGTTTGGCTCCAGTCGCCGACCACCAAGGGCGCCAGCCTCATCTTCCGTAAGCTGGTCCTGCCGCAGTTTGTGCTGCGGGAGCACGAGATTGACGCCCACCTGTCCAAGCTCAAGGTGCGCGCCTCCCGGCTGGGTACGTCTTCGGCCAAATACATGACCAATGTGGTGATGCACTCGGTGTTTAGCCACATCCGCCAGAACTGCAGCGTGGCGGACCTGATGCCGTGCGACATGAAGCTGAACTTTGACGCGATCACAGAGACCTCGTTGTCGAGCGAGGACAAGTCCGAACTGGCGCTAGGTGACCCGGCAAGCACAGGAGGCTCAAACCGGACGAAGATTCCAAGAAGGAGGCGGCCAAGGTCGACCTCAACTTGACCTGAAACAGCGCTTTCTCGTCGAAATTTAGGCGACGGGGAAGGGTGGGGGAATTAATGACGACGACAGGGTAAAGAGCAACATTAAAGTGCAAAATGGACTGTTCCGATTCATTTTTCGTCCAAAAAGGTGGTCAAGCGAGCGCGATTCAACAGGACTTGGGACAAAATTACTGGACCTGCAAGGTCAGGGTAGCTGCAAAAACTAGACCATTTGACAAATAGCTTTTGTTCCCATCCGAGGTGTGTCAATATAACTCAGACTTGCTACAAGCCATGTGGTTGATAGTCGGGAGCGATGTTGAACATTTATAAAATGTATGTAACACTTCTTATTTTGGAACAAAGAAGCTTATGATTAAAACAGGCCATGTATGCACATAAAAAGTTTATTTCCATCAACTCGCTTCAAGTTCACTAAAAATTCACCTTTAAAAAAATTAATGTACAGATCTGAACTGTGAAAAAAGACCAACATACATGGATAACGATGCAAGGTATACAATTTTACAAAGCATATAAATATGGGGGCTGCCTAACTAAATGTTTATTTTTTCCTTTTTTTTTTTTTGCTTGTTAGGAACGTCTACAGCAGAGCTCAGAGGTTATGTGAATTATTGTTCGATTTCTTTTCTCTCGCCTGATGAATGCCCAAACAGAGCTAAAGGACTGTTACTATTGCTGCTCTGTTTGTTTCAAGTTCCAACAATCTGTGGCAAATTTTAGCCAAGCAAATGTTATTTCCACAAATGCTTTTTCTCACCTTCTTACAAAGAGATATGTGTACAAAAAATAAGAAAAAGCTTCACCGACCACTGCTCTATAAACATGCTTCTCAGATATCTGATGGTTTTCCCCCTTGACACAGTCTTCAGCAAATCAGCACAAGCACACACACTACGCAGTAGACTGACAGCAAATGCACAAATACAGGGAGCATATATGTTCATCACAGAACCCCAAATTTACAACATAGCACAATAAATATAGAAACAATAAATATAGTTTAAAAAAGCCAACCACAAACTGCTTCAGGGCCCAGATTTCAAAACAATAAATATAGTTTAAAAAAAGCCAACCACAAACCGCTTCAGGGCCCAGATTTCAAAGTTGAACCTATATTCCATCTGAGTTTTCCATGCAGCACTCAACAGCAAAGGCAGAAAGAGGCAGCTCAGCAAAATGCATTGTTTGCACAAACACTCACGAGAGAACAAGCATTTTCAAAAGCCACACGTTCGCGTCTCTGCCTCCTATAATCCCCAATATTACGCAGAACCCTTGAGATGCTGGAGATTCTGATGAAGCTGATAGTGGCATCAGCACCTATGTGACAATGCCACAATCTTGCTAATATATAAATATATACATAAATATAATCATTTTACAGTTCACTTGCTTGAAGGGTATTTAAGACTAGCTAGAGGGAGTTGAAACAAATATCAATCAGAGAAAATGGTTTAGGTACTTTGTCCAACTGCTTAAACAAGTGAACATGAAAATCCTGGTATGCACAACCGAGAGCGGTATGCCATGATTGAGACAAACAGCTTTGCAGCAAACAGGCCCTATTCCACTGCCAAACAGCAGTAAAAAAATGGTGCAGAGATTTCAGAAAGATGACAAACAGTTGCTGAGAAAAAACAAAGGTAAGAAGGAAGAGATTTCGCATCCAATTTCACTCTCCCTGAAAATAAGAAAATAAAACAAGGTGAGAATTTTTGTGCGGAGGAAAACAAAGCAAAACGCTTAGAACAAATCTAATGATGGCATAAATAAGAAGGTAGCAAAAATGCAACGATAATTTGGTACCACAGTACAGAGACTACAGACCCAATCATACAGAACTAGAGAAAAGGCTAAGCCCACTCTTGTTATACTTCGGCCAATTTTAATGTGCTTGTACAGGCTCTTGCAGTAGCGTCGGGTTATGTCTTCATGTCCCGTTAAAGTACATATATTTTCGATTCACATAAATATGAGTGGGCGCGGTTATGTACGAATTTTGTTCTGCATTAAAATTCACTCCCCTGCTGAGTGTAATGGGACTGCACATGAACGTAAAATCGTTAAAATGACAAGAATGAAAAACAAAAATCACCCGGGTTAAAAAATCAGATCAACACAACCAAAGAACACAATTGTAGAAAATACTGTCGCAATGCTTCATAAAATTCTACTCACAAGAAAAAACTTCAGCAGTAAAATTTCATTCCTACAATGGCGATTTTCCCGGCCAAACAACCCAGAACTAACAAAGGACACCTTGATACTAAAACTGCATGGGGGTAACACTCGCAACAAAGTGGACAGAACTGCCAAAGAAAAAGTAAGCCTTTACCTCCTTCTTTTAAAAAATAATAGAAGAGCAAGCAAAGATTCATGCCTGAACGCGTGCCAACGCTCAAGATTAGACAGTTTCAAAATCTAACGAACTGCTTAAGGCATGCAGTCCCCAATTTCGTTGAAAGCTTTCAATGAATTAGGAGGGATTTGGCTTGGCATTTTACGGTGTTACCTCCGGGAACAGAAATTTGAGGTGCCCTGATATGAGAAGAGAGGGTACTAGTGAAAAGCCAACCCCAAAAAATTGCTTAAAGGGATTGTCCGGTCAAATTTTGTATTCGAGAAAACAATTGAATATCATTGTTATTGCCTCGAGACGGATCGTACGTGCACTATCTGAATTTTATATGCGCCCCTGCGTGAGTAATTGAATTTATGCTGCTCCAATCGCATTCTAGCGTAAACGCTGCTTTCGTTGGCAACATTGAAGCTCTGACGTCACAAAACACAAAGCGAGCATTTTTGTCTGCCTCAGCGTGCTTCGTTTTTGTTGTTGTGATCGACTTGTTTCGTAGTTGGGTGAGATTTTTGTTGTGCGGTTGGGTGCCACAGCCACCGGGCAGCACATGCGAGCCAAGACATGACGTTCCGCACTTTTCCGCGAGACGTGCAGTGACGAGCGAAGTGGATCGTCGCCGTGCGTAGGGACTATAGGTTCCCGTCAAGATCGAGATCCCGCTTATGGTGAGAGTGCAGGCGAGCTGGTGGTAGCTAATCAAGTTGTATTACACCTGAGACTGCGGTGGATGAAATCGAAAGAACTTTCAGTAGAAGGAACAGTGTCTGTTCCTTCTACTGAAAGTTCTTCCGATTTCATCCCGCTTATGCAGCGATCAACTCACATAAGAGAGCTACGAGCTGAGCTCTAAGCGGACAGAAGGTCATAAGCTGAGGTGTGATGCTGTGCCAACGATATTAAACTACGTTCATCCACTCCTTACCCAAATCAAATCAATCAATTTGATTATGCAGCGAAACCGAAACCAACAGCTAGGCCATCTGGAAACGATACCACAAGTTGTATTTAGCACGCGTGCAGCCCGATTCTGTTTGACCCGCGTGTGAAAATGGAGCATGACTACGATTCACAAAGCTCGTCCAAGTCAAGTGACGACATGCATTTGAACGATTCGCCGTTTGTCTTCGACCCGCGGACATCGCCTCTGAGGGAACGACCCGCAGCCTCATCACCGATCCAGTGGATCCGCTGACATGTGTACCCAGATGCCGCTTCGTGTACTTAGGTGCCGCTTCAGAGGCGAAATCTGCATACTTTGCTTTGCAAGCGCCCCTAGTTCGATCGGTGGCCGTCGCAGTTGTGTTTGCGCGAAACGGCATACGTTTGCTCGAAGCTTATGGCTGTTTGCGAGTAATTTTCTGCTAAAAGGCGTGACTTTTTTGCACATGCTTGGAAACTGCATTAAAAGAACCGTATTTAAGTAGGGTACAGCCTAGGAGACTATATAATTTGAAACAAAATACAAGACATCCATCGACCAACGCTTGTTATCCCGACCATCCGACAAAGCTTTGCGTTTTGTGACGTCACGCAGCACCTACGGATGTCAGCCATTGACACTGGCGAAATGCGGGGTGCAGTTTCGTACATAGGCTCATGAAAGGTTTAATTAATAACGGGAGATCATATATCAAAATAAAAATGACGTTTGTCTACATGAAGGCTCCCTCGATGTAACGAGCGCAAGAACTTAAGTACTTCCGGTTTCGACCGGACAGTCCCTTTAATAAGAAAAACAAAAAAAAGTTTTAAAATCTTTGTGGTTAAAAAAGTATGATGCTGACAAAAGTCTCAGTTTAATAACTAGTAACTATATATTTAACCTCCTTCAATGGGGGTCATATAAACAAAGTGTCAGAGACTCCAAACAAGTCTCATGTCACAAGCATCCAACCACACTCTGAAGATCCTGGAGTGTAAACTCCTCATCGTGGAAAAACAAAGCCAAGCGTGTTTACGCCCGACTTTGCTCGGAGAAGCCGCCACGCAACTTTTTTAGAGCAACACAAAAGCCGGAGACGACGTCTTTCCGGTGGTCTGCGAACGCTCGCACAGAAAGTCACACACACATTTTCACTCTAAATAAATGCACACACGGTCTACAAACTCATTTCTACTCAACCCCACAGCTGGACCTGCAGTAGCACCATCGTCGCACATTAGCACCGGAGCCTCGATTCTGAACACAAAACAATCACAACGCAGAGATCTCCTCATAGCAGCACTCTCACACAGACTCTGTATGCAATTTCCTACTCGGTGTACATACCGTCCGCATTCTCTTTCCTAACCCCCTTACGTCTTGCAGCACACTTTAAATAAAGCTCTAAAAAGTGGCAACCCCCTGGTCACGACCAAAGATCCGTTCCTGCAGAACCGACAAGCAACTTCCCTGTTGCAGAACGTGCACAAGCTGAACTCCCTGCACAAATACGAGGTAGGAAGAAAGGAGTGAAGTGCGCAGCGAGCATGTGCACTGTAACGCCATTAGTTTAATGCAAACACTACGTCGTAGAGTGGTCCCATTCGTCTTCCAAAGTCTGTAGAGACCACACACTGGAGCTTAAAGAGCCAGTGTTTTCGTGCACTACGGCAAATGTCAATTCACAGAGCAAGGACCTACTGTAGTATCTTGAGATATAACCCCCTAAAATTGATAGCAAATCGGATGAAAAGAAGGGATGAACTAACTTTCGAGTGCGTCATAAAAAGAAGTCGAAAAAAATGCTAGTTTTAGATTTTGTGTTTCTTGAAACTTGTGATCGCAGGAAAGGGCAATGAACCAAAGACAACTGTCCTTCCCAGTAAGAAAATGTTTGCTTATCTCCCACGGTGGTTAAGTAACACAGTTTTTGTTGAGGTCACCATTGGCCAGGGCAGTTACTAGACGGGGGCTGTCTTTCGGTGTTCCAGAAAAAAATAGCAAATTAGGTTAAAAATAGAGAGCAGGCTATCTTTCGGGGTAAGGCATCTCTAGGGTAATTTACAGTACATTCGAATTGGAAGGTGAGGAAACAAGTGTTGGGCCCAAAACGTTTTGCTCGAGATTTCACTTCGGACCAACAACCGGTTTTGTTCTCTAGCAAGCTTCCACAAGTGGTGCCAGCTGCTAAATTAGAAACGTTGCTCGTAATATCTGGAAAGACGACCTGGCTTGTTCATTTTTCTTTTTTCAATTTTAATGACATTTATAAATGGGCTTAGAGACCTTAGCAGGGAGAGCACCTATTGGAATTGCAGACAATTCAAAAAGGACCTTGAAGCTGCCTGGAGCAGTATACTAGTACCCTTGTATAGCACGAAGTCTCTACATTTGGTACAACATTTGGATGAAATGGTAAGCCATAAGTAGTTACCTACCAATTAATTCTCAGGAGAGCGGAAAGTCAAGTTATGTCTGCACGAAGTCCTACGCCAACATTGCAACCTGTATTAACATTATAATAGTTTGATTCTTGGCTGTATGCTTCAAAACAAAAAAAATGGGACTGACCGGTTGTTGAGTGTTTGCATTAAACACGGTTGTAATCTGCATATAACCACGAGAAGAAAGCCGACCAGGGATTAGCATGCAGAAATCATGCATGTTGCACTGCCTAGAATGTGTGGGCCATAAATATTTGCTGTCCTTTTATAAGCTTTAAACACTTGCCTGCAATCCTAAGAAACCAGCCAACATGTCCCACACACAAAACCCCCTCAAAATAAAAACAAACAAAAAACAGCTGTTCTGCACTATCGGTACTTCTCATGGAAAATTTAAAGTCCAAATCGGTACTGATTGGCATGCTACGACTCACAGTTAATAGCTTCTACAATAGTAGGAAAAGAAAATGAAGTAGACAGGGGACAACACTGATCATTCAAACCTACCTGTTCTTGAACAGAAAAATATGCTCAAGTGCCACATGGCTGAATTTCAGCTGTTAGTGAGAATCACCATTACCAGTACCTCTCAGACAAAACCTCCCCCGTGTACAATCCGTCGGATGAAAAAGAAGACTCAACTTGGCCCTTTTTTTAGGTTCACCGTGCTGCCTAGCACAAAAACAAAAATAACCCCAAAGTCACACCTATTATAATACCCTACGCACATTCTAAGCACTCACCATCTTTAATTGAAACGCTTATAAATCGCGAGAAAACAGACCACGACCAGTGGCGTGGCAGACCGCATCATCCACCAGATTCGTCTACGATATCCCATCACCCAAAGATTTACTTTGGAACATCTTTTGCAGGCTTTGTGCCACCAAACGACAGTTTTTCGATTCTGCTCGTTTCCGCCGGTAAACACCCTCGTAGGAGAACTACGGTGTCAGACACAAAAGAGTGCCTCTTCCTGGATGAGAGAGAGACGCCTCGGCAATGCATCAAATTTTAGCTCGCACGCACTACCGGAGCTTGTGCTAGGCTCAAACGTCCTTGAAAGTGGGCGTCCTAACCGAACACGCTCGACAAACTCTTTCCGGCCCTCGAGCCGACGGTGGTCGCTCCGATCGTCGCAACTGTGGTGCCCGGAACGCATATCCGACTAGTGTGTCTAGCGTCCGTCCCGCTCGTGCATCCAAGGTAGAGCTGAGGTGGTAATTAATGATGCCGCAAGAGCTGGTGCACCACGCTGTTGGCCGTTGCAATCCAGGCGGTTGGTCGTCGGAGTTTGGGCAAGACGGGCGAGCAAACGCGAATGTCACCATCATAGCGACATCCTGATTGCCGCATATTGCCACATATAAGATGTCCTTTTCAGAACTAGGTACCGTATTTTCTGCACTATAGTCCGCAGGGGCCGATTTCAGCTGAAGAAAAAGATTTTCCTTAGGTGTTCCGCACGCGGTGCCTAGTCCACCCATAGTGCCTAATCCGAATGTAAAAATCTACGCAGCACATGTTCACAAATGCCCACTGTAATTAGATCACAAAGGAGCCTGCATCATACGTAAATCACCATTAATATACTCTGTTATTCGTGAAATTCTTCACAGCCTGTCACAGTGAACGATCTAGAAAAATATGAAACCTTGAATAGTCTGCACTTGTAGACGGTCCCCACCAGGTAAAATTTCAACTTTTAAATGTGTATAGTTGGCGGGCCATACACCGAAAAATACGGTATCTCAAAAATGGGTACACATATAAAAGAAAAGTATACTAAATGAAAAGAAAAGCTTTTTTTTAGTGGTCACAATTAGAGGGGGGATGTAGGCCTATATTCTAAGTTGATCTTTATGCGGCAATATACGGTAGTCACCGCGGACGCTTTTGTGGACCGTGGAGCCGAGAACGAGCCACAAAGGAACGGGCGTCCGGGATTGCAACAGGCAACGGTGCGACGCTCCTGCTAAGCCGTTGGGCAAAAATCGAGGGACCACGTTCGAGGAAGCGTTTGACGCTGGTCGGAGATGCGCCCCTGGGTACCGGCGTGACCCCGAACGCGGACGGCACAAACGAAACGGGGAACGAGGAGGGAAGTCCCGCGTCGGGACTCAGACCGAGCCGTTGACGGGCCGCCGTGCCAGCTGCCTGACGGAAGGGCCCTCGGTCGTGCCGCGCCGGTGCTTCGACTTGGAGGCCGGCCTGAAGCGCCCCGTGGGGTCCGGCACGAAGTAGCGGTGCCAGATGTCGGCGTAGGGGGACCTGGAGCTCCAGGGCTTGAACCGCCCCGACCAGTGCAGCAGCTTGGCGGAGCTCACGAACAGGCGAGAGTACTGCGTCCCTGGCGTCACCCCTGCGAGTCCCGGACGACCCGCCCCCACATTTGTCCCTCCCTTCCACGGAACCTTTCGGTAGGTTGGATGAACAATCGGCATTTTTGGGAGTTTATTTTTCGTCAAATTCGGGGGTGCTTTCTCCGGATTTTCTTTTGTGCCTACCTTAATATCCCGAGAGTTGTCCCACCCCGGAAAGGTAACCTGCCCCCTATTTTTGGCATGATTTGCTATTTTTCCCAAAATACTGAAAGATAGCCCGCTTCTAGTAATTGCAGGGCCTTATTCAATACTAGTGACCTTGGCAGAAATGGTGTTACTCAGCCACGGCGGGATATAAGCGAACATTGCTGACTGGGAAGGACAGCAGTCCTTGGTTCATCGCCTCGTGCCTCGCCGCCCCGCCCCCGCCCCGCCCCCACCCCTTCCCCTGAAATCACAAGTTTCGCAGGTCCCGAAAACCAAAACTAGCATTTTTTTTCACCTTTTCTTTTATCGCACACCGAAAGTTAGCTCACTCCTTATTTTCACCAGATTTGCTTTCAATTTTAGGTGGGCTATATCTCGGGATATTACGGTACAATAGTTGAGATGTTCCCCCTCACCTCACCTCACCCCCCCCCCTCCCTCTCCTCTCTCTCTCTCTCTCTCCCCCCACCCCCAAAAAATGTCGCTGTTTTCAAGTGCTCAGTAAAGGTTGGAGAAAACAGGACACAGGCATGGGATTCTGCAACCCCCGTATGCTTGGAGACAGGCCCCATACTGATTAAAAACGGAAACGGGATGTTTGGGTGCGATTCCAGAAAAATAAACAGCTATGCAGTCATTTCAGTGTGGGCTGCATTCTGGGTCGACGCAAAATAATGTAAAGATCTATTTTCTCGAAGCTCGGATTTTTCTTATTTGAGGACGATCATATTTTGGACTTTTCACCGTGTACCGAAAATGCAAAACTCCATTTACGGCTATGACTCAGCATTTCCAGTAAACACAGAAAAGTAACCCTAGGTCACTTTTATCGAAATCGTGGAAAAATGCGAAACAGAAATGAAAGGCCGAATAGGAGCTGTCCATGCGTAAGAAACACCCAAACTCAAAAAGAAAAAGTCACCGTGTACCATTTTATTTCGTGTTGACTCTAAATACGGCCCTCACCAAACTGTCTGCGAGGGGCTTCCTTCTCTTATCGGTACCGGGATGTTTTTAAGTATTCGGGTTGCACGCATATTCCCTGGACGTTGGAGAACCCTATGCTTGTGCCCTGTTTTTTTCCCAACACAAGCCCCGACAAACGCAGATGTTTGCTTAACCCCCCAAAAGAGTACCCCTGTGGGAAAAAAATCAACCCTTAAAAAACCACCCCCTAATTAAAAGAAAAATCAACCCCCAAAACATGAAACCCTATTTATAGCCTGAAAACATTCTTTGACACGGTGCAGCGGCACACAGAGACAAGCCGCAGAGGTGTGCGGCCAGCAAGTCTACCGAAATGCCTCCCTTTATGCAGGAGTGCAGGGGAGCGAGATTGTCAGAGGATGTGAACATGTGTGCAATGAAGGTTTGCCCCAGCAGGCAGACCCCATTCTCTTTCGTGGGCATCAGACAACATCAAGCTTAAGTTCCTTGTTCTTTGAAGCTTAAGTTCCTTGTTCTTTGAAGCCGACAAACTGATGTACAGCCGCAATGCACACGAAGGCAAACAAGTGAACGTCGACTTTTCTGCACCGGCAGTGTCGTGAAGCAGCTGCCACAGTAACTGTGCACCTTGGGAAACAAGCATGGTGAAATGTGCAAGCTGCCGCGACCGCTGTTTCACGATGCTGCCAGTATAGAGTGGTCATCAACTGTGTCGCGTACCGTGTGCGAACCTCCAAGAACATAAGAGACGAGATCGAGACGAACGTTTGTTTCCCGCTCTTTTATTATGGCGTCTCTCCTCGAACCAGAGTTGCCAGACTTCTTTCAGTCTTTGTACACGACACCTTCCCTTCTAAGACCTATTGTCTATATTGTGCCGGTGCTCTAGAGATCCTTCCGCTACGGGTCACCAGGCCGTTATTGCTGCCAGACGAAGCTGGTGGTCCCTTGTCTGCAACCACGCTGGGTGTCGTGTTTTGTCCCGCAGCCTGCAGATGTCTGGTAGTGCGACGTAATGCACCGTGCTCAGTCTGCACCAGGTATGACTGTGGTTCGCGGGACTACTGTAGCACCACTTCTTGGTGGGCGGCGCCTGCGTACATCCAGACTGCCGGTCTAGGTGCTAGTTTAGCTCTGTCTTCAGCTCTGTGACGCTTGTTGTAGTGGCTTGCCCCTTTGGCTTTCACTACGTTGTGACGCTGCCTGTAGCGAGCAGTGTACTTCCAGTTGGGCGTCAGAAGCTGTGGTGACACAGGAACTGTAGACTTCAGTCGTCGTCCCATCAACAGTTCTGCTGGCAAATAGCCCTCCTTCCCTGGCGTAGTTCTGTGAGCCAGAAGAGCCTGTGCAGAGTCCTTAGACTTCCTAAGCAGGTTCTTCACGGTTTGGACGGCTCTTTCTGCCTCGCCATTGCTTTGGGGATACAGTCAAATCCCGCTACAACGAAATTGACGGTGCGCGAGAAAAAATTCGTTGTAGCGAAAATTTGTTGTTGTGAAATTCACAAAAAAATAACATACCTGAACTGGTAGAGTACAGAAATCTTTATTTCCAGAGTGTGTCGAGCGTCGCCTGCTTCCTTTTCCTTGTTAGGAGCTCCGTGACGCGGTTTTCGCATTGGGCGAGTAAGTTCATGGCGAGGTCGTCATCATGCACAGCCACGTAGTTTCTGAGAACGTCGAACGCATCCAGTATGCGCGCCATGGACGGCGAAATTTAAGGCCTTCTGCTGCACGACGCTTCCGCTGATGGGTATCTTCTTCGCTCTCGTCTCCACAAACCATGTGTACACAGCCTTGTCGAGCTCTTCGTGCGCCGACGGTGTTAATTTCTTTCGCTTGGCCGATGTCCCCGATGCGAGAGCCGTCTTGATTGCATCTTTCGACTTTAGGATCGTCCACAACGAACTCGGAGAAATTCCAAACTTTTCGGCGATGACAGCTTTCTTCTGTCCACTTGCAACTTCGGCCAGGATGCGAGCTTTATCTTGTAAGGATAAAAACTTTCGCGTTTTGCTTGGTGGTGCCATCGTGCTAGGCGCAAAAAGCCCACGAACTGTCGTCGTCGCACCGCCACACCGCCGTACCGTACTGATAAAATGGCAACCGACAAAAGAAGAAAAAAATAATAAAAAGGACGACTGAGCTTTGGCTTTGGATAGTCTGCAGCAGAGCATTATCAAGCCAAGAGCTAGGGTGCATCGGTGCAACAGCGTAGGAAGGCCAGCCTCATCACCGTCGCCATCAAGTAATGGCGGCCTGCACGCCCGGGACGCCCGGTCAACGTTGCGCTCGGATACCAGTTATCAGTGACAGTTCCTGGTGGTTCAACACGCGATTTGAACTTTATAGTAGACGTATATTATGTGTCAAAATGCACCAGTGCTCGGAAGTTTGTTTTCCGTACGGAAAATTAAACTTTCGAATTTCGAATTGCCCTGTAAAATTTCGTTCAACCGGAACAGCACAAAAAACGGTGTTCGCTGTAGTGAGAATTCTTATGCATTGACTCCTATGGACCGTTGACGGGGATCCGAAAAATATTCGTTGAACCGGAAATTTCGTTGAAGCGGCGTTCGTTGAAGCGGGGTTCGACTGTAGTAAGGACTTGACGTTACATGTCGCGTTCCCCAGTTGTGAGTAAAGCACTTGAATTCGCTTGATGCAAACTGGGCTCCACCGTCGGAACGAATGACCTCCGGGATTCCAAATCGTGCGAATATTTCACTCAGTACTTCAATGACGTCTTATGACGTTGTTCTGCGGAGCTGCTTAAGCTCAAAGAACCTGGAGAAGTAGTCGATGACTACCAAGTAGTTTTTCCCGTCCAATAGAAACAGATCCATACCGATCTCCTGCCATGAGACGTTCGGGCAGAGGTGTCTGCATTATGGGCTCTGCACCTGGTTGCCGGAACTTCTGGCAGGTAGGGCACAGGTTGACATAGTCGTGGAACTGTTTACTGATGCCTGGCCATCAAACAAAGTCCCTCGCCCTGGCTCGACATCTCACGATGCCCTGGTGTCCACTCTGCAGGCGTTTGAGAATGTCTTGCCGCATTACAGGTGGAATAACAAGTCTGTTGTTCCTCATCAGAAGCCCTTAAACTGTGGTAAGTTCTGATGCCACGCTCCCGTACTTCCTTGCTTCTGGTGTCAAGTCTGTGAGCACCGGCCACTGGCTTTTGCAGTAGAGCATGATCCGTGCCGTGGTCACATCCTTACTCAATTCGGACCTGAGTTTGTCGAGTACAGTTCAGATGACGCAGGCAAGAGTTCCAGGGCTAAGAGTTCATACTCTTTTATGTAGGATTCCTTCTTGTCTGTGTGGCTTGCTTGGGATGTGTGGAGCTTCCGCGATAGTACGTCGGTGGTGTGCATCTCCTTGCCTGGTGTGTGAGATATTGTGAAGTCATACTCCAGGATCCTCATCCGCAAGCGTTGTAGACGTGGCGTCATCTCGTCTAGTCGTTTTGTTGAGAACAACGGTACCAGCGGTTTGTGGTCCGTTTCTATGTGAAATCTCAGTCCTAGTAGGTACATTCGGAAGTGTTCGCATGCCCATGTGAGAGCGAGCGCCTCCTTTTCTACTTGAGCGTATTTCTGTTCCGCTTCCGTCAAGGCTTGAGAAGCGTAAGCCACAGGAAGTCTTTTCCCATCTTGGTCTTCCTGTAGCAGTACGGACCCAAGTCCGTATGATGACGCATCCGATGAAAGAGTGATCTGCGCTTGAGGGTTGTAGTAAGCGAGGACCGGAGTCGTACTAAGTTCGGCCTCGATTTGTTGAAAGGCGCTCTCTTGTGGTTCCCCCCATTACCAACTTGCATCGCTGTGTAGCAAGTCCCTCAGCGGCCTTGTCTTTTGTGCCATCATGGGAAGGAATTTTGCCAGATGGTTGACTATTCCTAGAAACGATCGCAGCTCCTTCAAGTTTTCAGGTGCTGGCATGTTGGTCACAGCTTCTGTCTTCTCTGGGTCAGCTGTGACGCCTGTGCTGTCCAGGATGTGACCCAAGAACTTGACTTCGTTCTTTGCAAACTGACATTTGTTCTTGTTTAGGGTGACTCCTGCGTTGCATAGACATTGGAGTACCTGCTCGAGGTTCCTGTCATGTTCTTGCCTGTCAGTCCCGAACACCAATATGTCGTCCATGTGACATACTTGACCCGATATTCCCTCGAGAATTCGGAGCATCTCTTTCTGAAAGAATTCAGGTGCTGTTGAGATACCAAACGGCAGCCGTTGGAACTGGAAGCGTCCTACGGGCGTGATGAAGGTTGTCAGTTCCTTGGATTCGGGTGCCAAGGGAACCTGCCAGTAACCCGCGTTTGCGTCCAGCTTGCTGAAAACACGCGCTCCAGCGAGCTTTGCCAAGTTCTCTTCGACTGCGGGCATAATGACGCGCTCCCGAATGACCTGGTTGTTGAGCTCTGTGTAGTCGACACAGATCCTCAGGCTGTCGTCTTTTTTCTTTGTGACTACCATTGGCGCACACCATTCCGTTGTGTGCTCTACCTGTTGGATCACTCCCAAATCCAGCATTCGCTGTATCTCCTGACGAACTTTTGGAAAGATTGGGATAGGCACACGTCGAGGATATGTGATCGCAAAGGGCTTGGCATCAGGATGAAGTGCGATCTTGTACGTCGTCTTCATTGTTCCCAGACGATCCTCCAGAAGCGACTCGTATTCCTTCGGACAATGGCTGCTGGTAGTGCTGACCTCGTGCAGTGCCGGAAGCACGTTGAGGGCTTGAATCGCTGGACGTCCCAGTAACGCACAGTGGAGACCTTCAGCAACAAAGATTTTCTGCTGGGATCGTCTTGTTGTTCCACTGGATTGTCGAGATGAACTGTCCAAGGGTGGAAAGGTGTGCTCTTCCTGCCATGAGAAGCTTGTCGTTGGCCACCGTCAGGGTACCCATGGCATGTTCATCGTATTCCGTGGCTGGAATCACCGTGACATCTGCACCGGTGTCGACCTTGAATGTCAGCGTCTTTTGTCCAATTCTGGCTCTTACCGTCCATGGTTGTCTGTTCGTTGAGTGTAGCACCTGTCCCACGAATAGCTCCTCCACAGCGGAGTTTCTTTGCCTCCCGTTGTTGCTTGAGCGTGGGTGTGTTGGACGGTCTCTGGCCATGCACACCGCATGAAAATGGCCAGTTTTCTTGCATCCATTGCATTTCTTCCCCGTTGCTGGGCACTGCGCCTTGCTATGTCTCAGAGTGCCGCCATACCATCTGCAGGACCACGATGTTTCTGGCGCTGTCGGTAGCTTTGAATGTTCGCGGTGCGGTGGACAATAACGGCCTCCTCGCTCATGAACTTCGTCGACGTCGGCACGCGCTGCCTCGTGACCACGCAGTTCGTGTTGTTGACGCTTAACTGTTTCGGAGTTACGAGCCGCTGCAATCGCCCCTTGTAGAGTTAGTCTTGCGTCCAGTTGAAGCTTTTCACTCAACTTCTTGTCTAGGAGGCCCACGACCAGCCGATCTCTGATCAGGTCTTCCCTGAGGCTTCCGTAGTCGCAGGTGTCTGCCATCCTGTGCAAGTCTGTTATGAATGCTTCCGCTGTCTCGTGCGTTTCTTGTTTCCTCATGTTAAACTTTGCCCGTTCAAATATGACGTTCGTATGAGGAATGAAGTGGGCTTCAAACTTGTCTTTCACTGTATCGTAGACGTTTAGTTCGTCCGCTGACAGCTTCAGTGAAAATAGAACGTCCTCGGCCTCTCGTCCCATAGCGTAGAGAAATGTGTTCACCTGGGTCGTTTGGTCTCGTAGATGGAGCCCGGAGATGATGCGATAGCGTTCCCATCGTGCGATCCACCTCCTCCAGTCGTTTGGGTCTCTGAAGTCGAGCTTCTCCGGAGTTTCAACGGCGAACGGGTTGAAGAACGGAACCCCTGCCCGCTTGTGCCGCGCCATTGAAGAACGAAGCCTCGCCCGCTTGTGCCGCAGCATCTCCCGCTTGAGAAGGCCCCGACTGGTTTTGTGCCATCGGAAACCGACTCCAGGCGTCCTCGAGGTCTCGTGGTCGATCACGCTACCGCTGCCACCATGTCGCGTACCGTGTGCGAACCTCCAAGAACACAAGAGACGAGATCGAGACGAACGTTTGTTTCCCGCTCTTTTAATATGGCGTTTCTCCCCGAACCAGGGTTGCCAGACTTCTTTCAGTCTCTGGACACGACAAACTGCACATCCACCTCTATGTGGATCATGACTGCACCCAATGTTACGACTCACAGACTTTAGACCTTGGAGGCTCGGTGCCCTGACGGGCACCCACTGTGCGAGGAGCAGACAAACTTCAGCCTTAGTGTTTACCCGCTATATGTTTTCCAACCGGAGCTCAGTGTTGCACCGTCCTGCCTTTGTGTCTACATACTACATTCTTCAAATCAGAGCAGGCCCTTTGATGTCACTGTACATTCTGTGCAAGGAGTGGATAAACTTCAGTCTTTGTGTCTACCCACTATAGGAAGTATTCACTGGTGGCCATATCTGTGTGCGCGGCTGTTGAGCACGTACTGACGGCGAGCTTCCGCAGTTCTTTTGCAACGTGCAATCCGCACCATAGAGATTGCTGGTCTTAGCAGGCTATTAATGTGAGGTCGTTCTAAGCATGTGCCCTAAGCATCGCCCTCAAATATGGTGTCCAGTGAATACCCCGTATGTACCCTACCCTCTAATTGGAGCTTGGCAGTGTAATATTCCGCCTTTGTGTCTACACATTACAGTTAAGTCTCGTTAATAGCGACTTTGTTAATAAGGACACCTTGCCATATAGGCAACATTTTTGGGATGAACTGGTTAAAAACGTGCATCTCTGTCTCACTATTACGGAGAACTCGCATTACGGACAATTCTTTGGCGGGAAAGAAGGTGTCTATATCAATGTAACTGACTGTATATCCTTCCATCAGAGCCTGGTTCTGTGACGTCAGTCTGCCCTCTGTACAAGAAGCAGACAAACTTGCTTGCCGCATAGCTTTGATTTTGGTTGTCTTCAAGGAAACGACAGCCACGACCGAGTTTATGGTAAAACTGATTGCACGCCGTGGCAGGGACTCCAACAGTTTGCAGACATATGGAGTTACCATCTCCTGACAGCAGGTGACAGGCCACTCACCCAAGTTCCTCACGTGCCACTGGGGGTCAAGAGTCGCTGTCTTGTTGTGCAGCGCCAGAAGCAGCGCTGGTACTGGCCCTTCCTGCTTGAACAACTTCTCCCTGAGCGAGAAATAGGCAGAGGGGTTGGTCCCAGTTAACCATCGGAACACACGCCACCCATGCTTGCTACAGCTTCTGGTACTGGAGAAGGTTGAAGATGAAGACAAAAACTTAGCCATAGCCTACTGAGCGCAAACCACAAGTGCAGTGGCGTACCTAGGGTGTGGGAAGAGGGGGGCGGGGGGGGGGCACATGCGCTACATGAGGGGAGGGGGCGCCGCGCCTCGAGTACCCGAGAGGGCGCCCCGAGTTAGGATTGGACAAAGGGCACCGCGGGCTGAAAGCTCTCTGCCCGAGTGGCTATGAGAGGCCTGCGAGAGGCTAGTGCAGAATGCCCTCATCGTACCGAAATTTTAAATGAATACTTTCAAACTTGGAGCATCCATGAGCAAGGGCAGACCTTGTGATCCTGCTCTCTGGAGTGTGGAGCGACAAGCGAGAAGAAACAAAGCGAATTGATCAACAACGTCACTAAAGTAAATTTGCTTGGTTTTTCTCACTCTTGCTCTTGCTTGCACAAACTAACTTTAAAGGGCAACTCCGCTTCATTTTTGATATTTAGAAAACTATGCAGCCCTCTAGTATCATATGGGAAGACCCCATGTCAAATATTACGATCTAATTCCGTCTATATATTTAATAAACTGGCCAGCAAACTTTCAAATGAGCCAAGTCACCGAAATCTGCCAACTCTAGCGTGCGACGTGAGGCGCAATCGTCAGCGCAGTCAATGCGACGGAGTTGGAGCGGCTAACGTTGAACCACTACATCAGAGGCATGATTACGTCATTCTCACATTTTGTTTGGTTTTACTTTTCAGAGCGAAATTGAACAATGACGTCATGAGTTTCTCCTCCCGGTGTTGGCTCTACGGCGTCCACGTGATCCCCGTAATGCGGATGCGCTAGTTTGCGCTGCCCTGCGCGTTTATCGCATGTCGGTTGCTCCGCCCCCCCTCCTCTTTCGTGTTCTCCCCTTCCCCTCTCCCTCGGGCCATCACCGTCCACGCCATGCGAAGCGACCTGCCCGCGTCGCGTGTCCTGTACCTCGCCCCCACGAACGTCACAAGACCACGTGGTTTGACGTGACGTGGCCATGACTCTGATGACACGAGACCAATGTTGCCTGACGCAACCAAAGTTTCGGTTTCGGTATCAGCTGATGTTTAAATTAAGGTTACACAAATAATATTCCACATTTCGCGAAACCGAAGGCGTAGAGCTGTTTAGTAGTGCTTTGTGAAATGGAATCACATGTAAGCCTAAATTTTTCGGAATTAAGAGGAATTACCCTTTAATGACGTTGTTGGTCAATTCACTTCAGCGGAAGCAAGGAAACTTATGTTGTAGCTTTATTGCAGTGCCATGATGTATTATTTCCGCTTCTTATTTGTTCCGTTAATAAAAAATATGCGTCAAATAAAACCTCAGAAAGCTAAACTTTTCTGCTGATACGATACGTCTATTACTTTATCTAGACGCTTAATGGTTAATATGCCCACTTTGCTTTTTCCCTTCTGTGTGGTTCTAAGGTATTTAGAACTAATATTGTTTTTATATGCCCAATTTTTTTATACTGCCACAAAATATGAATACCAGACGAGGATTAGGAGCTGGTTTGATGGGAGACTTATCAGTATCTTCTTTCCACATGTATTCGGTACAGTGCAATCCACTTCTAATGATAATGAGAAAACCTGAAATTTCAATCGTTATAACCTATTATCTGTGTATCTGGACTAGAAACTGATCATTTTTAGTCTAGAAACTCTAGAAACTGATCGTTATAAGCGGTACATTGTTATATGTGGTATCGTTATAAGTGGATTGCACTGTTCAATGCAATGAAATGAATGTCTTAAAGGGTAACTGCAAAGAAAAAAAAGTGTATTTTTAAACAGCCTAATTAGGACGAGCATGTCACAAAACAATTTTTCCGCCAAAAACAAAATTTTTTACAGCAATATTTATTGCGCTGGACTGATTTTAGTTTGCGGCTATTTCACCCGTTTTGAATCGCGCGCCACAAAGTTGCTATTATACGTCACAGAGTAGCTGCCATACGTCACGGAGTGACGTATACCAGCCACTCCGCGGGCGTCGAAAGAGCGGGAGTTTCAAATGCGGAGAGGTTGGGACTCCGACTAAATTATGTCCTGTGGCGTAAAGATTGCTAGAAAAAAATTGTTTTTTCGCGGAAGATTTGTTTTGTGACATGCTTGTCCCAATTAGGCTGTTTAAAAAACACTTTTTTTTCTTTGCAGTTACCCTTTAAGAGCCAGTTTGTTTTCATGGACACGTGCAATTTTACGCAAATTATCATAATTATCATCACCATCAGAGGTGCAAATAAACTACTTGCCCTGGGCGCCACCAGCCCTAGGTACACCACTGCATAGGTGCATGAGCCACTGATCTCTATGACAATTGCTGGATCGCGCTTTCTGCTCCCGCGAGTGAAGCCACCGGACGGCCATCTTGCTTATAGATAGAGCCCTGCGCGGATAACAATTTGAGTATCCACATCCGATCCGCATCCGCAGACTTTGTATCCGCATCCGAACTGCATCCGCAAACCTTTTACATTATTGTATCCATATCCGATCTGCATCCGCATACTTTGTATCCGTATCCGAACCGCATCCACAAAATGTAGAACCATGTCGATGTTCTCCCTAACCACAAGAGGTTACGATTACATTTAGACGTAACAAAATCAGCGGAAATCACGCCGACCGCGTTCTTCCTTGCCGCACGCAGAATCGGAAGTCTAAACGCCTGAGAAAAAAGGTCATAAAAAAAAAGAAGTTCGGAAAGAGAGGAGTAGAAGCAGTGGTAGGAAGACAAAATCCTTTCTGTGATGTTACCGTATGCGGCCGCCTTGAGTTTCACGGTGTTTTGTGTCAGTTAGCGGGCAGATGCGCCGCTAAGTCAGAGTCCAAGGCCTGATCGGATCGACTAACGTGTTGTTCAAGAAAAATCACGGCCTGTAGGTGCCCAAAACTTTTTTTTCCTTTAAGGTGGTTATGAAAATTGCGCGCGGCAGCCGCGGGCATTGCTGGCGCCCTGGCGTCGTAACCGGATGACTATGAACTATCAGACTTTCTTGGTTAGAACTCTAAGCATACAAAAAAGAAACAGGCAATTTAACGGCTGCCTATGTGCGTGCGCCGCTGATTCCGAAACTTTGCAAACCGTGGCGCCACAGGGTCGCGCTCGCTGTCGAAGCACTTCTCTTGTTTTGGGTATCATGACCACACCACTCTCTGCGGAGAGGGGGTGGTTTCTGCTACTTTCTTGTGACTTGTTCGTTTGAGGTTTTCTTTGCCCGAGAAAGTTTTCTGCTCTTTCCCTGCCAAAGAACTAGCTTTCTCGGGGCGATTGATACCCTGCATTCTTTACTTTTACTTTTTCTATAGATAGCATTTTTTGACGAGATGAAATGCACTAACTGAAGCGATCTTCAGTAAGAATCAGATCTTTCTTAGGATCCCTATCGTTTCTTCGCAACGCGTTTTGTGGAAATACGTTTCGTGCAGTGACGTGGACAACTTTTCACGGACATACATTTCATGGACACACGGTTCGTCGACGCTGTACGTTTTGTGGGCACATGCCCCTGCAATGTTTTGTCGACAACGTATTTCTTCACTAAACCGCTAAAAGCTAGCGCGCGATTCAATAAGGCGTGCTTAACCAAACCATGCCCCCTCCCCCCCTGTAATCCAGGCGAGACGCAAAAAGTTTGTTACGAAAATAACAAGGTGGTGTGTGACGAAACGTCTCAGGTTTTTCGATGAAACGAACACGGGAAGCCTTTCGATCAAACGTCGCATGTCTACGAAGCGATCTGTAGATGAAACATCAGTCGACGAACTGAATGCCACCGGGCAAAAATTTAGAACCGGATCCGCAGATATCCGCATCCGCAGCCCCTGACATCCGCATCCGATAAAATCCGTCTAATTTGTATCCGCATCCGCCAGTATACTGCGGATATCTGCAGATATCAGCGGATAATTCGCAGATATGCAGGGCTCTACTTATAGACAAATTGCGGTTTTGCTAGCATTACAGGGGCTTGCGGCAGCGTGCTGAAGACACGTTTTCTACTCGTTTGTTGCCATTCGCCGAAGAAAATTGTTAAGACCTTGTGTAAGCATTGAGACTTGCCGTTGAGAATACGTGGAAATTTTTACGAAAGCGCAGCACCGCAGAAAAAAGGCACAACTCGTCGAAAGCAAGTTTCGCTGGTCTCGCGGCGTGATCAAACCTTCCTTGGCACGCCGAAGTGCTGCGTCTCTGTGCCTTCGCACGCTTGGATACCGATGAATCGACTCCGAGGCCAAGTTTCGAAGGTGTGTCGCGCTTAGGTGTCTTTGCATCATATATCGGCCGTGAAGTTCTGAATCGTCCAGCTGTTCCGGCGAGTTGCTATCAATGAAGGGGGAAAACAATCTGTACAGTTGATCTTACACACTATTAACCATGGCTATGTTCCAAATATACTCTAATGGATTACATGGCAGCACCAATAGAGCAACGCTGTGGAGCAAGGATGGTTTTCGAAGGCAAAAGTACAAGACGGCGAGATTGAAAATCTTTGAAGCGCGGCCCATATGGTAGTGTGCAATCTGTTGACCAATCACAATTAGGCGAGCTGCACTCAAACTTGATGTCACGTGCAATTGTTGATAATGAGCCAAACCACTGATCAGTGATGAGCTATTGTGCTGTATTCTGTAAACCGCTTAACGAGGAAAAAAAGAAAAGATGTACGTTCCTTTTTTTTTTCCGTCGCCACTGGATGCTGGATCAAGCTCGTTTCTGGACTGCGAGTGCCGCAAGTTACAAATACAGTCGTCAAAGTAAAATAAAACGCTGCTCCAGAGGCACATACGGCTTCATGCACATTGCACTCGCAAAACACGTCCACACAGCATCAAATCTTGATCGGTATCCAAGCGTGCGAAGGCACAGAGATGCAGCACTTCGGCGTACCAAGGAAGATTTGATCATGCCGCGAGACCGACAAAACTTGCTTTGACAAGTTGCACCTTTTTCCTGCGGCACTGCGCTTTCGTAAAATTTTCAAAGTGTTCTAAACGATAAGTCTCAATGATTACACAGGGTCTTGGAAACCTTCTTCGGCGAATGATGACGAACAAGTAGAAAACATGTCTTCAGCATGCTGCAGCCAGTATCTGTAACGCTAGCAAAACCGCAATTTGTCTACCTGCAAGATGGCCGTCCGGTGGCTGCACTCGCGCTGCAGCGACCAAGCGGGGAAGCACGATCCAGCAATTGTCACAGAGATCAGTGGCGTGAGCCATGCTCAATGCTCGACTCCTGGCAGTCAGTGCCGGAACACGAAACACGATCAAACAAAGCAATGGCATAAGGGAATTTTTTTTTTATATTATATACAGAAATTGCTTAAAACACTTATTTTTTTTAAGATATTAGTGTTTAACAAGATCAAATTAAAGAACAGAGCTGAAATTAAAAAAAAATAATTGTGAGGTAAATTTGCAAGTTATGGCTTTGTTGCGTGTAGGAAACACCAGGCAAAAGTCTGAAGGTGGCTCCCTTGAGTAACCTCTATGGATCACTCCAAAAGTCAATAACATCTGCACATACAATAACCTCAAGTAAAACAGTCCCCTATCGTAAAATAATAGGGGCAAGAAAAAACACTTATCCATGTTTTTTTGCTGTTCCGCCGTTCTCAATCGCCAAGTATTTGTGCGCCAAGCTTCTTTTTTTTTTTTTTTGTCGTCAACTGTTTGCATATTGTTTTACTAGGTGGCGCTGTAGTTTCGATAGATCTTAGCAGAGCCGTATATTGAGAGAGTTTAGCCATACATTGGTTTAAATAGGCGAGCATCTCGGGGCCAACCACAGGCCGCGAAACAGCTCCTAGCGGTGATCATGAGCTCTAAAAATGCGACTAGACTAACTTAAGCCAATTTAGCGTCACTTGAGTAAGAAGGTATACCTAACTCTTGGTGACTGAAAACTTGGCACATGTGAGGTTTTCGTCATGTCTATATTTAATGGTATAATAAACGAACGTGCGGTCCAAACAAGGGCCGCCTTGCTAGAAACAGCGTCTCAGCTTAGCCAAGGGGAAAGAAAGCACTGCCAAAGCCAGCGCAAGAGCCGAGCGGGACCGTCTCAACTCGAGTCGAGCAAACTGCATCTCAAGACACTTGTGCGCCCCACACTTTGCACTATTTTATTAATAATAATAAAAGTAACATCGTTATTTAGCTCTGGAGTCGCTCACTAGGGTCAAAACATCAGGCTCCAAGGGGTAGCCCAGTCAAAGTAGAAAGCTGCCGCCTCCGAGGTGATGAGGCCCAGGGCTTAGATTGAAGCACCGCCGACGCCCGGTGTGACATCCTCTCAACGTCCTCGTCTTCCTGTTTTCTTTCAGCCAGTCTCAGCTGAGACGCTGTTCTAGCAAGCCAACCAAGAGCAAACTGTCACCGAGATGCCGAGATTGAACGCTTCTATTTCACGCTTTAAATGTCGTTTTCAATATTGTGATGTCGTGGTCTTCTGGTTGGTCGACGCTGTGTCGCACATTTAGTTTACGCCTAACCGCGGGACAGTGTTGGGTAAACTACATCTCAAATATACTTTAAGTAAAGTACAAAGTAAATGAGATGTGATGTACTTCAAGTAAAGTAGTAAGTACTCCGAGTGCAATGTACTTGAAGTAAAGTACTATAAATGCAATGCACTTTCTAAGTAAAGTACAAGTATTTTAACACAATCTTTCGTGATGCCCTTTCATTCTCCTATACAGTGATTTTTTAACTTGTATGCATTGCCCAGGGGTAATCAGGGGTGCATGACCTATATTCAAAAACAGCGGCGAATATTTGATAAAGTCAAGTGGCCACAGAGTTGTTATTTTCAGGAATGGAGCCAAATTCAGAAGTCTCTCTTCTAAATTTGGTGCCGCTTGCACTAGATTGTTGCACCGAAGGGGGTTAAATGTACTAGGAGAAAGCATGACGTCAGCCCCATTGCTTCCACAAGCAATTTTTTCATAGAGGAGTGTCCTCTCCTTAATGAAAAAATAGTAAGTGTGCAAGTGAGCTGGTGACAATTAATGATAATATGGCACCTAAAATTGGAGTGCGAAAAAATTGAGGAACTTTCAAGTAGAAGGAAAAGGCAAAAAGAGAGTGCCTCAAAACATTGTGACATTCTCCTCTATAGTCTTTTTCTTTGACTTGAAAGTTTAAGCTTTCCGCACCACAGTCTCAGGTGCTACATTATGATTTATGTTGCTCTCGTAATATTTTAAACCTTCTTGCGTGCGCTGACCGACCGAGAAGTAGTGAAGTTAAAAAGGCTATGGGAAAGCCGCCCCCAGAACAAAAGGAGCGATGTGTCTTCTGCTCACGTTTCTGGTGGGAGTAGGATATCCCTCCCAGTATTTCTTCGGAGTTGACAATGCATCATTCCGTGATACAAATTTAACAAAACCAAATTTGGGGAATGTACTTTGAAGTCGGGAATTGTACTTTCCTCTGAAAGTACCAGAAAAAAATACTTTAAGTAAAGTACAAGTACATACTCAGAGAATGTACTTCAAGTAAAGTAAAAATTTCCTAAACCTACTTGAAGTAGTACTTTAAGTACAATGTACTTGAAGTACTTCCCAACACTGCCGCGGGAGGAGTATTAGGTGCTGGTGGCAGCCTTTGCTTTGCCCATTGGCCAAACTCACCCAATATACGACTCTGGATCTTAAAGACTGTTGCCAGACTAGTAGATAAAAAAATATGTTGTTTGTTTCCTGCAGGCAACACTCGTCAACAAAGGGTTAAGGGGGTGGGGGCTGAGTCGTTTGGGGTGTTTATGACTTGGGGTGATGGGGGTCGAAATGCATGTAAGGTAAGGCTGAAGTCCCATATCCCTGGCAGCTATGCCGCTGGGATAAAGGAGTGTTCTTGTTCTCTGCCTTGTGCGTCCTTTTTGCGGGTAAACGGTACACACCAAACCCCACAAACTTCTAACACTAGGTATCAAAGAACTGGGGGTAATACAGAGGTGTTGGAACTATTCAGGAGAGGGGGGGGGAGTAGACAGTGGGGGGGAGGGGGGGTCGAGCGAGATTTTTGTTTTTTCCTTTCCTGTATTGTTTACATAAAATTTTTTAAATGTCTAAGGGGCCAATAATTTCTTTTGCCCCCCTTTCTGACATTACTGGCAGTAATGGTAGCGACACACTCTTTTGAATTAAGAAATGCAGATTTTACATTGTGAAACAACCGACAGAACCTTGTCGGCATGCCTAACGATTGGTTACTGGGCCTTGTGTGACCGGAACACTCCTGTCATTTCAGTACCGTGAACTAAAGTGGCAGGTTACATTGACCAGCATCAATGGCTTGCAATGTAATATTGATTGGCACTGACGAAGGCACTAAACTGGCCGATCCACCGATCGGCCAGTTTAGCTCTGCCAATGCCTTCTACTGGGTGACCTGAGGAGCGGCCAGGCTCTTTAAATCGACCGCAAAATTCAGTTTCTTAGCCTATCGCGCTACGATTTTGTGCAATGTTGCCTACAGATGGTACATTTTTTTTTTGTAAAATTTGCAAAGAGCAAATTTATTTTAGGAAAAAGTAAAGAGAGAAAAAGGCTTAGCTCCTATGGAGACGCAGCGAAGCCACCGGTCTCCAAACAATACGGCGCCGCTTCGCACGGGAAACAAGAGATGGCGCAAGCGGTCGCGATGCATACGGCGCCGAGAGCTGGCGTCTTTAGCAGACAATATTTTCGACTCAAAAGTGGCGCAAGCTTTTCTGATATCAGTTGCCAATGCATTATTTTATCATCCTTACTAATAAAACATATTGAATGGACAGATAATCGATTAGAAAATTAATTTGTCGGGATATTTTGACTGTTTTTTTCCGGGGTACTGATGTCGTCTGCTTTGCAGTCCCTTGTTGTTACCGTGCCCGTTTTTGTCTCTGCGACTCTCGCCACCTGCAAAACGCGCGCCGCTTTTGAGTCGAAACGTTATGGGCGAGGTTCCACAGCGGATCTTGTGCCTCTTGTGTACGTATGTCGTGGCACGCCAATTTTGGCAGAAAAGCTTCTCTGCCACATCTAAGTGAGAGTTGCAGCATCCCGACACGGCGGCATCACGTGACGTCGTGTCACGTTCCGCCACAATTCCCTTGCTAAATGTAGCAGAGAAACTAAAAACTAAGTTAAGTTACACCAAAAGTCCCTCCTCTAAATTTAGAGGAAAAATTTGCCGGGAAAACTTGGCGGCAAATTTAGCGACACTCGATGTCACGAAGCCGCGCGACCTCACACTGTAGCACGAACGCAGCCTGCCGAATCCGATGGGACGCAAGTCCGCCGAGTCTAAACGCCGCAACGTAGCCGCAGGCGGCGGCGTGCGGCGTCTCGGCTGACATTGCAGTTCACTAGGAACCAAGAATTTATTTTACACCGGGTTGAGGAGGTTGGCACTCACTTGATGTTCAGACGCATCCAGGCCTCCGCGCTCTCGGTGACGTTGAGGCGGCTCCACTCGGCAAGGTCTACCACGAACACCCCCAGGTTGAGGACGCAGTCAGTGGCCGAGATGCCCAGGGCTTGGAGGGACGGACGCCTGGCCTCCACGTACTGCTCGTACCGGCTCTGCGCTTCCGAGGAGCCCGATGAGCGACGCGCGGACACAACACCCGCTATGTTCAATCACCCCACACCTCCCGCACTGGCTGAGCTAGGTGTGGTGCCACAGTGTTCCATTTAAGAGCGCGGCATGTCTTGGAACGCAGAACGGAAGTGCGCTGCCCCACACTTTTCTGGCACCAATGCGGGCTGGAGCAGGCAAAACCGTACAAGCCCGCCATGTGGAATGCCGGGTTCCGGCCGAGATTTTTATTATTACGCAAAATGTGCATAAGGCTAAACCTTCAAAAGAAATGTCTCGAAAAAGTGTAACGACAGTGTTAGATAGAAGTGAATAACGAAAGAGTGTGGGAAGGCTTTTCCGCTCAATTCATAAGGAAAAGGCTTCCCCACTAAATTTAGCCGAGAAATTGAATTGGTGTACAATTATAACCAATTCAGGATTTCCCCGCCAAACTTTGGCAAAAGTGGGTCAGCAACTTTTAAATCTGCGATCTTGCCAACCATAGAGTATGCCAGCCATGTCTGGGAGCCATTTATATACCTATCTAAGCATCTATAGTCTTGAGAAAATTAAAAATAAAGCAGTTTGATTTATTTATAACAGCTATAGATCAAGGGATTCTGTTACCATGCTCAAGACTTGAGCAATTTTAACCAGAATCGAAACCACCATGGAAACAAGCAGAATGAAGCTCTTTCGTCAGATACTTCATGACCACCACCAGACAGATGCCTTCAAACATATTGCGGTATCTGAAACCTTGCCGAAGACTACCCAAAACAACCGCCATGTTAAACCATACTGATATTCGACAGATAATTTTAAACACTCATATATTGTCCGGTCTATCGATTTTTGGAGCAAGCTTCCGTCTTGCATTGTAAACTGTGCCGACGTAGTAGCATCATTTGAAAATGAACTTGTGTAAGCTTTCAAAGCACATAGTGTTTTTCTCAGTATATAAAATCTCCTGCTCTGGCCTCACGACTGGCAGTAAGACTAAAAGAATAAGAAAAAAAAACATGATGTCATTGTTAAGATGGCGGCCAGGCGACCCGACCTCCCCTCCTTCCCTTCTGTTCTTGTTCTGACACCACTGTTGGAAGCTGAAATCATGGCTGCCGGTCAAAGGCGTCGGAGCTATTCGACTGATGGGATGGGGGGCGATGGTGATGGTAGTGGGGGAAGAAGTGAGATTTTTCTTCCTCACTTGTCCCCCACTGCCACCACTGTTGACCCACCCAATCACTCAAATAGTTCCGAAGTCTTTGACTGGCAGCAGTTATTTTAAGCACCAACATGGCCAAAGTGTCGTAACTCTGAAGCGTGGCTCGTTTAGAGACTCTATTCGGGGCCTCACAAGTTGCGTTTCCGTGAAACCCCGGGCACGCATGCATGCGTCGTGGGGAGCTTTGCGAGCGAGTGGCATGGGGGCGTCCCTCACCCCGGCGGTGTTGTACCTCCGGGAGAAAGTGTCGCAGTCCCGGGAGAAGAGCCCCACGGCACCCTTGGGCAGGGGCAGTGCGGCCAGCTCGGCAACGTCGCCTGCGAGGGACGTGCAGCGGGGTGAATCTCCGGGCGTCCAAACGAGAAGCACGAAATACTCGCACAGAAAAAGAGTAAACCGTAATTTACGCTTCTTAGAACTATACGCAACTGGAATAACCCATTCCAGAATACTGTGTCGATCAACTGTCCATGGGAATTTTCAAATGTTTTCTCAGGTTTAGGCTATATAGCCTGTTAGATGTGATTTTTTTCTTTATGTTCTTTTTACAGGATAAACTAGTGTTGACCGTTTGGATTCATTTCTTGTACAGTAGAACCTCGTCGATACGTTTCACGGGGACTGCGGAAAAAAAAAAGTATAATCCGGGAAACATAAAAAACAAGAAAGAGGGGGGGGGCCAGAGATGAAACGGAAAGCAACTATCATAACACAATTTAATTTCATGCTAACCATCGTGGGTGTGTGTGAACTCAAATAGGTTTAAACAAAGCTTGCAATCTCTGCCTGGTGCTTCGAGCGACTGCTTGACAGTAAGAGTTCCTCTCTGAGCGCCGCAACTCTTTCTCACTGTCCGGGCAGCCATGAACACTTGCATACCGGCGCAAGGTATGCAGTGCCGTGATCGCATCCGCGAGTGTGGGTGCTGCAGAACCGGTGACTGCGTCGTCGTCACTCTCAGCATCGTCGGTCGCGGTGAGCTCCTTGACGATGTCTGATATTGTCAGTGGTTCAGAGGCGACGACGTTGTCGGCAACCGACAGGTATTCCGAGCACGCGAGGGGTGCTCCTACTTTCTTCATCACATCCTCCATTTCTTACGCATGTTCGGAGAATGTCCAGCTTCCCCTGGAAACTCACGCCTTTCTTTTCTGGGACACCATGGCTACCAACGGAAGCAAACTCACACAAAACAAAACTGGAGGAGCCGAGGAGCGAGACCACAGACCACAACCAAAAGCATTGACCGATGCAAATGTGGCACACAGGGTGAAAGTGCACGAGCACTGCACACGGTGAGAGATGGAGAAATGAATGGTGGTTCGAAACGTCCAAGGCCCTAAGCTCATGTTTTGCACAGGGCCGAAGGGCAGCAGTGGGTCTCGGGCAAGCGAGGGTGAGAAGCAAAAGGATGCGAGTTACTTCAACCAACTTGTCAATCCTACAAAAAAAAAAAAAAAGAATAAAAAAAACAGTTTTAGACAGTGCATAACGGCGGACGAGGCGGTAGCAGTGCTGCATGGGCAGGCGTGCGCGGAGTCAGCAAAGAGAAAATGAAGTATTTATTTTAACCTGCTCACTGCTGGCATGTTTTTTTCGAAGTCATTCTGCCCAAGGAACATTTCCTCTTTCCACGAGGGACGCGCACTCATCTGGGATATGGCAATCCAAAAAATGTGGAAGACATCATGAATTTCCGTTTGACAAGCAAGTTCGCTCTGTACTCAATGTGTTGTAAGATGGAAAACAGACTTGCAAATTACGTCTAAAAACACTGAGGGGTTCAAATGAATTAAATTATAGACACAAAAAAAAGTTTGCTGCATTGTAACTAGTTTTGTTTTGCCCTACCACAGTCAGGGGTGGAACTTATGAAATGTACTTGGGAGCAGCCACGGGAGCAGCTGAAACAGCAGTTTCGGAGCAGGATGGGAGCAGTTAAAACTACATTCTGGAGCAGGTAGGGAGCAGCTCAGATCAGTTTTCACTGCAATTCAGCTTGTTTCTTAGACGAGCACAGGAGCAATTTCAATTGTACTTAGCAGCACAGATGAACATGAGTGGTTAAGAACCTAGGTAGATGGGATAGCAGTGTAACAGATGCAAAAACTCGAAACGTTGTGAGCCTTAATGAGAAGCAAAAAGCAAGTACCATATGTTTCTGAAGATAGTGTTCTTGGTACTTTCTGAGTGGATTTCAGCTGCTCAACATGCAAACAAGTACAAACAAGCACAACCCACACGTGCTCGACATAGTAATTATATGTGCGAACCCAGTGACGTGCGTAAGCAACGGACGTTGCTTACGCACGTCACGTGGAGGAACAGGGCAGCAAATTTCTCGTTTTTCCTATTGTATACAATACAATACAATCGATAGATTGAGTACAAATTGTACTCAATATATCAAAGCAGCAGACTACGATTAACGGAGTTATCGTATTCTAAGCGATAGCAGGAGCAAGATCAGATCACGCGAGCAGATCTACCACTCGTGTGAGAGCTGCTGGCCGGAAAGGTTTCGGATCGGACCGCGTTTCGGTTCCATCAAATCACGATTTATTTTGCGGGAATGTGGTTCCAACTTCTTACTATGAAGTAGTAAAAGGAATATTTTGCTCATTTGTTTTCAACTGGCCGACGTCCGGAACCCGGGCCACGGAGCCTCAGGCAATCTGACGCTTAACGACTCGGCCTCACCTCGGCCGACTTGCTTAACCGCTTATGGTTGAAGAATAACAATTGAGTAGCAGGTGATGTAGCCCCTGGAATCCGACTCCCGGGTTTTTCGCGCGCTTCCGACTCGGGATACACGGGGACAATAAACAGAACAAAGTATTGCAAGGCCGACCAAGTCAAACGCGCTCCGATAAAAACCGAAACCAAGACAAAATACATTTTTTTTGGCGCACGTTGTGCGATTTGGAGCATAATGGCGCGATGTATTGGCTGTGGCGCAGTTTCCGCAAAATGGCGCAAGATGGCGCAGACAAATACGTCTGGCGCAAAATGGCGCAAATGGCGCAGCCGTTCCACCCCTGCACAGTGGAAGCTATGGCTGCATACGGTTGACGGTACGTTGACATACGTTGACGCTTTTCTGTGCTGCTCTCCCTAAGGGCGCTTGTGATTCCGCAGTGCGGATGGTGTACTGTCCAAAGACCAGCAGGCACGCATTGGTGGTCTTTGGACGTAAGAACGGGAAGACAAACGTAATGGGCAGGAATTTACTATAGATATTCCTATGGGAGCTCGGCGGTACCGGTGGTTTTGAACGTCAAAGCCAGGAAAACGTAAAAACTGAGAACGTATCAATGAGGTTCTACTACTATCGAAGAATAAAGTGTTTCAATAATAGTTTTCTTTATATTGATTTTACACACTTATTGTAGGTTTTCTTTCGCTTTCAATTGTATATTTCAAGCTAACTTCTAGCCCATACCTGTCACACTCCCCTGTTAAGGGTGAACAGTATTCATAACTTAAATAAACAAAAAAATCAGCAGAACCCATCCTTTGGGAATGATTATCTACGTTAATGCGAATAGCATCAAACGGTGCTGGAGTTATGCGCGTTCGTCAGGTGGCCGGCACACTCTAGATACGCCAGCCCACTCTTGAGGCGATTCTAAATTTGTTGACACTTTCACAGCCCTGCGCACGATCTCCGCAGCCCAGCACGTGCGTTTGTGTCACTTAGGAAGGCGAGCAAAGCACGTGCCATACGCACAAACACTCAAAATGGTACCGACCAGACTTTCTGGCGTCTCAGCTAGTCTCAACCAACGGTACTCTAAACGGTTGTTTATATCTTTACCATAGGACGCGCTTTACAGCGCTGTCACAGCTACCGGTGCAGCGCGCGTTCCATGCACGAGGGCTCATTCCGCTCTCGTGAGGCTGAGCACGGCCGCTACATCACCCTCTCCCGAGCGCGGGAGAGGGTGAGCTAGCGGCCGTGCTCAGCGAGAGCGGGAATGAGCCCTCGTGCATGGGCGCGCGCGCACGTGTACTGTGACAGCGCTGTAAAGCGCGTCTTATGGTAAAGATATAAACAACCGTTTAGGAGTGCGTTGAATGACTGCCTTCATAGCTCTGTGGTTAGCGCGTCTGCCTGCTGATCAAAGGGTCAACGGTTCGAATCCCAGCCGGCGCCGGTCTTTTTTATTTATTTATCGACCCGCGACGTAAGAGGTTAGATAGCCAGATAGATAGATAGATAGATATAGATAGATAGATACATAGACGAAAAGTGTGTGAAGTATCCAAAGAATGCTATTCGCATTAATAATTAGCAACCACTGCACTGCACTCCCTACAATAAAATGCAAATATGTAAAAAGAAGCAGAGCAACGTTATCATGCAATGGTGTTGCAGGTCACTATGCTACTCCTACACCAGCCAAATTTTAGACTGGTTTTTGTGTATATGGGAGTTAGTGCACATATGCTGGCATTAGAACTTTTCTAGTATCTGTTCACCACCCACTGGACACTGTGAGCTTGCTTTCGGCAAGGTCACATGGAAGACTCGCATGAACATAAGAGCAACCAACCCTGTGTTCCAGTTAACACCTTAACTTGTTTTCTATGCATAACCATGCCTTGGAAGGTTTTTGAACTCAAAATCTTGAAAATTGTTCGTGCATCAAAACTTTGAAACTTACATTCTGAGATACCATTAACGACTTTATTTTCATGAACTCAATAACTTACAAATTTTCTAAGTGCAGACTTCGGGAATATTTTGGCAGCAAAAATTTTTGTGACTCAGTGTGATATGCCGTGCTTGTTACCACGGGCTGATATATTTGCATGATTGATTCTTCACAATACTTTCAAAGGTGCAAAATTCTCTAAAATTAGGTCCTCGAAAAAATGAAGTTGACTACAGTTACACATTGCGAGGTGTTCACTTTCACACCTTCCTTTCTGCATGGTAAGTCGAGAAGCAAGCCCTCCAAACTCCACTGTCTTGCACAGCAATATGCACAATACTGATATGCTTGACGTTACCGCATCCTTGACGTCTCCTCTGTCCTTACTGTTGTCAAGTGACTGAATGTCACTGTAACTAACCATGTATTCATTGTGCAATCGCATAATGAATACATGGTTCAATTTCAATCTCTACCTCTGTCAACGCTTTGCACCATTTCCGACCATCATAGTGGTCCAGAACCAGAACAGAGATTTTCCAGCTAAAGACAATTCATTTCTGTTGCCACCTAGGTACCACAAATTAAGCTAAACATGTCTGTTGTTGCATTTGATAGATGGCAGCACCTATAGCCTCCGCTTAAATTCATGCACATTTAAAGGTGCTCTCTGCATCCGAATAAAGTGCTGTGGGTCTTCAAACATACTCCCTATTTCAAGACACACTCCCCAGTTAAATGGTGAAACAAGGCTATGGCTATGCAGTGAAAACCTTGAGGCCCAATAAAACATGTCGTCTAAAAAGAAGTGTTTGTTACCACAGTAACTTCTCATAGAAGGTCCTGTTTTAAATGAGTTGCATTGTATTATCGACATCTGCAACATTTACGAGTTGCAAAACAAAAAGAATCATCAGACACATAGAAACAAAAAAGGCATTAGAGCATTTCTCTTATTTTATTTTATACCTGAAAGGCTTTTATCAAAGCTACTACTGTAGTGGAACGTGCTTGTCTAGGACAGAAATCTGGCATTCGTAGCTGCTCAGTTTGAGCTATGCACAAGAAAGCCCGCGTCATGCTTGTGCTAGCTGCGTCGTGCAGCGCACACACGGGAGCAGGGACAGCCACAAGCAAATCTGTAAAGGCCACCCCAGACAGCATGCAGCCGCAGCACTGGACGAATCTCCCAAGATGTCTCGACCGGCTGTTTTCTGCAAACTCAACCCTTGCGCTTCGCCAAACAGCATTTACTGTTGTGCGTGCACACGGTGCACAGAGCACCGCGCAATGGTACACACTGACCTTGCACAATGACATCATCATCGAGCACCACCAGAGTTCCCGCCACGGATGGCAGGAGACGACCCAGGTAGAGCTTCGCAAAGGGCAACTGCAGAGGGACACAAGGAAAAAAAGAAAAGACATTCTTCATCCTGAACTAGGACTACAAAAGAAAAGTTCCAACTCAACCCCAGTAAAAAAGAATAATAACATGTATTGGGCACATGACAGACACTCATTCAGTGGCAAACGGCCCTCAAAGGAATTCATATCACTCAACCAGCCAACTGCTTCCATTCGCTTACATAACGCTCACTGCATTCGCATAGACAAAGGACTCCACTGCCGGATAGCAGGGTTGGGCAGAAATACAGTGCAATCCGGTGCCAGGGACCCCGGAACCGGGGGGCAACGGGGGCTTGAGCATCCGCTGACATTTTTCAGGGGGTGCTGGGCAGTATGCTGAGCCCCCGTCCATTTGGCTTCAGGCGTACTGAACAATGCCTGCACCCCCTTACCCTCCTCTCCGTGTTCCCCTTAAGCCACGTACTTGGCTAAGGGCAAGCACGTGGCTGTTTTGTTACGGCTGGTTGCCCACCCACAACACAACCCTCGCCAAGTAAAGCCAAGTGTCAATAAACAACAAACAACGCCGCAACTTAAAAAAAAAAAAAAAAAAAAGGCCGGCGTTTGCGGTCTGTTTAGCACAGTCAGGGACTGGGGCCTTCGCATACTCCACATGCGGGTTGGCCATGAGGGGAACGCGCAGCGCACTGTTTTGGTCCGCAAAGCCAGCCGGCTTCTTCGTTTTGCTTCTATTTTGAGCAATGACGTTTCCCAAAAAATACAAAAATGTCTTCTTTTTTTTTTTTCTAACTGCGTTTTTTTTTTTTTTTTTGCGGGGTCTGAGTAACCACGAAGGTCGGGTAATTGCTTCCGCTTCCATGTGGAGAGCCGATCGCGAGGCGGGGAGACGGTCTGCGCGAAAAGAAAGCCCTTCTTGAATGGGGACTGCCAACAGATGTAGCGAGTTGAGGGGGAAAAGTTTCCCAACTCCCAAGGCAAGAGGAGGCGCGACACAGGTTGTAAAGAGAGACATCGCACTGCAGTCTGTGTTGAAGCGCTGCTACCACTGTGGTCGTCAGAGACATCAAAGAATCGTGGCATTTTCGCCGGTATTTTTGCGTCTTTGTTTCCAAAACACCTTTTGGTTCTTGGCGAGCCAGCCTGCTATGTTCAGGCGGTGGCCTTTGAGCACATCGCTCAGCTCCGAAAGTTTGTCTGCAAAGGAAGAGTCCCGTAAAGAGCTACTTGCATTGGCCAATATTAAAAATTTTATTTTAAGATCTCATGTGCTGACTAAACAGTCCACAATCGACGACTTTTTTGCCGGATGAATAAACTTAACGTCACAGTTCTTTCACCAGTGTGTTACGCCCGTACTTGCTTATAATTAGGCCTAGGTAGAGGAAATTGGAAAAAATCTGCTTTGTATGTGTAGCTATCCATGTAACAAATCATAACGTTGTCTAGTATCATATTTAGATAAATTTCTGATTATTCAAACTTCTGATAATTCAAACTAAAATCTGTGACTTCCTGGAGTTTGAATTAATGAGAGTCTACTGTACATCGACACCGTAGATCGATGCCACCGTGTAGCGGCTACTATTGGATCAGATTGTGTCAACATTTCATTGCTTCGTGAAAAGAATTTTGGATAATGTAGGAACACATGGTATAGGAAATGATAATTAACCTTCTATAAACAGTGAAATCTTGGCAATAACAGTTTTTTCAATTTAAATTTTTACTCTACTCCCTCCCTCCCTCCCTCCCTCCCTCCCTCCCTCCCTCCCTCCCTCCCCCCCCCCTTCCACTTCACCCTTTATTTCGACCGCTAGCCCCCCCACGTAAAATACACTTCCGGGGTCGCTGCAATCCACTTATAAGGATAATGAGAAAACCCGAAAATTCAATCGTTATAACCGATTGGACAAGACTGAGCGTTTATAGTCTAAAATCTTTAGAAACTGATCGTTATAAGCAGGACATCGTTATATCTGGTATCATTATAATAAGATTGCACCATACTCTCAAAAGTATTTGGAAATACAAATACTGGGATACATGGCAAAACAGACAAAGAACTTTATTGAGGTCCTGAGAAGCGCTGCCCTTAGAGCAGCACCGCGGGCCGCTCCCAAGTGGGAACGGAGAGACCTAGCCTCACCGCCGCATCGTGGGCTCTCTGGACAGCCCGGAGTTGTGGGAGAAGCTCGGAACTCGTGATGGCAGAGCTCCACTCCTCCTCGGTGACTTTATTGGGCCCCCGTAACGAGGGGCACCGCCAGAGCATGTGATTAAAGCTGCTAACCGACCCGCAGTCCGGGCAAGTAGACTTGAAGGTATCCGGAGCAATAATGCTGAAGAAAGCTAAACTGGGATATGATCTAGTCTGCAACATTCTGAGTGTGATTGCCTGAGACCTGGAGAGTTTACCGTGCGGGGGCGGAAAAGTCCGCCTGCCCATTTGATAGTGCTTGGTGACTTCGTTAAAGGTGAACAAGATGTCTTTAAATTCCCCGTAGCCACCCTGAAGATCGGCGTCCTTCCCGGCGCGGAGGGTTAGAGCGCGCGCCCGAGAGTTAGCAGTATCGTTGAGGTTGGTAAGGGAATCTAGCTGCGAATCGAGATGTGCCGGAAACCAAGTAATGGTGTGCGCGGAGATAATCTTATTACCAAGAATTTTAGAGGCTTCGTCGGAAATGGAGTTAGAAGCAAAAGCCCGAACTGCCGATCTAGAGTCTGTGTAGATGTGCGATCTACTATCGTCCAGGAGGGCGAGAGCTATGGCCGCCTGCTCGGCCCTCGATGGAGTTGAATCTTTGAAAGATGCGGAATTGAGGATCGAACCCTTGTGATCGATGGCAACGGCAGCGAACCTGGCCGAGCGGCCATACTGTGCGGCATCCACGAAGCAAGTCGAGTGAGGTTCGTCCCTAACGTGTCTGAGAAGCGTGACGGCCCTGGCCCTGCGCCGGCCGACATTGTGCTGTGGATGAACGTTACGAGGAAAAGGAGAGGTCTGAATGCTGGCCCTTTGGGCGTCAGAGAGCTGATGTCGCCGCTCCGCAACGAGCGTGGGGTTGAGGCCGAGTACGGCCAAAATCTTCCTTCCGGCCGGCGAAGACGACAGCCGAGCTACCTGGGCAGTTTCTTGTGCCTCGATGATCTCTTCCAGGGTGTTGTGAACCCCTAGCTGCATGAGTCGCTCGGTGCTGGCCTGCATGGGAATGCCCAGCACCCTCTTTATGCTCTTTCAAATTAGCGTGTCCACCTTCTTCTTCTCGTGACCGTGCCAGCAGTGCATGGCCGCCACGTACGTGATGTGGCTCATGAGGAAGGCGTGAAAGAGCCTCAGGAGGTTGTCTTCTCTGAGACTTCCCCGCCTGTTGGAGACTCTGTTGATTAATCTGATCATGTTCTCCGTCTTCGTGGTGATTTTGTTAATCGTTCGACTGTTACAGCCATTCGACTCTATCAGCATGCCAAGCACTCTAAGGACGTCCACCCTGGGAATGGGATTACCGGTACTCGTGCGGATCGTTATGTCTACTTCGGACAGTGGCATCCAGCCCTTTGGTTTGGGCCCCCTCCTGACAGGCCTGTATAGGAGGAGCTCCGACTTGCTCGAGGAGCACTTAAGGCCCGTGTTGGTGAGAAAATGTTTTGTTTGTTCAAGGGCTTCCTGAAGGGCAGTTTTGACCTCGCCCTCGCTACCGCCGACACACCAGATGGTGATGTCGTCGGCGTAGAGAGTGTGGTTAATGCCTTCAACAGTGGAGAGTTCTTTAGATAGCTTGCACATGGCAATGTTGAATAAGAGCGGGGAGATTACTGCACCCTGCGGCGTACCTTTCGGGCCCAGCTCCACGGGGTCGGACTTGAGATCACCAATCTTGAGCGTGGCTCTCCTGGATCGTAGAAACGAACTGACAAACTTGTGAAACGTGTCGCCCAGTCCGAGTTCCGAAATGAAGTCCAGGATGTGCGCGTGGGTGATGTTGTCGAAGGCTTTTTCTAAATCAAGTCCTAGGATAGCCCTGACATCCCTCGTGTTCTTGTTAAAACTTTGGTGTTTGAGTAGCTTCATTGCGTCCTGCGTAGACAGGGACGGGCGGAAACCAATCATGTTGTACGGGAAGAGATTGTTCCCCTCGATGTGCCTTGAGATGCGGTTGTGTATAACGTGCTCTGCCACCTTGCCCACACAGGACGTAAGGGAAATGGGTCTGAGGTTAGCCAGCCCCAGAGGCCGACCCGGCTTGGGGATCAGGACGACCGTCGCCGTCTTCCAGGACTCTGGGACGGATCCCTGCTCCCAAATGCGGTTGATTTCATCAGTGAGAAATTCAATGGAGCCGTCTTCCAAGTTTCGAAGCGCCCTGTTGGAGATGCCATCGGGGCCCGGGGCCGATCTTCCGTTGAGGTTCTGGAGAACTTCCCTGACCTCGTTGACGGTGAAAGGCTCGTTGAGCTCCGGGCAGGGGGCCCCTTATAGGACAGGTAATCCGCCGGGCTCGAGGTACCGATAGGTAGGTATTTGTTTGTCAGCGCGTCCAAGATGGCGTCTTCCGTCTCGGACTGCCTGGCCTCGTGGAGGACTCTGCTAATGACCTGACTCTGATTGGAGTTGGAGTTGGACTCGTTCAGCAGGTGCTTGAGTAGATTCCACTTACCGCCGACTCGCATTTGACCATCGACCGAGTTGCACACCTCGTCCCATTGCTGTCTGGTGAGGGATTGACAGTGGTCTTCGATGGCTCGGTTGAGCTCCGCAATCTTCTTGCGGAGCCTGCGGTTGAGTCGCTGCCCCTTCCACCTGTCGAGAAGCGCCTTCTTTGCCTCCTGAAGGTGTGCGAGGCGGCTGTCCATTCTATCGATCTCTAGGTCCGTCTGGACCGTCTTTGTCGCCGATTTGACGTCTCCTTTGAGCTGCGTCGCCCAGCGCTCCAGGTCGATAGATGAGTCCTGGATCAGTGCCCGCTCCTCTCTGCTCTTGCGAAACTGATCCCAGTCCGTGATGGTAAATTCCTTAAGCGGTTTGCTCTTCACGTTTATGCAAGTGGCGAGTATGTTGTGATCACTGCCTAAATCTTCGTTCAGGTTGTGCCAAGACACAGCCCCGACGTTCTTGACAAAGGTCAAATCCGGCGTGGTGTCCCTCGAACATGAGTTGCCGATCCTGGTCGGGAACGCCAGGTCCGTGACGAGCGTGAGGTCGTGATTAGCCGCCGCCTGCCACAGGTCGTCTCCCTTGCGCGTTGCTCACGAGTAACCCCACGCTCGGTGCGGAGCGTTGAAGTCGCCAGCAACGATGAGCGGGGAACCACCGGCTTTACCAGCTGCCCTGCTAAAGAGCGGTGCGAACCTCTGTTTTAGATCCTTAGGTGAGCTGTAGATGTGGAGTATAAAGATGCTACATTTAAGCCGACCACTCGGAATGATTTCAACAAAGGAGTGCTCAACCTTGCTGGAGTCTAAAAAAAGATCATGCGTAATGAAAGTGCATCTTTTGGAGACGAGCGTACAGATGCCCCTCTTTCCTTCACCGTAAACGACGTGCGATTTGTAACCCGGTAACGTGACCGCGTCGGAAAGTGTTTCCTGAAGTAGAATGACGTGTGGCTTTTCCGGATGGGATCTAATGAACTGCTGGAGGACAGCCCTCTTGCGCTGAAAACCCCAGCAATTCCATTGCCAGATTCCTATTGCTTTAAGATGAGCCTCCATGACTGGATATGCCAGTTAGCCTATCCTGTACAATGTTACAAGGTGTAGCCGCTTGGAGGTGTTGGGCACCAAAAGATGCCGGGTTTCCGGTCGGAGAAGGCTCATTGTTCGCAAGAGGACAAAACTCCATCGTCCCTCTCCTCGCCTCCAAAGTGCCCACTCTGGCCTCCAGCGCGTTGAACTTGCCGTCAAGGACATCAACTTTAGCGTTAAGCATCGCAACCGCTTCGCTGAGTGATTTGAGCATAACCCTCATTTCAGTCTGAAATTCCTCTAGTCCCTCATCGCGAACGGGCTTCGTTAGGGCCCTCTTTTTGGCCGTACGCGCCTCGGAGGGCGCCTCGACGGGAACCTCCATGGGTGTTTCCTCCCTGGCGGGTTTCGGGGCCTGCGGAGGCTGCGAAGCCTCGGACTTGCGAGCCGTCCTTAATTCTGCCATCTCTGACCTGAGTTGTTCAATAGCGCCCTTCAGCGCCGCGTTTTCCCTTTCCAACTGTACGATTCTGGTGTTGTGTTGCTCAGGCGGCGTACCCCCCGTTACTTGTGTCGGGGATCCTTTGACGCGATCAGCCCACCCGGTCGCCTTGGCAGCAGGCTTCCGGATGCGAACCGCTGAGCCCCCGGAGCGTGAGCGGCTTCCGGAGCGAGAGCGGCCCCCGGAGGCAGCCCGCGGCAGTCGGACCCTGGATCGCCCTCTCGAGGGCACCCTGGTCATGCCCGGCCCCCGGGATCCACTCCCGGCCCGGGTGGAGCGGCCGGTCTAGACAGCGCGCCCATAGGCGGAAAATCCTGGTTGTAGTCACGTCGCTCTTTTCTTCTCTGTCTTACGATGTAAGGCACTTGATATCTCTGCTTACAGGACTTGTCGGCCGTGGGATGAGGCCCCCGCAGAGGGCGCACTTCGGTGAACAAACATGTTGGTCGCTTGGGGAATTTACTCCGCAGCCCCTGCAGACCACGTTTTCGGGAGTCGGGCATACGTCGGCTCGGTGACCGAGCCTGCCACATGCGTAGCAGACCTCCGTTTGTCTTCGGTAGAGCATGCATCTGAGCATACTGAGGCCGCACATGACGTAGTTTGGCACTTTGAGACCGTCAAAGAGAATGACGACTGTGGTGGAATTCTTGATTCTTCTAGCTTCGAGAGCCTTGGGGTTCCTCGGCTGTACGATGAGACTTCTAAGTTGCTCGTGATCTAATTCCAGGTCAATGTTTCTTATGATCCCCTTGCACGTGTTGTCGGGCGCAGCGAGGTAGGAGCTGACCTCGTAGATTGCTGAGCCAATGGAGATGGCTTCAACCCCCGCATAGGTCTTGGCGTTGTGTTCTGAGGGTGTGCTGACCACCAAAATGTTCTGCATGGCGTTGGGGCAGATGATGTCTTCCGTGGCATTCGTGAAAGAGAGACCCGCCGCCGTCACGAGAGCCTGGGCGATCTTGACTTGACTAACATTTTTGACGTTTAGGCCTCCCCGAGGTCGGACGATGACTCTAAAGTGCTCCTTCGGCAGGCGAGGCATTCTCGAGGCAGCTACAAGGCGTTTCTTCACGCTGGCGGGAGTACGGAAGCCGCCATTGCTACTGCCACTTGGCGTGTTGGCGGGCTGCTCGCTCTCGGCGGGCAGGCACTTCTGGGAAGATTTACGCTTGGTAAACGCCGACTGCCAACCGGCGCACTGAAAATCTGCTGGGGAAATGTCTTCGCCCTCCACTGTAACTTGCATGGCCATCTTAATCAAAGCAAACGAGGTCGCACGGGAGCGAGCCCGCCGAGCCTCCACCGGGGAGGTAGGCCTATGGTGTGAGGCTTAATGCGTTCGCGGTGTGGCCGAGCAAAAAGTCTCTTGAAAAACTGGCAAAAAATCCACCCACCGTGGAAAATTTGGTATCGTCGTGGTCTGGACGACTTTAGGTGTCGAAGGAGACAGAAATCACGAAGAATAGATCAAAATTTCCGACTGAAAACAGTTCTAGGTTGATCGAAGAAGCAGTGCGTCGCTGCTACTGGCTTCATCCTCTTCTTTACTGGCAAAAAAAGCTAAAATACTAGAACTGAAATACATTTATAAGATACGTATCGCGATACGTATCAAAAATACATTTGAAGAATAGAAAAGTATTTGGAAACACAGATGCAGGAATACATTTTGGTGGGGCAGAAATACAGACACTGATACACATTGTTAGAAAAAAAAAACATTATTGTAGATGTTTTAGTGCATCCCTAGTGATAGTGAATACGAAGAACAAAAAAGAAGCATGATCTAGAATATGAGATTTTATTTTTAAACCAGCAAATGAGTACTCACTGCAAAATGAAGCCTGAATTTAGACGTTGGTGTTTTTTGGCTTGAGTCAAATTTACTGCAGAATTAACTTGTATTTTAGAAAGTAGTAAGTAAAGCAAGTGATTTTTTCACCATGGCTGGAGCATGGTTTTATTTTGACATCTCTTATCTTTCCGAGGCAAAATCCCAAGAACCTCTAAATCCGCTTCGTGTCCTCCCAAATAACCTCCAGAAGGAACTATGATTATGCCCAATCAAAGTGCCTCTCCTTACAACGTCACCATGGAATGAAGTTCAAGGAACCCGTATCCTTTTAATGCAAATAGCATTCTTTGGATACTTCACGCACTTTTCGTCTATGTATCTATCTATCTATCTATCTATCTGGCTATCTAACCTCTTACGCCGCGGGTCGATAAATAAATAAAAAAGACCGGCGCCGGCTGGGATTCGAACTGTTCACCCTTTGATCAGCAGGCAGACGCGCTAACCACAGAGCTATGAAGGCAGTCATTCAACGCACTCTAAACGGTTGTTTATATCTTTACCATAGGACGCGCTTTACAGCGCTGTCACAGCTGCCGGTGCGCGCGCGTTCCATGCACGAGGGCTCATTCCGCTCCGTGAGGCTGAGCACGGCCGCTAGCTCACCCTCTCCCGCGCTCGGGAGAGGGTGATGTAGCGGCCGTGCTCAGCCTCACGAGAGCGGAATGAGCCCTCGTGCATGGAACGCGCGCGCACCGGTAGCTGTGACAGCGCTGTAAAGCGCGTCCTATGGTAAAGATATAAACAACCGTTTAGAGTACCGTTGGTTGAGACTAGCTGAGACGCCAGAAAGTCTGGTCGGTACCATTTTGAGTGTTTGTGCGTATGGCGCGTGCTTTGCTCGCCTTCCTAAGTGACACAAACGCACGTGCTGGGCTGCGGAGATCGTGCGCAGGGCTGTGAAAGTGTCAACAAATTTAGAATCGCCTCAAGAGTGGGCTGGCGTATCTAGAGTGTGCCGGCCACCTGACGAACGCGCATAACTCCGCACCGTTTGATGCTATTCGCATTAACGTAGATAATCATTCCCAAAGGATGGGTTTTATCTATTAGATGGGCACGCTGACAGAGCCTTCAACTTTTGGAATCTACAGGAATGTTTGACGATCCAAAGTTCAAGAAAACATTTGTTAACTTTTGTACAATAAAGGGAGTCATGTACCGTCAGAAACACAAAACGTCCCGGAAGAAACTTGGTCTTGGACCTCCGTGTGGAGATCAAACAATTTCAAAATTGTAACGAAATACGTCGGCCCTAATAGTATCGCGATACCAGGAATACACCTAAAAATGTATTTCAATGCAGGAATACAAAATACAGTTGAAAAATTGTATTGGAATACAGAAATATATATAAACAATGCATTTATAAAATACTATCGCGATACATTTATGTTGCGATACTGCCCAACCATCTCGGATAGTCATCTGGTCATCTACGGTCGGCCTGCACCCGTGACACTCCAGGGAATTTCATTCACTTCGGCTGTGACTTGCGAGCTCCAACCGTTGTTTTTCTGCACACCGCAATCCAAAACTGAAACCAGTTGTGAAACTTCACCCCTTTCAGAGACAGTCACTGTAACAATGAGGAGGCCATCTCAGGCTCAGAGGGTCTAAATGCTGCAGGAACACTGCGCAAGTCAAAATGTGCAACAATCGCTGGGTCCGACACACTCTGCTCGGAGTTTTCCACGATGGATCACCACAGATGGGAATAGTCCACTCAGATGGGAGACCTACAGACAGCTTCGGGCTGTTTTCGTGTTTTTGTCGGAATGCGTTTCAGCAGCCGGAGGCCAAGGCGTTCTGGAGTCCGGTTGATGAAGTTGTCTTTGTGCAGGTGAATTGCATGCTAAATACCCCAGGCTGCCAGTCGTACTACACTGACTAGATTGCTCATCTACAGCCTAAACCACTGACGCCATATCCTGAAAGGGTTGCCCTCTCTCCATACAAGGACCCAATGTCTAGCTTGCTTGCTCTTTTGCACTGTCTCCAAATGCTGCTTTTATATCCAATTACAGTATTCTCTGGACTATAGTCCGTACCCTGTGTAATAACCGCAAAAAGAAATTTTAGACAAAAAAAAGAGTTATCTCATAGATAGTTCTAGACCACAATTCTCGTACACAGCACACTTTAAAATAAATGCCTGCTTTACTAGCTCACAAAACGGCTTGTATAATACAGAATTCATCAACATACTCTGTCATTCTCAAAATCCGTCACACCTCATCATAACGATTGATCTAGAAAAATCAATCTTTGCACAGTCCGCACCACGTAAAGCTTCAACCTTAAAACGTGTATAGTCCGTAGACAAAAGTCCAGAAAATACGGTACCCGTCACCAACCAGCCCAAGTGTCCACCGGACCACGGCTCACCTGGAGAAGTCCGACGAGGTCGGGGGCTAACCAGTGCCGTCTGGGGGAACGTGACCACCTCGTAGCTCAGACTGGACAGGCGTGGGTCGTGCATCCAGGCGTGCACGTGGTACTGAGTCGCGTTGTCGGTCACCAGGTGGAACGACACGGGCGCGCCGTGCTGCGGGCCACGCTTGCCATGAGCGCTACGGCGCCTCCCAGCCTCGCGTTAGACGTCACCACGGCCACGTGCACGGGCTCGCGCACTTCCCCTGGCCCTCCCACCAACTCGTCCTCTGGAAGACATTGCAGCGAGTTCCTTTTTAAGAAACCTGTCCAGCCCATATGTCTCGCTATACTACGAATAGACCTGATCCATTATTAGCCCCACCTCTCGGCAGCCGCGACCACTGTCGAGCTTCTGCGCCACCTTTGAGGCTTCTCCGCGGTCCCTGCTCTGCCTGCTTAGCGTCCTACGCGATAGTTTTTATGATGACCTTTCTATGATGTGGTGGTGACGTTAGGCATTTCAAAGATTACGTTAACGGGCCTGATTGAGACATAATGAAAAATCGCTCACAAAGAGACAAGGACAAACGAGGAAGGAACACAGAACACAGACAGGTGCATACTCACAACTCTGGTATATTAGGTGAAGAAAGAAAAGATGAAGCAAGATACTTTCATGACAGAGGACACCGGCACTGGGGGAATACAGTTCAGTCACAGTCAAATGTTTGCAAAAAGGTAACTTCTTTTTCGCTTAAAGCAACCAACGGCTGACTAATGCAGCGATCGGCCAGACTCAAGATGGTAAACGCCTCGAGCACCTTGAGCATGTTTTTCTTTAAAGCGCCCAATGATTAAGGTTTTTTCTAAAGATGGTGTGCACATGCAGGTCTCACAATGCACCAAAAGGTGACCTCCTACAATTGATGTTAAAGAAAGATAGTGCTCTTGCAGCCGGTCATTTAGACACCGTCTAGTCCGTCCGACAGAGCCTGTCCAACATAGATGTGCCTGTCTGTGTTCCTTCCTCGTCTGTTCTTGTTTCTTTGTGCACAATTTTTCATCATGTTCAACATTTACCAACTCACCCAGCTTACCACTTTCCTACTGGTTGAGACAGTTGCATTGGAGTCGAGGGCGACTGTCTCAATACCGCCGACCGACGGCGTAGTCACTGAGAAAACTGTTTGCCACACACAACGCGACAAGCTACGGAAGAAGTACCTTTGTGAAACAATTGCGAGCTGCGGTTGTCCCGGTGTTTATGTTGCTGCTGTCATTTTTGTTGCTGTGGATGCAACTGACACAAATGTGTGAACTGCATTTACCAGCCCTTAATGAAGTAGCGGGGAACGTCCCATAACGAGAGAATTTGACAGATCCCGTGGTTGGGTCAGAGTTTGCACCGAAAGGTGACACAGAACTCGTGTCGAATACAATTGGACCCGAGCACGCGCTGAACGGTGACGTGGCGCTAGTGTCCCGTGCACGCTCAAAGTGCACGCCCAAAATATGGTGGCCCCAAATAACCGACGCAGCAGGGGGGCGCAGACCTCTGAAGAGGTGTCAGTGGAATCTTTGACTGGCTGGCCAACAGCTCCTAGACAGCAAGGCCATAGTGCCAAGTTTCCTGACCCCTACCGGTGGCCAGTGAGGGGCCAAGATTGCACAAGAGTGCTGCGTCATTGTTTGGGTGGGACTCACACCCTCACGTCCCAGCCAAACAATGACGCAGCACTCTTATGCAAGCAATGCACCGCACTGGCCTCCAGTAGGAGGCAGAATATCCAGCACTGTGGCCAGAGCCAGATTAAGAGGTTTCAGGGCACTGGGCTAAGGTTGATTCTGAGGCCCTCATGATGGGGATGATGATATGACTGGTTAACATAGGCCTCCTGCGCTGAAGGTTTGAACAAACTGTAGCGCCCTCATTTGGGTCGTACAAGCTCACCTGATTGAGCCCATACCTCGGCAAAGTTACTCACGAACTCGCTCACTCACACTCACTCACGCTCACCGCGTTATGGTGAAGGGCTATGAATGACTTCGTGAACTCGGCACAAGTCGTGATGTGAAGGGGATGTGACTTCGTGAACGCGGAAGGAGTCGTGATGTGAATGGGCGTGACTCCGTGAACTCGAAAGAAGCGGTGATGTGAAGGGGATGTGACTTCGTGAACGCGGAAGGAGTCGTGATGTGAACGGGCGTGACTCCGTGAACTCGGAAGAAGCCGTGATGTGAAGGGGATGCGACTTCGTGAACGCGGAACGAGTCGTGATGTGAACGGGCGTGACTCCGTGAACTCGGAAGAAGCCGTGATGTGACGGGGAATGACCTCGTGAACTCTGACGCACTCGTGATGCGGTGGTGAAGGACTTCGTGACTCTGGTGTATACGTGATGTGATGGTGAATGAGTTCGTGAACTGAATTTGTGATGTGATGGGGATTGAGTTCATGAACTAGGAGTCAGGACTCAGGAGATGTCGGTCTGCAGAAACTTGGAAGGAACTTGTGTTAGAGCACAGAACGAGATTCGTAGTGGTGGTCTGGTAACGTTTAGGGGAAGCAACTGCAGGGGGCGTTTGCTTTGGAGGACTTTGAGAGAGGTACCGCTGTGACATTTTGCATGTGCGACTGTGCGCGGCGTAAGCGCGAAGCCGTAAATGGGGAGGGGAGTGTGTAGTGCAGACGAAGCGGCACCAGCGCTTCCCAGATGGGGTTTGGGGGAGGGAAGTGTTTGGACCGGCACCGACTCAGCGGCGACTCGAACGAGTTTGGCGGGCCCCCGCTCCTCTGCCCCGGCACTGCGGGCGCGCGTACCCGCGTCGCGTAGTACACGTGCAGCTTCGCGAACGTTAGGAGGGCTTTGTGTGTGCGCGGCAGACGTTTGAGCCACCTGCGTGGCCGTGGGGTTCCGTTCACGCGGCGCGGCGCGGCGGCTCCTCCTTTCGGTGTGTGTGTCTGTGTGTGTCATTGTGTGTGGGGGCCGGGGAAGGTGTCGTTTTGCCACTGCTATTCTGCCACGGGAGGGCTTTTCTTCGCAATGCGTGCGAGCGTGCGTGCGTGCGTCCGTGCGCGCATGTTTTTGTCTTTTGTTAGCGCGTGCGTGTGCGCGCACCCCTCAACGAAACACAAATAAAACCGTCTTCCCGGAGCTATTACGCGAGTACTGCTGTGACCCTAACTGGACTATACAATGTTTGTTTTCTCGCTCTCGCTTAATAATGCTTACAGATATTATATGGTGCTGGTAATATGCGGCATACGCTCGTTTTTATCCGTCCGCATGAAAATGCGTGCGTCGGATTTGATCTGTTTCGGCCGCTTCCGGATTTTTAAAACGGTATTTAGCATCTAAGATATTGAGAAGGCTTGAAGCTATTCTAGAAAAATCACGAAAGTTTACGGGCTTTATTTATATGCCAGAGAATTGTGATAATTTAAAAATGTCAGGAAGCCGCTGATTGGCATTACGGTCTGTCGCCCACGTTTCCTAACAAGCGCGCGGGACGCGTGCGTTGTAATAACAGGCGGAGAGGATTTTAGGTGTTCTCACCTAAAATCGGCTTCGGGCTTCGCTTGCTGTTGCCGATAGTAGTTTTCATCACAGTCGGGTATACGCCTGAGTTCTTGAATTCTATGAATACGGACAGAGTTCTTCGATTTCCGTCGAACGTGAATATTGACTAAAGATATCTTTTTTCTCTTTAATTGAGCGAAAGTCAGCTGGTGGCACAATACTGGAGTGTAAAAGCCGGACCCCATCAGCAAATATGCGACGATGACGTGGCGAAACTCAATCCACTAAGCAGCCCAGCCTTACTCCGTAAATAGCGCGTCTGTGGTACTCTCGGTATCGAGTCGAACGCGAAGGCGGAGTACGAGTGTTCAAAGGTTCTTGATAAAATGACATAAATCTTTCCCAAGGGGAGGGAGACAGATAGCCCGTCCCTATTTCTGAATTTATCTCTTTTTTTTTTTTGATGCTAGCTTCAAATTTTCATCATTCTTGTCCAGCTCGCTTGCACCTTTGCATTTAATTGCATTAGAATCATAACTTTAAATTGCAAGCTTCACCCTTGTTGGTGTTAGACTGGTGGCAGCTGATAAAACCCGTTTGCTCTACTGACGTCTAACCCCTGGTTAGCTCAGTTGGTAGAGCGCTCCACCTGTAAAGGAGAGGTCCCGGGTTCGATACCCGGACCAGGCGGATTTTTCGGTCGCGCACCAGTCACCTAGCTGTGTTTGGAGATTTTTATGTTTGTCCTTTGTCCCCCTTGTTCCCCTTCTCCAGGGATTAGTTTCATCATTCTTGTCCAGCTCGCTTGCACCTTTGCATTTAATTGCATTAGAATCAAAGCTAGATATGCATACGAATCATATCGGCCACATTTTGCTGAAGTGTTCTGCAATCGAAATCGAAACCACTCTTCTTACATAAGTGCTTAGACATTCGTCTCCTCAGCCTATGGACAAAAACGTTCGTTATTGCCCTCAGCAAGTGACTCCTTCAAAGGTCTGCTGAGTTTTTTCAACAGCGCCGGAGTGATTCGAATGGCTCTCACTTCGATCAGAAGTGAGAGCCCATCACACCGAACCACAAGCAAACCGCGGCTGCGTTGTCATCACCGTCATCCTTCTGTGGCAAGCAGGCTACTAATGAAAAACAAGGTGCGCGGTCGAGATCGAAGTCAAATTCGTTGTAATGTATACGGCGTGCAAGTGGGGGTACCAAAACGTGTCTTCCGCGCTTACGAACGTTATCATGACCCATCGAAAAGAAGTAAATACAAAGAATGGAACAACAATCAGCGGGAAACATGAAGGGCGCGCACAGCACGCGCGAAGACGAGACAGAAAAGCGCGCGCCGTCATTGGTCGAAACGAGGTGTAAATAGCGGCACGTCAGCGCGTCTGAGGGGTAAACAAAAACACGAGGTGCGCAAAGAGCTGACTAAGCTTGTTATTTTTAAAACATGGAAACCTATTGAACCCGGCTTGCAGCGTTCCTGTAAACTTTTTCCATGCACGTCGCCGTGCTGTTCTGGGGCACGTATCGTCGGTTCACCCACACAGCTTTTACTTTCCCACGCTCTTTAGAGCGCCTCACATTGCACAAATTGGGCAGTCAAACCTTTTTGTCAGATGAGCCGGGGATGTCCAGTTTTTCTGACAGGCTGTCTAGATGTGTTGACGAGCTGTTTACCCGTCTTGAATTTCCCACCAGGCCGTTTCAAAATGACCCTTCTTTTGTAACAGAAACGAAGTTAAGAACCTGCCTCTATTCACCTCAAAGACTATGTTTGATGTTCACTGAAGGCGTCCTCACTGGCTCTGTCTGCTTGAAGAAATTACCGGATATCAAGGGAAGCTGAAGGAGTGAAGACGACCTTTGTTGCCCTTCCCTTCGAGATTAGTTTGCTCGCTTCTCCTTGCCAACGTCGTCTTTAATTTCACAACACTCTTTTTCATACTTAGCGTGCAACGCTGTCAAAGCTACTGGCGTGAGCGTGGGGTTTGATCTCGTTGATCATTTGCACGCGCTCTCGCGCAAACAAAACCACAGATGAAGCTACACGCTCGCGCCAGTAGCTTTGAAGGCGTTGCACGCTAAGTATGAAACAGAGTATAGAAAAATGATAAACAGTAGGGAGTTCTTGTAGACGGTTTTTGCGCTTGATAACGATACCCGATAACGATACTATGCATGCGCAAAGACGGCAGAGGAGTATCGGGTATCCTTATAGGAATTATCGGAACGATACACAAAAACTCCATAGTTTCTTAGACGCGTAAACAGGAAGTATAACCACTTACTTTGTCCCCCATGCAACACGCTCGTTTGTGATTAGTGCTTTTGTGTTTCAAGCTTGGGGTAAGCTTTTGTGTTTCAAGCTTGAGGCACGCTGTAGGTACAAAGTTTGACCTTGCCAAGTGTAGGGAAAGGTTCGCGGTTTGGTTTTTCCTTTTACGTCCTTTGTCGACTCGTTGTGACCTGTTCTTTTGTGTTACGGGTTACGTGTGGAGTCTGTCGGTTTTGGTTTTAAGGAGCCTTCACACATCTGCGTCGACTGCGTCGACTGCGTTGCGCTGCGTTGTGTCGCGCTGCGCAGTGCCTCCCCACTGGCTCTACGCAAGGGTCGCCATAGCAACAACTCATCGTGACGCAGCCGAACGCAGTCAAACGCAGATGTGTGAAGGCTCCTTTAGGGTACATTGTGTAGTGGGCGAGGAGGCGGTTTGAATTCGATGAGGAGGCATGGGCGTGTATATAATGCCATGTTTGTTGAATAAGCTTCAGAGCTGTGTTTGAGACTTCGTTGTACTGTCCGTTTTATTGTTAGTCCTGTCTCGGATTCACTATGGATGGTTATCAGACATCTGAGCCGACTGCGCTTCGTCGGGCAGCGCGTCGCATCCCCATCGGCTCGTCGCAAGGGTCGCCATGGCAACGCGTGTTCGCACCTCGGCGCAAGCGGACGCACCGCAGTCAAATGCTAAAGTCTGACTTGGGCTTAATTTCTAAGGAGAGATAGACCGGGAAATATAGTTTACACGTTTTTGACCCGGCTTTGCTAATGGCTTGCTGACTCCTGCTCGACAAGGACATGACTCCGACGCAGAATTATTGGTCCCTTGTCGGAGCGCAGGAATCATCTGCTACTCGAAATATGAGTTCCCTTCATCGCTGCTTATTTTCTTGTTGGGCCCGAAGCCAGCATTTCAAATCTGCGACTAAGACAGCGTAAAGATAAAATGGTACTCCGCAAAATCAATCTGCAATTTATAAGCAGCGATATCAGAAATGTCTATCGGACCTCCATCCTTTTCGATGCAGATATCAGGTTTCTTCACCCTCAGCTCCAAGCTACCCAGGGGCCAGGTGGGCCCTGGGTACCAACTGGTACCAATGATCAACATCTTGTATCTACTGTTTACACCGAGCCTACTTATGTCTTTTGGGGCCTGCAATTACTTCTTATTGCAATCACCGGGTCAAAGTTTGGTCTACGGGCCACTTTTGTTTGAACGAGCAGACGACAAAAAGCAGACAAGTTTGAAAGAGCAGACGAAAGTTCGAACGATGAGGCGCCCGTTTGAATTTGAAGACGCACTGAACCTGTGGGCAGTCCGGACGACTTGGCGGTTTTCTCTCGTTCATGTTGGAACAAAACAAATACATCTGGCGACCACAAAGTGTTGCCCGCACAAGGCATCGTAGTTCGACAGCGTCTGGTTTGCCCTTTTCACGGCTACTATCCACGTTCTCGGACGAACGGAGGGGGCAGAAACACATGAAAACTGATCTTCAAACCTTTCCAGACTCTCTTGGTACAGCCCCGTCGCAGCTTTTTGACAAAAAGGCGGGTTTTTTGTCTGGTTTCTTCCAAAGGAACACAGGAATGCATGTCTCGCACGGCAACTTCTGCCCAGCGCCCCAGACCGGAAGTGCGCCCAACGCGCCACCACCGCGGCGTGACGTAGGAGAGTTGAGTTCGTGTATACACTCTAAAAATGCCCGTGCGTCTACTCTCCCGCAAAGCACAAAGATCGCCAATCACATGTCGCCGAAAATATGTTCTGGCTTCGCGACTCCAGCGAACTATAGAGGGCGCGCTGCTCAGGCAAAATGGCGGACGAAAGGAGGTCGTTTTCGTCGTTCAGCACGCGGACCACCACAAATTCCTGCACTGCAGCGTAAAATCAGTGTTACATTTGAAAGCAAAGCGATTTTTGGACGGTAGAAACCTTCTTCTAGTCAGTGCGTAGGAATGAGACGGCGGAATCATAACAATAATTACTGGAAACGATGTTTGTTTCTATGCTGCCTATGAGAACCAAGCAGCGATAGCAGACGACAGAGCCGAAACGACCTCCTTTCCTGAGCTTCTCGGCTCTGCCGCTACGCGGCGTCGATTTCGCTAGAGTCGCGAATGCATGAACCAACGAACTGATATCTGTTACGTCACGGCGCGGTGGTGGCGCGTCGGGCGCACTTCCGGTCTGGAACTGTAGGTGGAAGTCCCCATGTGAGACGTGTATTCTTGCGTTGTATTGAAAGGAACCTGACAAAACTTGCCTTCTCGTCAAAACGCCGCGACTGGGGCTGTACCAAAAGAGTCGAGAAAGGTTTGAAGATCAGTTTTCATGTGCTCGGTTCGTCCGAGAACGTGGATATGCGCCGTGAAAACGGAAAACCAGTCGCCGTCGGACCACGCGATTGCTTGGGCGGGAAGCACATTGGGTTGAATTCACGGATACTTGTTGTCATCAAATTTATTTGTTTTGTTCCATCACAAAAGCGGGAATACCGCCAAGTTGTAAGGAGCACCTGCGGACTACGTTCAGTGCGTCTTCAAGATCGAACGGCCGCCTGATCGTTCGAACTGTCGTCTGCTCTTTCAAACGTTTCTGCTTGTCGTCTGCTCTTTTAGACGACACCGGCCCGTAGACCAAATGTTGGCCCGGTACTTGCGATAAGAAGTGAGCGCAGGCCTCAAAATACTTAAGTTTGAAGATTGGTAAGCAGGCTCGATGTAAACAGTAGATACAAGGAGATGTTGATCATTGTTACCACTGACCATCACCGACTTGTTATGCCTCATTCACTTGGTTCGAATCGGCTTGTGATTTTCAGTATCGACGTCGATCATCTCAGCTAAGGTTCACTCGGGCTTTTGAAGCCCGAGCGACGTTGTGGCTGAAAATTGCGAGCGAAATCTCATCATGCGAATCAGGCTTTCGCGTACATTCTGCGGCGTCCACGCAGAATGAATCGCCGCATGTCACATTATTCACGTGAAGTTTTGCGGTGTAGCGAGCCTCGGTACTTTCGCTGAGGCCGCTCAAGTAGTCAGGCATTGCCAGGAAGACGTAGAATCAACAATTCGAACGCGAAAAAGAGTAGGGGGACCCGCACCGACGCCGACAACAACGCATTTCACTGGTTTGTTTATGGGCGACGGCGAGCTCTTGCCCACACTCCATCGCGCATGCGCGGTGCCGGTGGCGTCGGCTAGGGGGCTCCGGTGTGTTTGTAAACATGAGTTGGTGTATAAAATATACTGGAACAATGATGTAAATGAGGTGCCACTGAGCACCACGTTTTACATGCTCACGTCACGTCATGTCAGTATAACGTTACAAAATTCATTTTTAAGTCTACATACTTTAGTCCTCGTCGTTCGCAGAGTTTTCTCCGTAGGTAGCAGCGGCCTGCATTACTGGTGTTCTGGCGGAAAGTGGCGCACTAGCTCCCAATCAATCGCACAGCGTGCCATCCTGACTGAAAGCAATGCCAAGGGGTAAAACTGGAAAACCCGGTCCTCTAATAAAGCGCTTCGTATAGATTACCGCTTCAAGTTTCCGAGTCTATTATATTAGCGAACACCGCCCCGTCGGACTTCGGCGAATGATTGACTCCTTGTCCAACAGATGTTTAGTCGAGCTGTGGTAAAGTTTGAAGGTGGGCCAGTCGGTGCATAGTGTATACAGTCTTTGTAACAAGTTCGGAGCCCTCCACGCGCCTGGCCGGAGCGGCTTGGTGGGCTGTGGACTTTTGACGAAGACCGTTCATACAAGGAAAAGTAGCGCAAGAGGACACAGGGAAAGCAAGTAGAGGACACAGACAGCGCTGTGCACGTGTCGCTGTTCTACTTGTCTGTGCGTCCTTTTGCGCCGTGGTTCCTTTTATGTTTAGTCGAACGGAGCTTTGGATGCGTAGGAGCAGTGGCGTCACAAGGGGGTGCGGGGGGGGGGGGGCGGACCGCCCCGGGTGCAGCGCTCCGGGGGGTGTCGCGACGGGCCAGGGGGGGGGGCGTGGTGGGCGGGGGTGTCGCCGCGGGCCACCGCCCGGGTGCCGCTGACCCTAGTGACGCCACTGCGTAGGAGTTTAACGAAATGCGAAAACATGCCGCCCACAGGTATCGACATAGGTGTAGCGTGCCCAGTACGTTCAGCACATTGCGCTATTGCACTTATATTTGGTGACAGGTGAAGACCGCAGTGCAAGTTCTGCCTGCAGCGCGAGGTTTCTAGCCTCCGGGTCACCACTGCGCATCCGACACCTGGAGCTGGTAGCGTTCTCTGTGCCTCGACTCTCGAGGCATGCGTATTCCGCGCGCCCCGGGAACTTGGTCTTTTATTGATTTTGTATGCATGTTGTTCTCGTGGACTTGCGTCACCAGAAAAGCACAAGCCTGCAAGCGCAGCGAATGCTCGGCGGAAGGGAGCGAGTGTGTGCTGGGGGCTTCGAACTGCAGTCTTAACCAGGTTAAGAATGCAGTAAGTTCCACCTTTTGCGTGAGCCTATACTACAGTATAATTAGGGTTCCGCGTTTTCAAATAAATCCGATAAAATCCGAAGAACACTTGTCGTTTAAAATTTTGCCGATCCGGATTTATAAGAAAAACTCCGAATATTTGGGGCTACCAGACGTAATAACGCCGACAGGTCTTTATATTTGCCCGGGATTTTCAACAAGCTTTACGTTTGTCATCTTTTCTAGTTGCAACTTATGAACTTATCCCGTTATCATAAAAACAAGGTAGCTTCTCTTACGACGACAGTCGAAGTCTCGCATATGAAAAGGCTGATTTACTAAATTCGCAAACTGCTGTTTTCTAAATTGAATTCGCACCACCGAAGAAGCCGACAAACTCCGAATTCTGTGTACCATAAAAGAAAGCTCAGAAAAACACCCCGAATTCATTGTAAAAAAAAATAGATCCCGAAAAACACGCTCCGATTCTATTCCAAAATGAACTCCGAAGACACAGTACACTGCCTATAATACGAGTCTATGCGCAGCCAAAGCCCGGCGTAAAACAAGCGCACTCGCCTCGGTTTAAAGCCAAGAAAAGTGGAGTCGACCGCCATCGTTAGCTATCTCGACAGCATTTCGCTCAAAGTAGGGTGAGCGACACGAACACGCTCAGAAGTAAACATTGCTTTGAGGTGATGATCGAATGAGTGGTTTAATTAATGATGAGGTGCACTGTGACTAGCGGGTTCGAATAAAACACAGATTTCATTGTTCCGGCCAGCTGCAGGTCGCCTCTTCAAAAGGTTTTTCAGGGGAGTCACTTACTTTTCTTTATTTATTTGTTTAATTGAAATACCCTCAGGGCCATCGGCATTACAGAGGTGAGCGGGAGTTAGAAGAGAACATAACAAAAATATAAGGCAGCTGTACACTTTGGAGCTCAGTCTGAGCTGTATAGATTATTGACGGCAGTTTTAAACATATGGTAAGTGGCAATTGTGGCAATAGATGCGGGAAGGTGGTTCCAGTCCACTGAAATTTTGGGAATGAATGACTCTTGTTTTGGAATGTCTACTTTATATATATATATATGATGAATGCGTGACAAAATATTAGACGGGTGATTCAGCAGTCGGTTGTGAAGTATTGCGTTATTATGGTGTCTATTATGAAAGCGACATTAACGCGCTATTTTACGACGTAAAGTAAGGTAGGCAACGATAGGCTGGTTTTCATGGAGCTCACGCTTGCCGTGCGATCATAATTATTACGATAAAACACGCAGAGCAATTTCGTACTGATCGAACGACAGTTTACCGAGCGAAACCTCGACCACGACGTTTCATCGAATGACACTTTAGCGAATGGCGGCGTTCATTTGAGCGAATAGATAAAATGGAGGCCACCGACGTCCTGTTTTCGAGCTTGCCGAACCTTTGGCGATGCACGCTCGAGCTTGAGATCATATTAATTTTCCCCAAACGATAGCAAGGCACCCCTTGCTATCGTTCCCAACAGACTCCGTAGTAGCGCGGTCTGTTTGGAAGCCCAGGTTGCCGCCACTACAGCCTATTCGCTAAAACGTCATTCGCCTAAACGTCAATTCGCGTATGTGATCTCTATTCGCTAAAATTTTATTCGCTAAAATGTCATTCGCTCATATATTATGGACTCGTATTAACGTTCGTGAAAATGTTTCACAAAAATCGTTTCAGGTTCGTGTCTGTCCGTCCCTTTTTCCCCCTCGGCAAACGGTCGTTTGCAACAAAAGCGTCTTCTTTGTTTTGTAGAAAAAAACGTGCACAACAAAAGTAAAAAAAAAAAAAAGACAGGCGGGAAGATGTTGAGCAGGGGGCCCTCCACAATCAACGCGGAGAACCAGGCGGAGTCAAGAAGCCGCTCGCTCTCCACAGCATGCGCGCATGATAAAGAAAACGTGAAACGAAACGAAAAAAATAAACAACAAAAAACGGGACAATAAACAGAAAGGCCAGAGGGAACAAGCTAAACAAACAAAATGACTAGAACATGGTACGTAGCCCAGCCTAGAGCATGGTCAGTGTGCAGGCTGATGTCCCTGTTACTTTCTCTTCCACTCTAAAAAAATTTCCCCCTTCTACCCCAGTCTCGGGTTAAAATCCCCATTTAAGTAAATTACTATTTTAAGGCGAAGGAAATGCAGTAATCTAAAGGCCCGTTCACACGATGCATTTTTCTCGCACATCTAGTGTCGCGAATAGTAGTTTCGCGAAATGGTTGCGCCGTCTGAACAAGTCCGAGAAGGACGCGCGCATGTAAAAATGTTGCGCGCACACCTCGCTTCTGGAGCGAGCTTTTGCTGAAACTTTGCCGAGTCCTGTCAATCACTCTGAGGGCGCCGCCAATGGCCGCTCAGAAACGCTCTCACGTGGCCTTTGAGGGGGAGCGAGCTGTTTGAGAAGACCACTTCACTGCCGGTGTTGTAGCCGAGCCAAATCCGAAAAAACCGAAACCACGAACGATGGATACTGCCGGCGCTTCCGCAAGCACGTCAAGCACAACTGAAGGAAAAGTGAGTAGCATGTCGGAAAAAAATCCAGCGATGGACGAAGACATTTAGCGGGAGTTGGCAAGATTAGAATAGTGCTCATAGCGTTGTTGTCGCGACGATACCGCTGGATAAGAGAGCATCGAGTAAACTGAAACCAAGTTTGCTTTGTTTACAAGCGAACGTGAAACCATGTGCGCTCTCTGAAACAGTTGGCACAGTAAAATCGGGGCAGACATGGGCGCCGAGAAGTAACCAGATTGGGCACGTAGCATTTCTATGAATACCATGTGCATTTATAGGAGCTTTGGCAATGATTTGGCTGCGTACGGGCTCGGCGCCGGCACATGTCCTGCACGTACAGGTTGCCGCCTCAATCGGCTTTGCGCACATGCGAGATCGCTCCAAGTAGTGCAGTATGTGAGAAAAAAAAAATTAAAGTGAATTGACTGCATAAAATGCGCAAAACAGGTCCCCAAATAAATAGCGATCTGATTCGGAGCTCACTCAGAACGGTGCATCGGTGTGTGTGTGTCACGTTCGGAAATACTGGGTGGTCCGGATGGCAGTGGTTTCGATAAATCTCAAAAAGTCATTTTGTTAGCTACGGCACTCTAATTGACCACGTAATTTTGCCTGTGTGGTTGGCTTTCAACTGAAGCCCTCATTATGGTCAACACCGAAACTATTTTCGCGAGTCTAAACGTCATCGTTGTTGCACGTGAGGTGGTACATGTGAACGAGCACATTTCGCGAAACTTGAGTGTCGCAAAACTGTTGCGCGCCTAAAAGATGCATCGCGTGAACAGACCTTAACAGCTTCCACTACTGTATCAATTTTCTGTGTTGATTTTCTGAACGAAATATTTCTTGGGTTTAATATTTTTTCCCTCGATCTTCAGCCTGGGCTCCCAAACGGCTCGTGGGCTGCAGCCCCTTAGCCCATACCTTAAAGGGGTAGGGAAACGAAATTTCAGCGCTCATTTTCTAGCTTGAATGTGTTGCATGTTGCACCCTAACCTCAAAAACACCAGTCTTCCGTTGAAAGGCACAAGAAAACTAATTTTAAAGCTAAATAAACGATCTTCCAATGTGCACCTGGTGGATGCATGCGGAGCCTATTTGGGAGGTAGTCTAGCAACGTTAGTGGAATCTGCTACGTAGTCGTGACGTAGCAGATTCCTCTGGCGCAGCGCCGCTCTTTGGCATTTCAACATTTTCCTTCTTAGCTTTCCTCCTCAACTCACAAATCGCGCATTGAACCAAACAGTCCAAGAAGACGGAAAGGGTGGACTCTCCTCCTTCTCGGACCCTCGTTTGTGCAGCCGGATGCAGCCATTCTCCCCCTAGAAGATTAGCCAGTCGCTCAAAACTCGGACAAAAGTTGCTTTCCCCACCCCGTTCAGCCCTAAGCTGACAGTGCTGTGGAAGCTACGTGCTCCTTGGGCCAGCCACACGCTCGTCACCCCACGGGCACTTCGAACGGCTCGGTTGTAACGCGCTGACGCTATTGACACCACCACAACGCTGACAACGCCACCAAGGGCAAAGCTCATAATCCCGCCAGCTTTGCTACGTCACGAATGCGGGGAGACTTTTCTTTCTGTTTTTGTTTGCGCCGGATATCCCATGACGCATCGCGCCCTCCGTTCGCTTCTCTTCGAGCGCTCGCTCCAGTGCACCGTTTGGAACGAAAAATATAGCCAATCGTTCAAAATACAAACGTGCGATTATGAATTACGGTTATTACACGTCATGCTTGACCCATTTCCGAACGAAATTTGAAAATTTCAATTTTTGGTTCAGTACCCCTTTAATCCGGCCCTGCGGCCTTGTCACCTAGGAGGCATTCCACTGCAACTGAGAGAGCACATCAGAGGACAAATCCTTCATTAGATGCGCTGCACCGATGAGAATGCAAAGAAGATTAAGAACCCCAATTTATATAAAAGATTTTGATGGTGTTCCACTGGTAAGACCATGAGACAAGGTGCAGAAATTTGACATTGTGACTCTACGAAATTGTGAAACTTGGGCAAAAGTTTATTTAGGTTGACAATTAAGTTAAAAAAAACTAAAAACCTTTCAAGTAAAAAAAAAGGAATCACGCCACTCACATATCAATTTTATCCCTAAAAAAAATATAAAAGGAATAGATTGCAATTATACTGAGCACAGAAACTAAGGAATCCAATTTTCCTTTCTTTAAAACTGACAAAGAAAAAAGAATACTGTCTCCACACAAAATGGACCCCACACCTAAGCAGCAAACCAAAAGAACAGCTAAGAGATAAACCAACACAGAAGGACAATTTTCCGTTCACCAACGCCTATGTCTATCAGAAGCAAGTCGGGAAAAACAATGGCTGGTCTGCCAGCGACTGCCTACAAGCTCAATCAATCAAGCTCCAGCCCTGCAGCTTCAGCATCCACCAATAACGTCTGTGCACGGGACTTCGCATGATGGAGAACCAGCAATGGCTTGTTTTTAAACTGTCTCTTGTAAACCGTGAGAGGGAAGTATGTGATGCCACAATCTCTTGCAATGATATGAACCATCCGAGACAGTGGTGTCACTGAAGAGGGGGAGGGGGGGGGGGGATCACAACAAGCGACTGCCCCGGGTGCCGCTGACCCTAGTGACGCCACTGATCTGAGAAAATGGTTCAATGCCTGCCCCTTTGCAACTCTTAAAGGGTGCACAGCACGGTCCTTCGATGACGAGGGCCAATCTTTAAATCAGGAGGTTCCAACGTCTCATTCCTTGAAGTCAGGACCTCTCACTGTCCACTACGCGCTGGACAAAATAATGAACAACCTTCGAATGTCATCTTGCGGACTTGATATTAAAGGCAAATGGAGCACGAATGCAGCATTTTATGTTCCTAGTTGTCAGGAAAGCTATGCTCAATTTTACCTCAAGAAAGAAGCAGGCTTTGCATACAGTAGTTCATGCCCTGTGCAAAGTATTTCTTACAAGATTTGATTGTCAAAGAAAAAGATTATGCTCCTTGCATTATAAAGGAGAAAATTAGTAATTCTCCATGAAGCGCCAAACTTCCTTCACCACGGTTCTTGAGGGGTGTTATGTACTTTGGAGTTTAGTATAATAGTACTTTATTAACTAATAAACAGTGGCCGGAATAACAGCAGCCTCCCATCTCGCGGTTCCAGGGTCGGTACCCTCTGACGAGTTTTTAGCCTTTCTCGGCGCACTCATTACGAAGTGGGTCGGCGGTGTCATCTATTGAGGGTGTACAAATACAGAGGAAGGAGGAACCGAATATGGTAGTTACACATGCTGATTTGCTTCCCCTGTAGTGTGGCTGATCTGTTTGTAACAATTGCTGCGTCTTTCACAGTTCTACTTCTACTGCAAAATGCCAACAAGCAAAGGGACAGAGCAGATGAAACTTTCATGAAAAGTTGCACCCACTAGGTCACCTTTTGTGTAGACTATACATGGCTTGCACCTACATCACACGATGACGTTAAATGCCGGCAACCACCATGCTGGTGGTTGACTGCGACGGCTACCCGCAGCAAGAGCCGTGGCAAACTGCGCCGTGTTCGGCTGTAGCAATTGCTAAGTATCCTGGCAACTGTTTCATCGGCGTGTCCCGCGACAAAGTAACCATCAAGTTAGAGCAGTACGAGTAAGGGATGCGGCCGCACAATACCGAGTTTGCAAGACGCGTATCATAGCAGCGAGTGACAGCACTCTTCTAACATTGCTTACGTTCGTGCACGCCTTTGGGTCGGCTTTGCCCGTTCGTGATGTGGGTGCCCTTTACCTTTCGCTTCATCACCTCGCTTCCATGCTTCAACCATACCTTCTTGGGGCTCCCTTGCCCAGTATAGGCGAGTGCGTCAAGCCGCAAGACCGGTCAGGCAATGGCCAACGAGTGCACACTTGCCAAGACGCCGTCGCCGGGGCATCGGCGTGCGCCGTCCGCGACACGGTAATCCTTGTGTTGCTCACCCATACTTTGCGAAATCAGAGCAATTTTACTACTTGGAGAAACTTTTGATTGCGACTTCTTGAATAATTGCCCCAAACTGTGTAATGAAGCTCATTTTGCTGGTACGACAGCCCTTCGCGTCCAAACTTCGTTGGTGCCATATCAAAACTGTCAGCTCTTAGCGCAATCACACCAACACCGAAAACTTCTGCACATACTGACTGAACGTCATCATCGTAAGCTCGGCACATTCTTTTAAAGTTGACGTGTCCACAACTAGGTACCAATGTTAAAAATATGGTGCACGTCAGCAAACATCAGAGCAGTTAGCAGCATGCTACGCTTTGGAAAGTGCATACGCATGGTACAAAGTCAAACAGCAGCATGGCGCGGGGTTCGTCATTCCCTAGCGTGATGTCAAGCGCAAGTGAAAGTGAAGCATTGCAAAGCTCAATACAATCATTGAAGAGCTGCAACATTGTAAGTAATATGTGTACAACCTCCTGTGTCAAGACAGATGCGATTCATTGCATGAAGTTGGAGAAGGGAAGTTTGACGTTAGCACGCACCAAATAACAGGCCCCATGAATATGGTGTATCAGAGAAAGTGTCGAAAACTTTGCATGGATAAAAGGGCAGACACGTCTCCTTGTAACTATTCATTGCTTGCCACGAAGGAAGGAGACTAAGAATTTTCTTAAAAGGGGCATTCCTCTTTGAGAAGGAAATCTGGAATCATTGCACAAAAAGATGCAAAAAAAAAAACTGATTATGTAATTGTGCAAAAAAGAAAGGGAAAAACAACACCACCCTTACTTTGTGAGCCATCTCAGTCAAGGATAGCAGTTTCTTCTGATTGAATGAATTTGGAAAAAAAAAAACACTGAACAGCGTAAGAACATTCAGCGATGACCCATACCCGTTGCTGACACCCGGTTTCTTAAGAATATACCACTGTGTTTAGAAGATTAGCATAGTGTTACTTCCTTCCAGTAGTTTCAGCGTGATTGACAGGGCCAGATGCGTACTCACCGACAGTTCTTCCAAATGTGTGGATGGCTTCGTTGGAGACCATGAGACGGTACCCGTAGTAGAGTCCAACAAGGCACGTCACTGCCAGTGAGGCGAACAGGCCTTAAAAGAGATGCATGTAATTCATGCGCTTGGCGAGCTCGGATCCTGTGACTGGAAACGGGCGAAGCGTAGCAGCCGAATGACCTACCTTTCACCAGGCAGGAGTTGTGAGAACGTTTTAGCATTCCCATTTCAGCTGGATAATGAAACCGTAGTACAACTTCTCGGGCACACTCAGAAATGGAGGCTACTAATCATCATTGTACAGCCGCGTTTTAACCCCGTAGAACCTCGGTCACCTCGGTCCTCGGACTCCACGGGCCTCTCGGATCGCTCGTACCCTTTTTCCAACATAAACAATCCCAATCCAAGCGCTACAAAGAAGGGGGGCGAGGGTGCGGCGCAAAAGATGCAAGAAGATGGGTAGATAGGTCATAATAGATGTATTCGTTGTAATGGGTAGTACTTAGCGCCACCTATGGTCCGCTACAGGTTAAGAAACGTTTTTTGGGGAAAGTAGGGTTGGGACTGTCTTCAGGGATGGGGTCACGTAGATCCGAGGGGGCCGCCAGGAAAGCCTCAACCGCAGCTGGGAGGAGAGAGTGGCCATGACGAACTGTGCGCGCTCGCAGCCGATCTGGCTGACCAGAGCGCTTGTTCATGCGGAGGACATTCTCCAGGTATGTGTTGCTCATTGAGCCATCCAGAAGGTGGCACAGGAGTCTGACACGTGCAATCACCCGCCGATGGTCAAGCGACTGCCAGTTCAGTTGCCTCAGTCGGTCCTCATATGGCTGTGGGCTGAGGAGTGGCCACTGTAAGCGCGCCAATAGCGTCCTTGTTGCGCGACGCTGGACACCCTCTAGACGCTGCGTAAGGTGGGCTTGATGGGGACTCCAAATGGACGCGCAGTACTCGAGGCGTGGGAGCACCAGCGCTGTGTAGAGAGCCCGAAAAGATTCCGGGCCGCAGTGACGCGAGACCCTGGTGACGAACCCTAGGGTTCTGCGTGCCTTCGCCACAATGTTTGCTATGTGGACGGTGAAGTTAAGAGAGGGAGTGAATGTGACTCCTAGAATCCGGAGGTCCGTCGCCACCGACACCGGTGTTCCGGATATGGAGTAGCATGGGGGCTGCATCTTCTTTTGACTGCTGAAGCGCATAACGGCAGTTTTGGTGCGGCTGAGTCTAAGGTGGTTGGAGGTGGACCAGTCTACAATCTGTGTCAGGTGGTTCTGGAGGCGAGAGCTGGACGAGGGTGAATCCAGGCGGGCCAGAATGGTGGTGTCGTCCGCGTACTGGATCACGAGGGTATCCTCAGTCTTTGGCATATCGTTGACGTATATCGAGAAGAGGGTAGGTCCCAATACTGAGCCTTGCGGCACGCCCGAGGATACTGCAAAGTCATCAGATGAGGACCCGTGGAACACTACTCTATGTGAGCGCCCAATGAGGAAGTTGGCAATCCAGCGAAGAAGGGAGCCGCGCACACCCGCCCCTGCGAGCTTTTTGAGAAGAAGGAGGTGGTCAAGTGTGTCGAAGGCGTCGCTGTAGTCAAGTTGGACCAGGTCTGTGGGAGTGCGGTCGTCCAATGCGTCGCTGATATGGTGTGTGATGGTGGCAAGGGCAGTTTCGCAGCTCCTGCCCGGCCTGAACCCGTGCTGCGAAGTGGAGAGGCTGTTGCTGCCAATTAGGTAGTCCAAGAGACACCTGTTAAGTAGCCTCTCAAAAGTCCTGCACAGTATCGACGTCACAGAAACTGGGCGGTACGAGGAAACGTCGTTCATAGGCTTCCCTTTTCCCTTGTGGATGGGCGTCACCAGGGCCCTCTTCCATGCGTCAGGAATGACAGCATTGTCCAGAAAGGACTGGAAGATAGTGAGTAGAGGGGAAGATACTCGCGGACCAAGCAGCTTCAGAAAAGCTGGAGGGAGGTTGTCGGGGCCTGGCGAAAGAGATGGCTTGATCTGGCTGAAGGCCTCATGGAGGTGGTCTAGCGACAGGCTGACGTCGGACATAGGCAAGTCGGGGCACGCCGTGCTCTCCTCTATGTCTTGCACCAGGGAGTTGATGCATGGGGGTGGTGGTCCGGCATTGAACACACTTGAGAAGTGCCGAGCAAATAATATCGCAACGTCACGTGGGGATGCGACATTACCATTGTTATTCAGGAAGCATGGCCTGCTACTACTGGTCTGCAGCCTGGTCATGTAGGACCAGAACTGCTTAGGGTCCTCTTTGGCCTTAAGGGCGATGTTGCGGGCGTAGTTCGTGTGTGCAGTGTAAATAGCGGACTTCAATGAACGCTGGAGGTCTTTTGCTGCCCGTAAGGTGTCTGCACACTGTAGTCGTGCCGCTTTTTTGAACAGCGCTCTTTTCTGACTGGCTGCTTTAATGATGTCGTGCGTGATCCATGGGGCCCTCTTCCGCCTTGTGGATCGAAGTGAGTGGGGGATGGACTCGTGCTGTATGGCAGAGGCGAAGTCGCACCACAGGTCAAAGTTCGAGAGGCAATCGCTACCCCCAGTTGTCATACACCAAGGTGCGAGATGGGCTAGCCTGGCGAGGTGTGAGTGATCCGTTTCGTGAAACCTCCATATGGTCCGAGCGAAGTGGCCCTTCCGGGGCAGGGAGGTCGCGAAGGCCACCTCCACGGCCATGTGGTCGCTTCCACTGAGGCCGGGGTAAACATCACAGGAGATGATCTTTGTGATGTCAGTTGTGAATACCAAGTCTAGATAGCTGTTCCGTGGCAAGTAAGTGGGACTGCGGCAGACCTGAAGAAGTCCAGCTGATGATGTTGCGTCTAGGAGTAGATCGTCGAGCGCATCGTGAGGAGACGGTTCGTCGTTGTTCCACCAATCGATATGGGCATTGAAATCCCCAATCAGCAGGACGTCGCGATATGGCTTTAGCAAGGCGCGAGTGAGCGAGTCGTCGAGTAGTTTGTAGGCAGAGTCACGCGTCGAGGGCGGACAGTACACGCACCCGACCAGGACAGTACCGTGAGGCAGAAGAAGCTCGAGGAAGATCGCCTCCAGGTCAGGGTGCTCGAGATCGTGTCTCCGGACCACCGAGAGTCCGGACGGGGCGGCGACCAGCACCCCTCCACCCCTGCCCTGTCTGTCTCTCCGATGAATGGTGTGCGACGTGCTTAGCAGCTCGCCGTCGTGCACGCTGGAGTCCAGCCAGGTCTCCGTTAGGAGAAGGATCGCGTTACTGGGCAGTGAGCTCGCGGTGGCGTGAAGATCTTGCATTTTGTTCTTGAGGCTGCGACAGTTGGTATACCACAGGGTGAGCGCCTTGTTCGCGCCGCCGTTGGGACTTATCAATGCTGAATTGATAATTGGTCTTCGGCTGCCAAAGGCATGGTAGCGCTTTTTAGACGAGGAAAAAGAAAGAAAGACACGAGCACTCGTGTCTGTCTTGTCTTTCTTTCTTTTGTCCTCGTCTAAAAAGCGCTACCATGCCTTCGGCAACCCAAGGGTTGGGAGGTGGAGCAGACGGAATGCTGGTGAAAAGAGGAGAAAACCTCCTCCTCTCTTCAGCGTTTAGTCTATTTCATCCTCCCCATCCTTCCTTCCCCTCAAAATCTTTTTTTCCTGAGCGGGGGGTCCAGGTGTTGGTTAGCGTACCATATGCTTAGGAACCCCCTCTCCTTTGTTTTACGCCCTAAATTTTACACATGCAGAAATCAAGAGGGGGGTCAGGACTCAGGACATCCGGAACCCCCTCTAAATCCGCCCCTGGGACCATATCATGTGCAATAAATGGTATTCCCAGGCGGATAACTGACAACTCCCGGTGTTGTTGTGCACGTGTCGAATGCCAGTTGTTCCACACAGCGTGCTGGCCGTTTTTGTTCTGTGCAGCGATTATATGCATGCGCGCTGTGTGCAACACGCTCACATATGGCGTCCAGTGAATGTAATTGTGGTCCATATCACATGAGCGAATGACGTTTTAGCGAACAGCGCCATTGGAGCGAATCGACGTTTTAGCGAATAACGGGGTCGCGAAATCGCGCTGCGCTCACGCCGCTTCGCGGCGGCAGTCTGCGGCGGCTCATTAAAAAAATGTTAACTCACTTGGCCCACCCGTAAACGCCGCTTCGCGGCGGCCGACTATTCGCTAAAGTGTCTTTCGATGAAAAGTCGGCGTTCGCTAAAACGTCGTTCGATCAACTGAGTGCCACCCGACTTGGTTGTACGGGCTTCTGCCATTTTGGCTGCGAAGAGTTTTCAAGGACGAAAGTGCTCTTCGAAAGAGCTCCCACGCACACTTGAGCAACCTACGAACCTACTACCTCAGCAAGAGGCTGCAAAACTGGGTACGTTCCAACTTCCCCAAAAAACCAAAAGATAAAATAGCTTTTTTTTCTGCGAGTTACACACTTGTTGATTGAGACTGAGGAGAAAATTGCACTTCCTTGAGTTTCATTCCTCTGAAAGCGCTATTTTCCACGAAAATATGACTTCAAAACGTTGCCCTTCACTTTAGCACGCATCAACCTTTAGCTTTTTTTCGTTGTTGTTTTTGAAAGTTTTACGGCGCTTTGAAGCACTTTGAAGTTGGCGCTTTCCGCACGTGGTTCCAGCTTCCGCCCAGTGGCGGCGCGAGTCGCCAGATCACGTGACCCACGCCGTCCTTCAAACTCCCGTGCGAGTGGTCGGTGGGGCAATTCGCAGAGGGATTCGCGCTTCTACACGGCTTGCTACAATCTCGCCGAAATGTCCGAAAACAAACCGGATGCCCAGGTAGAAGAACGCTCCAACCAGGACCCCTGGTAAGTGCGCCCATTTTTGATCCGAATCGAACCGTCGGCAATCTCGCAAACGCAGCGACCTGACGCACGGCGCGTCGTGGTGTGGCGTACAACAACAACCGTTCGGCCGAACGTCGCCGCTCGCCGAAGCCGTGTGTTTGGCACGTGGTGCGGCGTGTTCAGGCCTCGTGTCGGTACCGGGGCGATCCTGCGGGCCTGGTGCGTTAAGAAACGTCACCGGTGTCGGCGGCATCGCAACGGTCGCCGCAATTTCGAAAATCGCTTTCGGCGTTCTTCCCAACGTCCATAATGGCGGGCGATCCGTGGAGCGGGAGTTTCGCGAGCCGCTCGTCTCGCCATCTGTCGTAATGAGATGCAATTTCGGAGCGTCGTCATGGTTACCAGCTGCGACGCTTTCTCGGTTGTCGTTGGCGCCGCTTGCCAGCTTCAGCATTTGTTGCGATCGCGACCGCTCGTGATTTTGAACATACTGTGCCCATATTTTCTCTTATGGTGTAGCGATGATAGAAACACTGGTTCTAACGCTTTTGGTGGTGGCCCCCTTCCAGCGCAGCTTGTACAGGAACTACGATCGCGGCGCGGCATTTGTCGGTTTTTGTACTAGATTTTATGAGCTTTCCTAGAGTAAAAAAACTTTTTTCTGTGCGAGACATATGGGGGAAGCTCTACTGGTTAAAAAGATTTTCACATAAAAAAACAAAGACGTGAAAGTTACACTAGTGCATGTTGTTTACAACCCAGGGGACATTCAGTTATACAGCCAAGGGGACATAATAAAAGAGGGATAATTATCACAATAAATAGGATTATGAACTAATACATGTTCGTAACTTTTTAGTTAGTGAAAATAAATGTGTGCTTCCTATTAAAATCTTGCTGAGCATCGTTGAAAACTAATAAATTATGGACAACAATCTTGTCATCCGCGTTTTTGCCTCGCCAGTTGTAAGTAGGTGATCTTTCGTGCCTGGGTTGGTCAAGGGTAGTCCCTTCCTAGGACCCGGTCTCTCTTCGTCTCCTAAGAGCTCGCGTTTCACAGGCGTCCACAGGAGAGGAGGACAGGGACAGTGGAGCTGCGTCGGCTGCCAAGGACGACGAAGCCAATGGCGACGGCCCAGCTGCCAAGAAGTCCAAGGTGGAGCCGGCTAGGGTAAGGAACGCCGCACCGTTTTGCAGGGAGCTGTTAGATCGTGTCAATGCACCAGGGGTCCGTTCCGGTTGCTGCGAGATCTAACTTTCCTCTCGCGGAGCAAGCGAAGGTAGGGTTTGTAGGCCGTTTGCCCGCCAATGTGAGTGAAGAACGCAGTTCGTTCGCCAAAAGACAGAAAAAAAAAGTCCATGGTCCACTGCGAAGCAAATGCTGCGACAAAGTGAGATCGGTTGCTGGTTGAAACTGCAGTCGTTCACCGTTTTACGTGGGATGCTGTCGACGACCTGCACTTGTTTGCAGATCTCGAGTTGTTTTGCTGCCGTGCACGACCCGACATCGAACAGTGGACGAAGGAGTACTAGAAGGAGGCACGCCAGAGGTTGTGAGACCCCTGTCGTTAATTGTGTCTGGGCGAGACATTCTCGCCAAAGCATTACTAGATTGTAAAGTCGCAAACGGGTCGAGAATGCCTCGAAGGCTTATTGCACTTTGGTGCCATGTCTATTCGGCAGTTGAGGACACTCTCGCTCTTAGCATAACCCAAATCGGGCCCCAGGGGTAGTGGTATGGTGCCCGATCGCATCTCCAAATGGCACGTCTAGCACGTCCTCAAAAAAATTTTCTCGGTTTCGGCCTGCTGATGTTGTAAAAGTGTCACGCTGTAGCATGCTGCTGTCCAGTGTTGTATGAAGCAATGTTCCTGGGATGCATTCCTTTTAGGACAGGGGTCTCAAACGTACGTGGGCCAGGTAGGCCACCCCTGAAAGGTCAAAGGTCAACATAGCAAGGGAGGGGAGGGGAGGAGGAGGGAGGGAGGGAGGGAGGGAGGGAGGGAGGGGAGGTGAAAATGTTTGGGGCTATAAAAAGTAGTGTTTCAGATCTTAAAACAACCAAATCTCTCTGCAACACCCCACTTTCTTTTATTTTTGGCTTTGATTTGTATGTATTTTAGGTCCATACCTGATGCGGTAACAAGGTTTAAAATGACACTGCCACGAGAGAGTGATGGAATTTTTCATTAGACCTTGAGAATGAACTGTCAGTTCCCGTTCACTCAACTTGGGAATTAAGCCGGAGCATATGGTGAAAAAAATGAAGCTGAGAAAATCGACTTTGAAGTTTGAACATGCATAAGTCTGGATGTTTTGACCTCAGACAGACAGAATCTGTCTAGTTTGAACTGTGGACAAGGGGGAGACACGTGCCCGAGAAGCAGCCCGATAAGCAAAGGATTTTTAGCCCTAAGGAGGGCTTTTTGGGGGTGGCGTCAAAAATGCTGGCTCAGGTGAGGCTGGCTGGTCCTCAAAGAAGCCCGGGACTGTAGTCTTGCGCTGTGTCTGCCCTGTGCCTTGTGGAGAGCTGCTTCTTCATGCTGTCGCTGTCCAAGAACACCTTGTTGGCCTTGTGGAGTCTCCTGTCATCCTTTCGATGCTCCTCCTGATGAGAGCGCTGCCAGCGGTGTAGCCCAGGCTTGCCACCACACTCGTTGGTCTTCTTCTGACCCTGATTGAAGACGCTCACAGCTTCGGCAACAGCCCTTTGTACACTGAACAGTGATGCGTGGGTGTTTTTGAAGTCTGTGCCCAGATGACGGTTGTTGGCCGGGTTGAGGAAGTCCGCATAGAGCTCCCTCACAACTGCCACACTCAGGCGGCTGCTTCACAGGCGGCTGCTGCCAGCTCACAGGCTTGCATCACTGTTGGCAGATGGCGTTGAAAAGTCTTGTGATGGAGGCCTCTATGCGAGATGTTCAAGGCTGCACAAAAGTCAGTGAGGGCTGTTGACCCCTTGCCGATAGACTGGATGCCTTTCACGGCTCTCATGTTCACTTCAAACGGCGTAATTCTTGCCTCCTCCTTCAGTTCTGGGTGACGAGAAATGCTCCTCCCTGAAGTCGCACGCAGGACACGTCAACTCCAACTTCACAGCCAGGCCATACTGTTGCCCCTTGGATTTCTTCAGGCCGGCGCGGCCGATCCGCACTGCCCACATTTCGTGGACGCGAAAGCGTGTTCAGCACCTTCAGGTCCACGATGATGAACTGAGTACCGGAATCAACCTCTTCATTTTCGCGGGTGACGTTGAGAAGGTCAAACTTCCGTTTTGTCGCGGACTTTGCTGCCAACTCTTGCTTGCGCTTGTCCACCCGCGCCGCGGGCTTTGCGCTTTCGTTTGGCGAAAAAAGTGCTTGTCGACTCGTAGCGTACTACCGCCGACGGTGCTGTCCACTCCAGTGTCGGGCCCGGGAGCTGGCGAAAACGACGCAGCCGCTGGTAGCAAAACTTCCTGGGAGACCGCCGCGGCAACGTGACTGTCGATGCGGTCGAGCTCTTGTTCCACGCGCGTCGTTTCCGCTTCCGTACGCACGCTGCGTAGACCCCTTCAGACGAGGGTCGCTACGCATCGCAAACAATCGCGATGGCTCCGGAAAGACGCAAAGCTAAACCAAGCAGGCGAACGCCGGAGAACGTGCTTGTTGACAGAAGTCAAAATGCAACAACGCGGCCGCGGCTGGCGCGGTAGCAGACGACCCACGCCGTGCACGGGAGAAAAGGAGGGAAAGAAGGCGCTCGCTCCGGGTGCTCCGACCAATAGGAACAGTCCTCTCCGCGGACCGCGCTCGGTAGCCAATCAGGACCGCGGTATTTCCCCGGGGAAAACCGCGATATCTCCGCTTCCCTAGGGCCGACGCCATGTTAGATGGTTCCGAAGCGTAGACAAAGAAAGCAGCTTTCCAACGAGTCCAAGATGGCGGCAATCGGCCAGCGCAACGGTGGACACGCGAAGCGCGCGAGTTTTGACGTTCGTTTTCTCTTTCGGGCTGTTTCTTGGTGCGTTTCTCGCGTGGAAATGATCACGTTCTTTATATTTTGAGATTGAATTACGCCGTGAGATTTTGCACAGACGTGCTCAGATGTATGGGGCACCCAAATATTGGGTTTTGAAAAATGAACTTTTTAGCGATTTTCGCGACTTAAGCGCCGCGTTCCCCTTAAGGAGACATGCCCCCAGGGGAAAACTTTTTAAAGTTACTTACTATATCGAAATGAACCTTTTACAGTTTATGGTGCATAATCTTCTCTTTATAAATCTGGTGTTAGATTTGATATACATTGGCTTTTTAAATTCTCTGTGCAGTATACATGCAAGAAAAGAAAACATGTTCTTGTGCACCTGTGTGGCATGGCAACACACCTAGAAAAAGCTTAGTAATATAAACTAGTCCTTTTAAACCCCTGAGTGCAATGAACAACAAAAATAATGTGCAACACTTCTTTCATTTTAAAATAATAAAAAAATAGCAAAACATGCCATTTCGAAGGGCTAACAAACATTCTTAAATTTTTCATAAATATAAAAATAAATAAAATAAAGAAAACACATTCTGGCCAAACCTAGATGGTTGCATTCTACATATTCTAACATATGCATACCGAATTTGGTTGAGATAGGACACTATATTAAAAACAGAAATTCTTGTGCACAAACTGTGAAGGTGCCCCAAAATTACATAGACAGAATAACGTTCAGCATTGTGCACGTTCACTTCTCCTTCTTGTCCAAAACAAGCACTACAGGAGTTATATGGTCGTAGTTCCCTACAAACCTACCAGATGGCAGCTTGTCCCCTCGAACGCGTCCGTTTAAGCAGAGGCAGGAAGTTTTTAGCAAGTAGTCGCGGTCGTATATGTACATCAGCAACCATGCGGGGACGCTTCCACGCTGTAGTGACCATGAGAGGGTTAAAGAGCCAGTGACAACCCCAACATCAATATTTTTTTTTATTATAGCAAACAACTGAAAATGATTCCCGGGGATCGCCCTAAAAATATCGAGCTTGAGAACTGCATACTTAAGGAGAGAAAAAAACATATTTTCAAAAAGCTTGATTTGAAACCCTGCCTGAAAACGTAGATAACGAAATGGTGCACTCCTTGACTTTTTGGATGACTTCTAAGAGAAAGTGTCGTTTAACTTTCCCTCTTATCGCTCATGAGCATGTGCATGTGTCACCTGACCATCCATGACAGTATTTTGAGAGTCCTTCCTTTGCGTGCAGACGATGGATCACTTTTCGGTGCCTCTTTTTTGGCAGTGTTAGTCGGTCTAAAACAATTTTTAAAAGAGTAAGAAAGAAAGTGCCGTGTAGCATCCTTGGTGAGCAACGTGAGACGTGATGTTGCAAAGGTGCTGCATGCAAGGCTATTTAAAAAACTACCCGGCAACGAAAAAAACCAGCTCGTCCGTGTTGTTTTTGATTTCCCCGTCGTATGCGCCCCCTCTGAACGCCCTCAGTACAGCACCCGGGTGCCACCATGCTGAAAGTACGAAGAAAAAGCTAGGAAACGGCCTATCTTTCATCATCAGTGCTTTTTTTATTTTTATTTTTCGAAATCAGCATTTTAGTGTTTTTACAGATGCGTAAAAAACATATTCTATGAATAACGATAATAACTACAGACATGCAACTTGCAACACCTCTTAACGTTTTCAAAAATGCCTTTGCCAATTACGTCAAAAAAAAAAAAAAGCAAGGGGGGCAGAGGGAGGACACACACATTAAAAATCTTTTTTTTCTAAGCCAAAAGCTTTTTTTTTGTGTGTGTTTTATTACACGTTTTTAAAACGTTTCCGACAGTAAAAAAATGAAAAAATATATATAGATCTCGGAGTTGTCGGCGGCCCTTTAGGGCTGGTTCACGCAGTTGCATTTGCGGACGACCAAGCTCTTGCAATCTTTTAATGATGAGAGTACACTGGCATGCTGGTGCCGTCTATGAGGTGGCCCTGGAACTGTGTTTTGCTAGAGCTAAGGCTTCGCGGTGTTTCCAAGATCAAATGTACATACCATCTGCGAGAAACGGTCGTTCATAATATTGTCAAAAAGTGTTTGAGCCAATAAAGACAAAATGATGCTCGAAAAGAAAAAGGTAATATACGAATTGCAAGTCTTCCACGGGTGCCCGATAGATGGCGCCAGTGTGTTTTCTCGTCGCAAGAGGTCGTAAGCGGTCGCAAGTATGCGAGCCAGCCTTTAGGGGTGTACGGGGCAGAGCCCGCTTCGTCCCGTGCCCAACCTCCCTTTCTCTCTCTCCGTCCCGCCTTGCAGACGTCGTCGGGGCGTCCTCAGCGGGAGAGCAAGGCAGCGGCGTCCCGGCGCCTGAGCCACCCGGAGGCGGCGGCCAAAGAGGGAGAGGCCCTGCTCAAGGAGCTGGGCCACAAGGACAGCAGCGACCCGGACTCAGGCCGCAGGAGGACCCGCTCCCAGACGAGGGGCACCGCCCCGACCCCTGCCCGCCAGCAGCGCCAGCAGAAGCAGGTTGGTAATGGCATTGTAGCTTGGTGCTCTGGACGCATGGTGGAATTTCTCGACCTTGTGGACATCGTCTCGCCGACACTTGACGTTCCGCGTCGCAGAGCGTTGGCTCTTGGCCGCGTGCACCAGCGCGATCTGCGAGGGTGCTCCATTTGCAAGAAAGCACAAAGGGAGAATTTTGAACGAAGGCACTTGTTTTCGGCAAGAACGTTGAGCTTCCACTGTCGTCCGAAACTGGCTATGCGAAGGTTTGGAGGCCCAGCATGCCGCGAGCGACATGCTTGATTTATTATGTGAAGCCAGTCTTTGTGGTGGGATATGAAATTCTAAGCAACTTTTTTCATCTTCATCCTTAATGCGCCTATGCCATAGTCAAGACTAGAGTTTCGACACAAAACCGCCGTACACTCACTGAGCAAGTAAGGGAATAGTGTAGCTCTGGTGTCAGTCCACACAACAACACTCAGCATTTGTAATTAGCTCAAGAGACAAAGGGGAGGATGCAAATTTTGTTTATTCGTTAAAAACAGTGTAAGGCTGTGCAGTTGAGAAATCGATGTATACATGCTAAATTCAGGCTGCTAAATTCAAAACAGAAGCTGAAAGCTAAGTTGTCAGCATGCTTATAGAAATTAAAACCGCAAAAAAAGAATGCAGATAAAGAACATTTTTTTTGAAGAGATGTAGTCTGCCTGATGCTCAATACATGCTCATCATGGAGTGCATTTCTGCTGCAAAGGAGAGTGGGTGCATGGACAATTGACTGCTTTTGTGCCTTTTGTTACACGTTTAAACACAAGCTGGGTACAGGCTTTTCAGAAAGAATGACATTTTGGCCCTGCCTGCTTGGAGACTGTGCAGTGCTGTGTTTTCATGGTTGGCTAGAGATGTGGTTTTGGCGAGGAGTTGTCTGCTCCACTGTAACACAGCCTGGTTTCTTAGCCTGAATTCTCCAGACATGGAGTTATTCTTTTTTTGATGAGATCTAAGAGTGGAAAAGTAAGTATGCGAGCTCAAAGGCACTTGGTTATGTAGGCCTTGTAGATCGTGGCAAAGACAGGAAAAAGAGCTCTGACCTGGCTGACCACGAGTTGGCATTCATGTTTCACCCTTTGGGAAAGAGGTCTGCACAGTGGTCTGGTGTGTTCGGATCAAAGAAGGCTACCAGAGGACCAGTGCTTTGCCAGCTACTTTCACAAGCAATAATATAGCTCGAGGCAGGCAGTGCTGTCATTGATATTGTCAATGAGGGTACCACTACCACCAACAGAACAATGTGGAAACAGCTCGGGAGTCCGTGGGAAACTGCGACCAGGGAAGAACTTTTTAGAGCATCCAACTGACATACAGAAAAAGGCATATGCGGAGAGCAAGTTCCTCTGCTTCTTGCGCAGGAGTTACGGTGGCGTCAGAACGATGCCGAGCTCTGATTGGCTGGTTGAAAGGATAGTGGGTAGACCTGAATGCTAGATGCCTTGAGGTCTACCCACTATTTTTTTCAATCAGCCAATAAGAGTTTGGTGTTCTGACATCATTGCAACCCCTGTGCAAGAAGCAGAGGAACTTGCTCTTCACATAGGGGTTCTGATGTATTTCATCTCTTCAAGTGCATTTGAACCATTTGCACGAGCAGACATACTTTAAAAGTAACGGAGCATGGATCAGCCAGTCTGACTACGCTGCTGTGTACAGAGAGGACAGCTCAAATGCAAGTGATCTGAAAGTGTGCTCAAAAATTGCACGTCGCCACTCTTTCTCGTCAAATGTGGACAAGATGCGGGTAAAAGCTTGCTACACACGTTTTCAGCAGGCCATGAAGGAAAGCTGAACAGTTTGTGGAATTGTGCATGGAGAGTCGAGCTCACCCTACAGTTGTACGACTTGTTTGATGCTCATAATCTGCGATATCCAGATGAGAAAACTGCGTGGAAAGCCCCGACTTAAAGATAGCGGCATGTGGCATCAACTGGCTCAGCAGCTGGGGATATTAGTTGGCGAACACTGCCATCTCGCGCGACGTGTTCCTTATGCTGGGCACCACACCAGGACTTCATGTCACTTTGAAATCGACAATAGACCTTTCCGCGCATTTGCTAACTACGTGCGGCCTCGTGCCAATTTAACCAAGACCCCTCTCCCTCCCTCCCCCGCCAAGAGATTTCTTGGTAGGGTGCGGCAGACGCATGCAAGCATTCATGATAGTTCACCATACGTTGATGTTATGAGGCCTATTGAAACTGCCGAAGTTTGGTAACTGCAAAGTGTAAAAACATTTAAGGATGTTTCGTGGAGCGCGACTGCTGACATCAACGTTCAGCATCTCGCAAGGTTGCGAGCAAATATAGATGAACTCATTGCGACTGGAAAGAGGGAGTGTGAGAATGTGCTGTCTATCGACAATGATTTTCCTGAGGTTGTGGACTGCATAATCTACTACGTCCCTGTTTTTTTGTCAAGAAAGATGAAAATAATGTTCAGCTGTAGCGTCTGCCGCGATTCCCAATCTCCGAGAGCAAATAATGCAAGTGAGGCAGCCTTGACGAACTCGAAGATGCAATGTGGTGTTGTGCACCCTAACTAGCTGAGGAATACTTATCAAAGCATTGTCTTCCGGAACATGATCAACCACATAATCAAGTGGGGTGATAGGTGGTTCACCTGCAACAACCACAAGACCAACACCATGGTTAGGATCCTCCAGTACCACCTTCTGCAAATGCAACAGTTCTGCACAGAAAAAAGTAGTAATGCCAAGAAGCAATGTCGAGAAACAAAGGAGTCTCGCAGTGTGGAACAGTGAAGCGAGAAAGCAGGTAGACTGTTTCATTTATTGGTAAATTTCAAAGTGAAGGATGCATACTACAGTCAGGTGGTAGCTTGTATGCAGACTATGATGTTCACTATAATTGAGAAGGCAAACATTCCTCTGGATAGCCCATGTTAAAAGAGAAAGCAAATTTTCTTTGGCTAGCTTGTCGTGACGAAAACTTTTGCATCAAATCTGGTCGGTGTAGCGATTCAAGAACTATTATAGCACCTTCAGGAAAGCTGTTTCAGGTGAAGGTGGGGATGTCATGAGGAGCCATAAAAATGAAACACCATCTTCCCGAGGGGAACCATGGGGTGATGCGGAGCATCTTGTTGGTTCCGAGGAAAGAGTCAGTTGCGTGCTGACGTCGAGAGATGGCGCCACCGACTTCCCTAGCGTGACCCCCTACGCGAGCCTTCGTCGCGGCTTGCGGCAGAGAAACTTGGAACGCTCGCCGCTCGCCGTTTATTTTTTCACACTTGAAGGAGAGGAGATTAGAGGAGGAGAGTTGTGCGCGCGCGGTGTGAGTAGAAGCGAACGAACGCGCAGTGCACGCAGCTGGTAGAAAGAGAGAGAGAGAGCGGAGAGAGTAACGCGCAGCTGTTGGAGAGAGGGAAGGAGAGTTGCGCGTGCGTAGTGCGAGTGCGGACTATTACGCCGCGGGACATAGACCCGAGCAAGAGATGCTCCGCATCTAAAAATGGTATTCTGAAGACTGGCCGCAGATTCGCTCAAAGTCTTCTCTGGACGTTTTTATTGCCGACAAAATTGGACTTCTCTGGAAAATATGGACGAGCAAGACCCTCGACGTACAAGACAGCACTTGTCATGGCTGGAAGACGAGTAAGGTGTGCTGGCTGACTCTTCTGTTTACGATATACATGGATCTTGCAAGCTCGGGCTCTTAGGAGCTGCCAAAAACAAGTTGCTGTTCCCAAAGAATCGCAAAGACACTCCGATCCACTATGGCTTCAACGGAAAGGCTCGGATGGCATCTGGGCACTTGGAATAGCTGGGGGTGTCAAGTTGGGTGGGTCTGGCCACCAAGCGAGCCTCCTTGACAACTGCTCAGCACATCACAGCACCTGCCATTGGAAGAACACTCGAGGTCAAATTCGTACCACCCGACGAAGAACACTCGAGGTCAAATTCGTACCACCCGACCCAGGGTAGGCTTCCGAACTCCTCATCAACTTTCGTAGGGACTGTAAAGGGATACTTAACTGAAAGTTGAACGTTTCAAAATAACCCCTGGGCTAGCCTTCCTGGACAGCACTGTACCTACAAGTGCTATCCATGCAAAAGGATGGTGATTGGATTATTGTATTTCCTCGAATAAAGGGTGCTGATCAATCAAGCAAAGCAACATCCAGAAGCTACCGTTGTGGACGTGGCCTTCTTGGTGCACTAATGACGGAACTTAAGTCACAGTGCTCCCAGTTTGCATCTTCCTAAATGGGAACCTGGATTGTTGTTAAGTCACTGAATGCTGGGAAAGTAGAGCCAAGCTCCCATGAATAGGTGCCATTTTGGTTCAGACAGTTTTTCCCTGACCTCTCCATTCTTGGTGAGCCTGCCTAAATTCGCTGGTGACGGGCAGCTTTATAGAGACGTTTCTAGTATAAGTCGCCGACCGATTTTCAAACTTAGAGGAAACCCCGAAGTCGTCCGAAAAATCAATTTCAGCCAAATTATCACATTTCTGCGCATTGGCCACTTTCCACTTGCTTGATGTCAAGTTTAAGTTCTCGTGCAACTTCCGCTTTATATTGTTCACTTTTCACTTGTTTGTTTATCTGTTTGATGACGGTGCTACGCTTTGTCGGCGCCTTCATTGGCACAAACAGCGAAGTTGAAGTTGGTGCCATTTGACACTATTTGGAGACAACGTTTATCCCACCAAGCTCGCTTCACTACTAAGCCTACCGGCAAAAAGCCTTCACGCTCAAAGACGACAAGAACGGCACACGGTCGCTCTTCTCGAGGTCGCCCCAAAAAACACAAACCACGAGAACAACTGGAAGAACCATAAGAATGGGCAGACGGCGGCCATGTTGGCTATAGCGGAACCGGAAAACCCGACTATAGCCCCAACCCAGCTTGTTTATTGCGTTGGACGTGGTATCGAGGCTACAGGGCAAAATCAAAACAACCAAAATGGCGGCGACTAAGCTCGCAGTGGCTGTTTTGTGTCTGTAAACTGAGGAAATCACGCAAATTATGTCCGAAATATTGAGCAATAAGCTTTATGGCATCCGAAATTTTGGTCAGTGTCATACACTAACTCTATGGGGTGAGTGACGGTTCGGCGAAAACATCATAATAATCGAACATGTCCAAAAATCGGTCGGCGACGTACTGAGATTTTGCTATCTACACACGGACGAAACAAGTGTAGTACGTCTTTGCACCGCCACCAGATGTGGTCTTGGTGTTTGGAGGCATTGAAAAATGGTTTTCCCGTCTTGAAATATGCAGTAAGAGCAATACCATTGTAAGAGATCTGTGGAGATAAGCGTGATTGAGGAGTCGGTTGCATACACAGTACCAAAGCTGCTCATATTGGCCGAGGAATGCTTTCAGTACGATGATGCTCTATAGCGATCTTGCCGCGACTACTTCAGAACGACCTTTTCGAAGATTTGAGTGGACCGAAATGACGATGTCCTTGGCAACTGAGGCCGATCAGCCAGTCACCTTGCATGGTTTTGTTGTCTGTATGTTAGTATATGTTTGTGTCCGGCTAGCAGGGAGGGAAGGCAAGGGTGCTACTTTCACAGCAGGATCCAGTGACTTTAGAATGCCGTAGCAACGTAGCAAGCACAGAGACTGCTGCCAGACTGTCCATCAGGTATTGTGGCGACCGGCTGTTCATCGCATTCCAACAGCTTGAGGAAAATGTCAAAAAGTGGGAACCAGGCAAAAGAGCTATAGAAGTGCCCTTGGAAATCCCTCTTTGTGCGTAATTTGTAAATTATGCTTTTCTGCTAGAAAAATGCTTAATATTTTCAATGCAAGGAAATTGTTGTTTATTCATAAGATTGCCGGATAGAATGTTGTATTATGTATTTGAACATATTTTGACAGGGCCTTGGAAGTTTTTGATAACCTTTAAATTTTTGTCTTCAAAACCTACGTGAACTTTCGTTCCACTTTTGCATTAATTAGTGCCGTCCAAGTTGTGACCAGAAAAGAATTTATTGCCTTGAATTGACAGCATGCTGAAGAAACTTCGGAACCCATCTTCTTTTTTTTTTTTTCTGCGTTGGAGCTAAGCTGCAGCTATTGGAAAATCCCACTTTCTAAGGAGGACGAGCCGGAAATAATGTTTACTACTTCTGACGGTGACCGTGTATGCCTCCACAAAATTTGAATGAATCGTGGACATTTTGTTTTAGGGCTTTACTTGGAATATTTCTTGATGCTATGTAAGGGGACAGATAAAGACGACGAATTGGCATGACAAGTGAAGAGAAAAAGAGAATTGTAAATTAACTTTATATTTTTTCTAATCTACCTCCTCGGTTTCATATCCCGAAACCCTACAAAATAGCGCAGCCGGCAGGATTTCAGTAAGCCGAAATCTCTGCAAAATGCGGGTGACTTGAAACTGAAACGTATGTCTGTGGAAGTCTTTGTTGCACCAAATGCCAGCTGCAAGGCGAAGAGCCCGTTGTTCTACCGCTGACAGTAAGCGCCAGCAACTTGGTTCTCTATTTGCTTTGCAAGTCACGCTGAAGCATGCAACAACATAGCCTGGAAGTGTCAGGGAATTTCATACCATCTGGAAAAATCAGGAAATTGTCAGGGGTATCGATTAAAAATTTCCCAAGTCAGGAAAGTGTGTGGTGTGGGCAGCACAGTGACGTGCAACGAAGCGGGATCGTGTGGCGTGTGGTGCCTTGGATGGCCCTTGCACTGAAAACAGTTGCCCGAGACATCACTAGGTGGCGTAGGTTGCCACCGGATTCAGCTGATTAAACGGACAGGAACGGCCCCAAAGAACCGCTGCATTTCATTTTCTTCTTTTGTAATGGTCAGGGAATTGATTCAGAATAAAGTTTGGGAATTTGAGAGAGGCAATTTGTTAGACACCCCATATTTTTTTGCCAAGGGCAAGGTCAAGGTAAGCATAAATATGCGATTATCAAAGGTTATCAAATGAGAAGATTCGGAACTTGACTGTCTTTCTCGGTGGAATGGTCAAAAAGGTGATACGAGCTGCGAGTGCTCTCCGAGAAAGTGGTGCGAGTTGTTTCCTCTTCCGGCGAAAACAAGGTTAAAGCTTGGGATCAGATGATAGCCTTCAAGTACAAAGGAGGACCCCTGGTGGAATATTTTTTAGGGGCGAAGCTCCTTAGGGGATAGCCATGTCCGCCCGTCTGGCTCCAGTGCTCGTGCTCCTGCTCGTGAGCTCACGTGCTCGTGTAAAGGAAAAAAAAATTATGAAAAAAAAAAAAGTTTGTGCAGTTGACAGGATTTGAATTTGTGCGGGGAGACCCCAATGGATTTCTAGTCCATCGCCTTAACCACTCGGCCACAACTGCGGGACGAGTAGGAGGCTCTGAGATGTGGTAGTAACTCAAGAGCTGGGGATGTCATGGATGAAACGTTGCATGTAGCCGCTCAACGTCTATACACCAACTCATGTTTACAAACAAACCGGAGCGCCTCTAGCGGACGCCACCGGCGCCGCGCATGCGCGGTGGATGGTGGGCAAGAAGCCCGCCGTCGTCCATAAACAAACCATTGAATTGCGTTGTTGTCGGCGTCGGTGCGAGTCCCCGTACTCTTTTTCGCGTTGGAATTGTTGATTTTACGTTCTCCTAACAATGTCCGACTACTTGAGCTGCTTTAGCAAATTTAACGAGGCAAAACTTTGCGTGAATAATGTGACGTGCGGCGATTCATTTCACGTGGACGCCGCAGAATGGGCACTAAAGCCTGACTCCCACGATGAGATTCTGCTCGCTATTTTCAGTCGCGACGTCGCTCGGGCTGCAAAAGCGTGGACCGTCGCTGAGGTGGTGGACGTCGCTACTGAAAACCGCAAGTAGAATCGGGCATTGCAAGTCGGTGATCGCCACTGGTAACAATGATCAACATATTCTTGTATCTACTGTTTACACTTAGCCTACTTACCCCAACGAATCTTAAAAAGTGTTTTGAGGCCTGCACTTAGTTCTTATCGCAATTACCGGGTCAACGTTTGGTTTACGGGCCGCTGTCGTTTGAACGAGCTGACGACAAAAAGCAGACAAGTTTGAAAGAGCAGACGACAGTTCGAACGCATGCGCAATGGAGTGCGGGCGGGAAGCACCGCGTCCCGCGTCAACAAACCATTGGAATGTCACGTTGCCGGCGTCTGTGTGAGCCTGCATACTCTTTTTCGCGTTGGAATTGTCGATTCTACGTCCTCATAATGTCTTACCACTTTAATCGCCTGAGCGAAATTATCAAGGCTCGTTACGCCGCTAAACGTTGCGTAATTAATTTGACGTGCGGCGATTCATTCGCATGAACGCCGCAGAATGGGCGTCAAAACCAGGATGAGATCCTTCTAGCTGTTTTCGGCTACGACGTCGCTTGTGCTGCAAAAGTGTAGAAGGTAGCGGCGATGATCGACGTCGATACTGAAAATCGGAAGCGGGAACAGACCAAGCGTAACAAGTCGGTGATGGCCACTTGTACCAATGATCAACATCTTGTATCTACTGTTTACACCAAGCCTACTTAAGTCTTCTGAGGCCTGCAATTAGTTCTTACTGCAATCACCGGGTCAAAGATTGGTCTACGGGCCGCTTTTGTTTGAACGAGCAGACGACAAAAAGCAGACAAGTTTGAAAGAGCAGACGAAAGTTCGAACGATCAGGCGGCCGTGTGAATTTGAGGACGCACTGAACCCGTGGGTGGTCCGGACAACTCGGCGGTTTTATCTCGTTCATGTTGGAACAAAGCAAATACATCTGGCGACCACAAAATGTTGCCCGCACAAGCAATCGCAGTTCGACAGCGTCTGGTTTGCCCTTTTCACGGCCACTATCCTCGTTCTCGGACGAACGGAGGGGGCAGAAACACATGAAAACTGATCTTCAAACCTTTCCAGACTCTCTTGGTACAGCCCCCGTCGCATTATTTTGACGAGAAGGCAGGTTTTTTGTCTGGTTTCTTCCAAAAAGAACAAAGGAATGCATGTCTCGCACGGCGACTTCTGCCCACCACCCCAGACCGGAAGTGCGTCCGACGCGCCACCACCGCGGCAAGACGTAGGAGAGTTGAGTTTGTGTATACAGGGGAGGGCGCTGCGGTCAAATGCGTATATAATTGTGTTAAACTTTGCATGCATTGGCTCAACGTTTATAGACGAGAGGGCGCTGCGGTCAAATGCTCAAATGCGTATATAACCACATTCCATACCACACATTCTCTTTCTGACATGGATGAAAACGAACGAACGAAAGGCTCGGCATGCTGCGGCTCAGCGTCTACGCAGACAAGCCCCACCAGAGCTTCGCCCCAATCGACATTATTCACCACGTGGAGATGCGGTCAATTTTTTTGGGGAGGGGATGCTTCTACAACTTGCGGATTCAAAGCTGCTGGATTCTTTACTAGTTCTTTTAGTCATACATTGGTTGACAAAGGACCTGCAAAAGTGATTCCAAGTGAAGATCCTTTGAGGCAGTGGTGACACAGCACAGCTCTTGGCACACTACCGCTCCTGGATGCAGCCCACATTATGTGGTTTATGGAGAAGTGGATGGCCAATCGGGAAGTTCCGAGAAGTTGAGGGTGGTTTGGACACCTGTAACGAGCGCGTTAGCTACGACTGCATCCGTTGTGACTGGAGCGACCGCTCTGTGCCGTCCGTGCGCACTCCTGCAACCAGCGCAGCTACTCTGGCAAACATGGCGGTCGTCAGCACGGCGCCCGCTTCTCCGTCGGCTTTTTCTGCGGTGCATCAAAAAAGGAGGAGACGTGCTGCCACTCTCTGCCATAAGAGAAAATGGACGGACAGTTTTATATAACCTCAAGGTTTATTCACTTTCCTTTTTTCTAGGATAAAGCTTGCAAAACTAGGCGGACTAAAAAAAAGATGCAGTAAGTTGTTTTGGACTGTTGCACAACCCTTCACCAAGAGTAAAAATCTCGCCACACGCTTTTGATACGATTACAGAAGACGATGTAATATTAGCAGCAATGTAGCAAGGTAGAGATATGATTTCGGGATCACATAGACGTTGCACGCATTCGGAAGTGCTACCACTAATCGCTTTTCTCGGGTGATGAAAACTTACGATAATTCGCGTGCTCCGGACACATCGTTGAAATCGGTACGAACCAGTAGTTCCTTGAACTTGAGCACACTCGTGGAGTATGCAAAATAGGAAATAAGGGCGACATTTTAGACAAAACCCCGAGACTGGGGAGAAGGAAGGACAACCCAACACGAAGTCTCAAACACAGCCGAAATTTATTGAGAGAATATCGTGGTTTTATAGAGTACAAGTGCCCCAAAAACCAAAAGGAAGAAAAAAAGGGAAAGGTTATACTCTCTTTCCTGAACGCACAAGAGAGGGAGGACATTGACAAATAGCACACCGGTACTGTTTAACGCAAACAAAAGGGAGGAAGGGGAAGATCCCTTATTCCACCTCTGTGAGGTCCTGATATACATCACAAAAGACAGGGCTGCGGGATGGTGACCCATTAGGAGAAAATTCCAACAAGGACAAAGGCGAACAACCCCCGACGTTCGTCACACCTGAAACAAAGGGGGCAGGGGTGAAACTTAAACCCGAACAAACAACATCCTACACATGTGAAGGAGACCTTCAAACAATCAAATTTGTATAAATCTTTTCAACTCCGTGTCAAAATTAAAAGACGGCGTATTTACTGCATTCCCGTGACTAATAATGGTGAGGGACTCCTTTGCCAAACGTTTATGATCCTCTCTCTCGGTCAACACAACCATTGTGGAATGCCATAGAGTTATACAATTGTTACATTCCAACACATGTTTTGACATTTCTGAATACTGGTCTTTGTTTCTAATACAACGTTTGTGTGCAGTTATTAATCACTCAAACACCGCTTTGTTTGTTCAATATAACATAACCCGCAGGCAAATGGAATCTTGTATACTACGCCCGACGCGCAATCAACATCTTTTAGAGCGCAGCTCTGAGGCGCCCGTTTCCGGCTTAAGCGGCGTCGCCGTCTCCGTCGGCGTAACCGCGCGGTGCATGATGGGTAAATTTCCCCGCTAAATTTAGCGGAAAATTTTCCCGCTAAATCTAGCGGAAAATTTTCCCCGCTAAATCTAGCGGGAAATTTTCCCCGCTACATCTAGTGGAAAAATTTCCCGCTAAATTTAGCGGAAAATTTCCCCGCTAAGTCTAGCGGAAAATTTTCCCTGCTAAATCTAGCGGAAAATTTTCCCCGCTATATCTAGCGGGAAATTTTCCCCGCTAAATCTAGCGGAAAATTTCCCCGCTAAATCTAGCGGAAAATTTTCCCCGCTAAATCTAGTGGGAAATTTCCCCTCTAAATTTAGCGGAAAAGTTTCCCGCTAAGTCTAGCGAAAAATTTCCCCGCTAAATCTAGCGGAAAATTTTCACCGCGAAATCTAGCGGAAACTTTTCCCCGCTAAATTTAGCGGAAAATTTTCCCCGCTAAATTTAGCGGGGGAAAATTCCCCCTCCTCGAGGTCATGTGACCCCCCCCCTCCCCGAGGTCACGTGACCCCCTCCCCCCCCCCCGTGCCTTCCCCTCCTCCTCAAGAGCTGCGCTCTAATTCGGCGTTACAGGGAGTTGTAAACAGCTTTCATTTTTTTCTTTGTGTTTTTTGGTACATCAGTTCTGGCCGAGTTGAACGGGGTCAAACAACTTAGTTTGAAATCATTTTTGAACACAGTGTTAATGCCGTAGCAGTTGCCGGCCGATTTGAGATTATGAGAAATCCGATGGAAAGAAGGGAGAACAACACGCCTTGCAGATTTACGAACCTTTTGACATTTCTCTCTCCTATTAACTTGGTACAGCAGCTGTCTGAACACGTAATCTTCGGGAAAACCTGTCGCGCCGAAGCGGTTAAAAAGGCGTTGGAGCGCAGAGCCAATGGAGTGCGAACAAGATTTTTTGGGGCACTATCTACTAAATTCCTGACTATGCCAGCCTTCAGGGGTGTGACATCTGCGCCACTTGCGCCATTTTGATACAAACTCAATTTTCTGCGCCTAGTTGCGCCAAAAACACGAAATCGGTCAAAATTGCGCCACAGTGCGCCAACCCCCCCCCCCCCCCCCCAAAAAAAAAAAAGAATTACGGCGACGTTAGATTTAGCGAAAAACGAGAGCTTGGTTGGCAACATTCAATCTTGTGGTAAAGTACACGGCACGGGTTTAGGGTGGTGCAAGCAACCGCCGGATTCGAGGACTTAAGCTGTAGTACCCTTCTATACGTATGATACATGGTCTTTTCCCGATTTTCGTACTACTTTCCGCTGTCATTTGTGACTGCATGCTAACAGTTCGCTGTCACGCGGTCTCGCTGTCTGGCCGCGGGAGGTACGATGCACAGGCTATCAAGATGAGCTAACCTAAATATTTCTTTCATTTTGAAAGTAAACCTTTTCTTAAAAGTGCTATTGAGCGCCTGCATTGTGTAATTGTTCCTTCGTGTCTGTAATCTCGTCAAATTGGATGGCGCCGTCGCCTTTGAGTACTTTCGGTTATCACACACGTTCTTCCAGTGCGTGAGCAATCGAGTGAATTGGTCACACACCCGTAGTTAGCGTGCATGTTGTGCTCATAGTTTTTCTACCCATTCGCTATTTACCTTGTGACTCACTTTGATGAGGAGTTCTTTTCTATCTGCACGTGCTTTCTACGAGCGTCCGATTGATGTCTGGTTGTAGTAAACCGTGCTTCCCTGTTCATGCTCTCGAATCACCGCTTTAAAATGTTTTGCTCTACGAATTGCGCTTTGGCGCCAGTTCGTATAAGCTTGAGGCACCTGGTGCCCACCTAACTTTGCAGCAAGCCTGTGTTTCCTGTCCTCGTTTATGCGCATGAAACTCGCGTTTGCCTTCTCCTTTTTTTATATATATATATTTTGTCTCGGTGCGTATTGGCACTGATGACTTATTGGAACCAGGGTGAACAAAAATAACGATTAAAAAAGAAAAATCTGATTTATGTGACTTATATCAGATTTTTTACGATTTAAATTGCTGATAAGCTGCTCTAACATTTTCTGCTCCTAATCTGCTCCAAACTGCAGACTTTTGTGCTTCGAAGTTGCTCCAAAATGCTTAAACTGCTGCTCCAAAACGAGAATTTTGTGCTCCTAAGCTGCTCCAATATCCAGATTTTTCTGCTCCGAAAATTGCTCCAAAACCTGTTTCAACTGTCTCACCCCTGAGCCTTGATATTTTTCGAGTGGCAACTTTTGAAAGGCAGGAGCGGTTTGACTTCCGTTTTGCCATACTGCCAACACAAACTGGAGGGAGTTTTTAGCTGAAAAAGTCGCAGTCCTTCAACACGCCGACTATTTCTTTTTTTATCTTTTTTAGGTTTCTGTCTAATCGTTTAAACACACCCATGACGGCTACGTTAGACTTCTCAAACTTATTCATCGCCAACAGAGCGAATTTTCCTGATTTGTCAGTTTCGAGAAGTGTGGGAAGTGTGGTGGCACGCTAAAGTTTCCACCCATGCAACAAGCACGAGACTAAAAAAGCGAAAATGGACGTGCACGTTTTTTTTCTTCAGTTCTTACTATTTGCGTTTTTGCTCCGCCAGCCTTCCGCCGGTTGTACAAGTGGTAACTTAAAGGGGCACTGACACCCCAAAGGTCGTATATTTTTTTATTGTCTAAAACGACGCAAGTTGTAGTCATAAACACGCAAAAAAAACCGCATCGCGAAAAAAACATTTTCCCGCGCGCGCGCGCGCCTTTTTATTTTTGGCGTTTAAATCTCCCGCCGCTACCTCCTTGCTTCTTATGATCGATGACGTCAAAAATCAGGAAATTTAGAAGCTTTGTAGGCGACATTTCTATAACATTTAATAATGGCAATCGTAAAACATGTTTTTTAACGCAATTGCGAACGCACTACGGCCCTTCTTTTTGAAATACCAAAAATCAGAGTTCGGTGAGATGTCCCTTCCTAGATTTGTGTCCTCTCTTGGCGGCGCTCGAGCAGATCGGCGTGTCGGCGAAGAAACCGGTTTTTTCCCGCGCCGGCTCCCTTCTATCCCGCCAGCTCGCCTCCTCCTCGCATCGGGTCAGCGGAGGTCCGAGAGAAAGTCGAGTCGCAGGAGACCGCAAAATTTGACTGACTGCACTGCCGGGGACCGCGCGGGAACTTCAAATTCAGCATTTGGAAATTGTTTTTTTAATTCACAAATACTGAATTCCCAAGTTTCGAATTTTGAGGGTAATGTCCCGGCACCGTTTTCAATCGTTTCGGATAATAAAAAAAATGTGATTTTGATGTGTCAGTGCCCCTTTAAGCGCACTAGCAAGCATACTTCCTGCTCGCTCCAAGTCTTTCTAAAATGACGGCGTCCTCTCACACGACACGCAGGAGCCCGCCCGGCGGACAGCCAAGCAGCCACGTGCTGCTGCCAAGAAAGCTGCTGCCAAGCGCCAGAAAAAGCAGGAGGAAGAGGAAGAAGAGGAGGAAGAGGAGGCCGAGGAGGAGCGCGAGGAGGCAAAGGACAAAAAGCCAGCCAAGGAGTCCAAGGAACACGCGACCGAGTCAAAAACCAACGACACCCAGGCCGAAGACAAGAAGGAGCAGCTGAACAACAAAGAAGACGCCGCAGCAGACAAGACGCCCAAGGCCGAGAAGGCTGCTTCGGAGAGCGCCGACGAGAAGCCTGCCGGCGACAAGGCCAGTGGAGGAGACCTCAAGCTTTCGGCCTCCAGTAATCCGCCGGTGACGGCATCACCCGTGCCGGCTGCGTCCGCTCCACCTTCGTCCGCACCGGCCTCATCCGCACCGGCTTTGTCCCCACCGGCTTCGTCTGCACCGGCTTCATCTGCACCGGCTTCGTCTGCACCGGCTTCGTCAGCACCGGCTGCATCCGCGACGGCGTCGCCAACGCCTGCGCCGCCGCCGGAAGAGGTTGCCGCCTAGGAGACTCTGGTCGCCGCGTTGCGAGGCGGGGGGAAGGCCACCGTGCTGAATTCTGTCCCCTCCCGCCTAACTGAGGCAGCAAGCACCCTGCCACACTCTCGTTCTCCTTTCGGTTTAGTGTGTCGTCGTCATCTGCCGCATACGTTGGGTTTTTATTGCATTTCTTTCCCCCGCCGTTCCAGCAGCGAGCACTGCGTTGTGCGAGCGTCTTTTTCTCAGTGATGGTGGCTTGCTGTCGGAAAGTTCTTTTTGCTTGCAGATTTCTTGAAACCTGAATGTCGCCGTCGTTTTCTTTTCTGTCGAGGCTGTGCGAGGATTAAAGGGCAATGAATGTCGTCGGAGATTGTGCTTTGTGTTGTAGACTTTTTTTCGCTGTCGGGGGAGACATGTTTGGCGTGCCTAAGAGTGCATTTTAGTTTTAATAACTTTTGAGTCGGGCTCCGAATGGGATCGATGCGCAAGTTGTATCTTCCCTGCAGAGTTGTATTTATAGACAGCCCAACATTGTTTGGGAACTGCAGAGGGGATGGATGGTGCTGAAGCATTTCCTTCTGAAGAGAAATACTTCCCTGTGCCAAGACACCTTGCCTGACTGTTATACTTAGTGCCCCCTTCCCCTCCCCCTTTTGACGTAAGATTGACCGCTACGCAAATGCCATAATCACTCATTGTTTTCAAGCATAGCTCGACAGAGCAAAGACTTCTCCCCAAATTCATGCCTCGTTTGCTGCCGCAGTGCTGCTTTTTCAAGCTTTCCTCTTCCCCTTGCCGAGCGGTCAGAGTTCATATTTCTTTATTTGTGGATTGACAGCTGCTTTTCTAAAGATGCTCTTGTTGGTACGGGCACCCCTCGTTATTCTGTGAATGACAATTGGATGCTAAACTCAGTGGGGCATAATTGAATATTGAGGGAATTTGATTGGTTTGACAGTTACCACTCGGAACCATCAATTTGAAGAAAAGCGTTTAGGGGATCAAAATTTTAAACAGCCTTGTTTCGTCGAATAAGTGTTGGGTTCTGTTTGCGTTATCCTGAGTACTATGCACTGTACATATGCATTGTGCCCCTTCTAACACCATTTTTGTACTCCCCTGGTCTCTAGGCAGAGTGGTACTTGTAGTCTCTTTTATCGAAACTTCCGTTTCACCGATGGTCTCACGTTGGGCTGAGAAACTCGAAGATGAGTTTTGCGCGCATGCAGTCAGCTCTTTGGAGTGTGGCCTTTTTCACAGTCGACCGGTTCTCCGGTACGGGGGTCCCCTACATTTTACGTTTTTATGGGCCCTTGCGGTTAAGTTAAGCTGCTCCGATTCAGAAAGCTTGTTTCTTCAGCGTGTGGTTTTTGTCAAAGCTTGGGCGTGAACCTTACCTGGGCATCCTTCAGAAGGGGGATACCCAGAAAGAATAAGCTTACATTGATTTAGAATACATGCCTTTGTGTTTTTGGTACCCTGGGTTATTCAGATCTCTTCAGAATCTGTTTGGGATTAGGATATGAAAGTTCCGAGGCTGGCGGAACTGGAAGATGCTGTTTTCAAGATACATATTTTTGCATTGCCTTAACATTGATCCTCGGCAGGCAGGCAGGACCTTGAGGGCACCTGTTTTCCCGGGCATTTTACTTCTTTTTATTGTCATAGTAATGTCCCCTTTTTGTAGTCGACTTCACCTTTGCTTTTCTCACTTCATGACAATGCAAGTGTAAATCCACAATAAAGCAGTTTACATCATCCAATGTCTGCCATGTTTACTTTGCATTCAATGGAGTCATGGGGATTGACTTCACTCCCCATGAGGGACGAGTGCAGTTCTCGTAGATTCTGTATTAGGTGTGCCACTTTCGGCAAGGAATTCAACATTCTGAACAAAACATTTGTAGTTGTAGTTTGATCTATCGGTCAAATCACCTTATGAAGGGTTGAAGTCTCTTTTCGGAGTATCTCTGTTTTCCTTTCTTCTATTTCGTGCAAAGTCACGGACGACACACAGACTTGCAGACAGGTTGGGGTGTGTAGTGTGAGCATGAGGACGACCCATAATTTACGTGTTGACATGCAATGCGGGCAAAGATGTGGTCGGCGCAAGTGTTTACCAATTCTGCCTTCCACGTCCGTCCAAAGGCACTCCTTCAGATGACATGGAATCTGGATTACCCCCCGTTAGAATGCAATTGTGCAGTGAAATGGTGAAAATGTTACAAGATTTCAAAGATGTTTTGAGATCGGCACTGGTCACGTTCGCAAAACTGCGGTTTCACCTATGGAATGTTCTGACAATGGAGGAAGAGGCAAGTGCTTTCCATGCAGTGGCACGAAATGTGACGCGAACGTGCACAACTAGTTAGGCGGGCGGATATGGCTTTTCAGCTGCATTCGGGCAGACGGATATGGCTTTTCAGCTGCATCCGGGCAGACGGATAAGTTGAACCTCGATTTTGCGAAACCCGATTTTTACGAATTAAACGAATTCGGATTGCCTGTGCAACCTATGCCTGAAAAATGACTTTCTCGATTTTTACGAAGTTACCGGTTTAACGAAATAATTAGCGGGTCCTGGTGACTTGTTAAATCGAGGTTCAACTGTATAACTTTTCAGCTGTATCTGGGCAGACGGATATGGCTTCTGAGCTGCATCCGGGCTGACGGTATGACTTTTCGGTTGCATCCGGGCAGAGGGATATGGCTTTTCAGCTGTATCTGGGCAGGCGGATATGGCTTTTCTGCTGGATATAATTTTTCAGCTGTATCTGGGCTGCTGGATATAATTTTTCAGCTGCATTTGGGCAGATGGATGACTTTTTAGCTGCATCCAGGCAGACTGTAGGACTTTTCAGACCCATCTGGTCTATGAAAGTTTTTGAGCGCACATTTATCACAAGATTTTGAGGAGCCCCTCGTGGCCCACGTCCCGCGTTCGTCTTTGGGACGTGGGCCACGGTGACGAGGCGGACTTCAACAAAAGTATTGAAGTTACCAAGTGCCAGTGAAATAATAACTAGGTTACTGAATGTCCAAGTCTGAATCATTAATCTGTAGGTTAATTAATTTTCAGCACTTATGCCATTAAGGTAAAAAATTAACCTGTTAATGCATAAATTGACGGCTAATTAACTGATTGTTCTGTTTAAAGTATACCCTTAGAGGCTTGTGACTGGCATCATATTTGTTGCTGTCGAAATCGGCATCAAGAATTAAATCACTGGCGAGTCGTCTTCTGATCTGGGATGCCATCATTTTTTTCAATATACAGCCAAAAAGACTTTACGAACTTTTGTTCTAATTGTCTAAATCGTTTGTTCATATCTTTTTTTTTAATATGCAAATCGGCCGCGCATAAATGTAATTTCGGTTTTTTTAGGGTGCTTAGAGATTGTAGATCGAGTTATGATCATAAAACGAAAATCTCAAAAAGCATTTTAGTGCGCCTCTAAGCTATAATTTGTTATGCGATTCACAATTATACAAAAATAAAATACAACCGAAGATGGCTTTCATCCTGTCCCATTTAAAAAGTGGTGCGTTGTCAGTTATACCAGTTGTTCCCTATTGAGAGCGTCCAGTAAGGAATTGTTTATTGGCAAGATGAGAAAAGTAAGTTGGAACCAGTGGCGTATCAACTTGTTTTTGAGTGGGGGGGGTAAACCATAACCCCCCCTCCCCCCGGGCCGGGGGGCGGTGCCCTCTGTATCCCTTGGGCGCCGCCGGCCAGTGTATGCCCTGCCCAGTGGCGGCTGTTTCAGGGGGGGGGGGGGGCAAAACACATGCCTTGCCCCCCAGTCTGAGAACTGGGGGGGGGGGGCAAGCGCCCCCCTTGCTCCCCCGGTTGGTACGCCCATGGTTGGAACATGACATCAGTCCCGTCCCGCGCTCGCCTCTGTCATCCTCCTCGCCAAGCCTTGTCCATAAGAACCCCACGTGCTACTTGCGTGGTGCATGATTGTGGCACCAAGTTCTACCGTGGTTCTCCTCATGACCGCGGCAGCTGACTGTGCCTGCTGCCTTTTATTTGGTCGCATTGTCAACAGTAAATTCAATGAATTGTTTTACAGCGAAGCTGTATATGACTCGTTGGTCGGATCTTTTTCGTGTCGGCGTCCTCACGGAAAAATATCTTCAGCGATTGAAGCGAAAAGTGCACAGCACAGGGGCTCTAAACTCGCCAAACACAAAGTTGGGGCCGAAGTTCACGGAGCGCACGGATTGGACTATCACGACAACGACTTCGGGCTTTTGTCGCCAACGTCCAGTCGCGAACTTCGGTCTCCAACTTTGTGTTTGACGAGTTTTGGGCCCCTGCATTCGTTTCAATAAAGAACAAGCACAAAACAAGCATTCGAACCACATAATTGATTATAAGGCGCTCCCGCTAACAATGCGAAGCACGTAGCGCTCACCGTATACGTTTCGCGGTAAAGATTACTCTTGCACAAGCTGCCGCTGCGACGGCAGCTTGCGGCGTGGGGAGAGAAGTCACTAGCCTTTTATATACAGTATATAACACGTTTGCAAGCACGGCCTCCGGGCGCCGCCATCTTGCTCGCTTGGGGTGCGCTTGGGCGCGGCCATAATCCGATTACGACGCCTTGCCAAGGCGTCGTAATCGGATTAGCTTGGTGCCCCAGCAGCAAGATGTTGGCGCCCAAAGATCGTACTTGCAAACCGACACTAACGGCTATCAGCCAATCCCGTTCTGTGGACGTAGCCCGTGATACGCTTTCCACGTGTCGCTGTGCCCCCTCTCTAAGGTCACGTGACTCTCGCAAGTCCTTGGATTGGCTCATAACATCCGCTGCGCTTGGACGTAAGATGAAACGGAGTATAGCAACTTATTTCATTGTTGTTGCAGCACCGCTATGGTTGTGCCACGCACAGTTAGGACTCCAGAGGAGCAGCGTAAATACGAGGAGCGGCAAAGGGAAAAGAAATGCCAATACGACCAGCGGCGGCATTTTGTATAGTGCAGTGGGCAATCGTTGCTGGTGATACCACAGCTCCGCTGGCCAACCACCTTCACAGCGTGGATAGGAGCCCCAACTTTTTTGACACTCTATTACCATTAAGCAAGTCAATATCAGCCGCGCAACGATGTGCGTAAATTCATTGTTTAGTGCGTCGATAGAAATTTAAATACGAATTTTGACAGCGATTATTTTGTGCACATCTTCGCGAAACTGGCTCCGTGGGGCGTCTACAGATTGCATATCAGAGCAATCCGAGCTCACTTACATTATATGCCTCTTCACAATACGTTTGGGGGTGTTTTTGTTATGCTCAAAGGCAGAGTTCCGGCAATGAGGACAATGGGGACGAGGACGACAACAAAAAAGGCACCAATGGCTCCACGTTGGGCGCCAGTTTGTGGGGTTTAGCCAGGGCCGGCCCTAGGGGTGGGCGCCATCAAAAGGTGGACGTCCCCTTTTTGCATTTTTTAAAGCTTTTTGATTTATTTGAACACGACGCTATATGCTCTATCGCCGTTCGTTTTTGGAGTGCAGTTTTTGTTTGGCAAAACGCTCGTGTTGGGCCACTACTTGCATGTTTACTAACAATGTGATGTCGTAGCTAGTAGAGGGGGACGTTAAGAAAAAAGGGAGGGGGGGGCGCCACGGTTGGACTTCGCCCAGTGCGCTTGATGGGGTAAGGCCGGTAATGGGTTTAGCTACCAACACTGGCTGCACTAACCAAAGGGTTTACTGCTGTGGCGGCAATCTGAATCAGGAGACGTATAGCCTAGTAGCGCGGTCCTACATTTACGTGGCATTCGTGACGTTTAGGCTGCACTACCGCGGGTCGGTTCGATAAATACCTCCGTCATGCCAATGATCGCTGCACTGTCTCTCTCGAACATATAGAAAAGAAGACACACGTACGGCAGAAGGACAGCATCCAAGAGCGTTTGCTCTCAAAAGCACTCCAAATGTCCACATACAAAAGCAAGCTCGCGCCAGCAAAGAGACGATTATTACCTGCCAGACACTATAGGGTCCCGAGAACCGAGGTCGGGGAAGCGTCGGAGAGAGGAGCTCCGACAACAGGTCCGAATTCTTTCGTGGACGCCGGGCCAGTCCCTTCCCAAAAAAAAACCGGAGGAAACGCAAAAACCTCGACCCAACGGTCAATACCGATTTCGAGAATACATATTTTATTTTTATTTATTTGGAAATACTACTGGCTCCACTCAAAAAGCCTTAGTAGGAGTGGGTACACCATACGATAGAAAAGTGTGTGTGTGTGGGGGCGGGGGGGGGGGGGGGAGGGGTACAGTCATAAATAAAAAGAAAAAAAGAAAGAAAAAAAAACTCGGGTAACTAATCTTTTTACAGCAGTGATGAAATTTTCAACAGGTGTTAGGATGACAATATCGTTTGGTAGCCCATTCCAATGTTGAATTGCCCGAGGAAAGAAAGAATATCTAAAACAGTCATTCTTAAACCTGTATTGTTTCAACGCTCTAATATGGTTTAGGCGTCGGGACCCAGTCGACATTGGTTCCAAGTAGCTATAGCTATCGATTTGAATAGTGCCGTTAAGAAAATTATGCAGTACTTTTAATCTATCAATTTTGCTCTTGTGAAGCTGCGCCAGACCTCCCATATGTTGCCGGATGAGAGAGGGGAGTACCAGACCTCCCAAGAACGGGCCGCTTGTCTCCGCACGAACGAGTCGAAACATCCAGCAAGGCGGCTGAACTTACCTTTCAGCGGCCGTTACGACAGCTATTATGGAAAATGCTCCAAAAAATCCCCCCCCCCCCCGCAAAAAAAAAACAAAAACACGTGAACGAGCGATTAATTAGTTGAAACTGCGAGCAACTGTTGCCTACTGCTGCGGAAAAAAAAAGAAGAACATACTCATACCGTCCCCAATGAAAATAGAAACATTTCACATAGGATTTGTTTATTAAACGCATCGACTTACATAAACTATATAAGTGATCTTACATCGGTAGTTGTTAGTGCCTCTTTCCGCCGAAATTCGGCGTTCGAACGCAAAACCCGCGTGATCGCGGGGAGAGGGGCGAGAACGAGAGGGAGGAGTGACAGCTGCGGAACCAAGGCGGACGCAAAGCGGGGAGGCTTCGGGAACTGCACGACATCGTTCTCTTCGCTGCGGTACAGTTGCCTAGAGCTGCGGCGACCACCGAATTTCAGACGGCACACCTCGACAACTCCTTCGTGTGCTCGTACGACGTGTACGAACGGCTGTGGTCTCTGCGAGACCTGTTGCCTTCGCAATCCGAGCACATGTCCGTTCTGATCCTAGAGTTGTCCGGCCAAGACGTGTGCAGTTCCAAAGTCTGCGCAACATGCAGTTCTGCCCTGTGGTGAAGTTGTCTAAAAGCAAATCTCCTAAAACTCATCTTTCAACAACGCAACAGCTACCGTTGTCAATCGCAGCTCGGTTTGTGTGGTCGTTTGAATTTTTTTATAGATTGTCACGTTCGCATTATAATTTATAACGTTTTTCCGCGACTGGAAGGATTGCTGCCCAAAATACGAGCGAACTTATTTTCGCGAAGCCTGCGAGTGCTTGTGAGCTTGGATGGACCATTTATAGCAAGTGAGTGGGCGTACAAGTGAAGTCTTTCCTTTGTGGCGCGATAGCGTTAAGCAGAAAAGCCGGCGTCGGTGGCGTGACTGAAAAACCCTGATTGGTCTATAGGGTCATGACGTCACAGCCATATGACCTCGCGCGTGAATTTCAAACAACCCACAACGCTCACGTGAAACTTCACGTCACGAGCGGAATGAAAATGCTTAAAACATGAGATGTAATGCGAATTAAAGGTCGCCGCATGTCTCAAATTACTTCACTTAATAAAGTAATTCATTTGCCTTTACAAAATTAAAAATTTAGGCGGAATCGCAACCCACGACCCTTCGGTTGCGAGCCAGACATGCTATTGACTAGGCCATGCAAGGCACGCTTGCACGGCGGATGAGGTGGCGATGCGAACGGGGCCCGAAGACGCTATAACCGTCAGTCCGCGTCCCTGAACAAACGCACAAATAAACAACACTGGGGCATCGAAGGCCACGCGTTCTTGCTGAGGCGTGATAGACCTGTGTACTTCTCGACTGGGGGCGCTGTAGCACCCTCCAGACGCGACCACAGAAGAGGGGCTGTAGCCTTTGTTAGGGTCCGCCTCCCATCATGAACGTCGGCCAGCGTCTGTCCATGCGTGCTACCAGAGCGTCTGAAATAATGACACATCTTCGAAATAAAAAATAAAACGCCCACGTTGCCATGAATATGAAATGAAAGAGTAATAATACACAAAATTGAGCCGTCTTGTGTTAATCCAAGGTACAGTCGCAACGAGAGCTGCGACACGTCACGGCGAAGTTGTTGGGCATCGACGTCGTGTTCACGCTCCGTGGGGTTCATGAACAAAAGCGTTCATAACAAAATAGACATCTGCCCATTTTGTTTCGAACGCTTTTGTTTATTTTAAATCGATTGTTACGGGCTCTTCCCACCAGTGGAAATCACGTCCGTTGTTGATGTCGTACAGTTGTCGTTGTTGTAGTCGGCGCAGTAGGGCGTAGGTGTCCGTCGTCGACGTTGCTAAACCTTTGAAAAAGATCGGCCGTGCGAATCGAACCTGGGTCCACTGCGTACGAAGTCGAGGCGTTACCACAAAACTACGCCACGAATTTATTTACAGGTAGTACATATACAGTCAGTGGGTCATTTAGTAGCTTATATATTTAATAAAATGTTACATACACATAAGGAAGAGAACGAGCGAGAACCCCAATTGTGGCCAAAGTCCTCATTTTTCCCTGAGCAGCGAGCATCGCGGCAAGTTCCGCACCACCCCCGAGAGGGTAGACGCCAAGGCCCCCCTGCGCAGGCGGACGCACCGGTCTCGGAGTCGCCGTGCCTCCAGCCGGAATTACACGTTCCACATGCCCGCCACTCCAAACTTGCAGGCCTCTGTCACTCACCGGTATGGGGAAAAGCCATTCGAAGCTTTGACGTGAAGTAGTCCCTTGTTCGGCTGGCGTCAGTATGACACTCCACCGTGGCAGTGCGAGCGGACCAAGTTGCGTGGAACTGGAGGTACTATTGCATGGGCTATGTCCATGCTGTCCGTAGCGCGAAGGTCCTTGTACTTGAAAGAGTTCCATTCTATGTCAACATCTATCCGGAACGCCACACGCAGACTCTTCCCAAAAAAGGTAAGCGTTTGTGCATTCTACAAACTCGTGTTGAGGAGTTTCACTCGCGCCACACAAGTTGCAGTTCGTTGACCAGGGCACGAAGATTCATCTCGCCTCCAACCACAGCTTGACCGACAGCACCGCGAGGTGGAGTCTTACTAAGAAGTCCTTCGTAGTCGCTGGGACAAAAGTCTCCTCACCAGCCTGAAGAGTCCTTTTGCACAGTGGGGTATCGAGTCCATCTACACCTGTAGAGGGCGCACTTTTTTGCAACTTCAGGATTTTTTGTTTACTGCGATATATTTAACTGAGCGGTTTTAAATCATTTTTTATAGATTATGTACCTACAGGGCAGCCGGTAAAAAGTTCTGTTAAATCCCGGAGCAATTAGATATTTTCTGAAAAAACAACAAAAAATGTAAAAAAAAAAATTGAAAAAAAACATTTAAATTAATCAAAGCTCTACAAGCCCAACCACATTGTAAGTCGAAAGCCGTGCAAATTTAAGAAAAAAATATTGTTGGGTGTTTCACTGAAAAGCTGATTTTTCATCAATTATTGAGTGATGCATAGTTTCACGCTGTTTTTAAAAATTAAAACCGCGCTCACGTCATCAAAAAAAATTTTTCGGCAAGAATATTTCAGGGCATGGCTACAAACATTGCGGCAAAAGGCCATGACTTTTTTTTTTTAGAAATCGGAAGGGGTCGAGCGTAACGTCTGGGACGTTTGACATGGAATGACCCTAGACAAAGGGTTGGCGGACATGTTTGCACGTTTGAAGGCGTCGAGCGTTCGATAAAATTAGTTGTGGCGCGAACGCAGACACGGTTTAGACCATCGAAGTTCATAAAGAGCAAGAACAGGAATCACTGTCGCTAGCACTCACTAGCGCATATTTAGAAAGGTTGACATACGCTAACCAGTGGCGTAGCTAGGAGCTTTTCCGGTGTATCTGTGTGCGGGTAGAGGAAGGGGAGAGCGGCGGCCCGGCGAGCCGGGCGGCCGGGCGACAAGACGCCTTTTGAATCGGGGGTCGTTGGTGCGTCGCGTCGGACGTTAAATTGAGGATCTCATCAAATATTTGAAAATCTCATAAGGTGGTTGTTGTCTTTTTTCCGCAGAGCAGTAGTCGATCAGGCATTCATTGGCGGCACCGGCCAACTGGCGCGATTAATTCTCAACGTCGTTGATATTTATAAAAGTCAGTGTTAAACACAAATTTTTAATATCAACGTTTTTTTTCTTTTTTAGTTTAACGAGGTTCAATAAATATTTTGGTAAAATATCACGTTACCTTGAAATATTGAATATAAATGTCTGAGCTAATTATTCGCGCGCTTCACAAACATAATAGCAGTATATTACGGAATAAGGTCATGAAGTTGTTACCGGCAGCGCGACTAGCAATTATATTTTCTTGGCATTTTCTTTGCGTGTGATCAGGCATTTCTAAAAGTCTGATCAATCAGCAGGCGAGTTAGATATGGCTCAAGTTTGCATTATTTGAAGTTGATTGAATATATTTCTTTCGTCCTGCGGCAACGTTGTAGGGTGATTTCGTCGAGGGTACTGGATGCCTGCTACCTTGGACGCATCTCGTGACAGTTCTTAGCACTGTTTACTGCAGGTAAGCGTAGTCAGATATATTATTTTGATGTTCTTGTTCGCATTTGGGCACTTGAAATTAGGTTCTTGATTTTTATGTTTTCTTTGTGTGTGTGGTGTTCGTTCATTTTCCAGAGAAAATGGAGGGCATACTTCGGGTAAATAAATTAGAGTAAGACACACAAGGCGCTTGACTGTGTCTTTTTCGGTGTGTTCTTTTTCTGTGTTTTCGTCCTTGTGTGCTGTTCTTCTCATGTCTAAATAAAACATACATTCAATTTTAATCTGGCAGAGCACTTCGGCCAAAATATTTGGATATTTGCCGAAGTTCGGCAGTTAGGGTTGGCGGTCATGGGAGTCTGCTGTGGTCATGGGAGTCGCCATGGGATCATTTTAGTCAGTGGTGGTTAGTCAACAGTTAAACTGGTCACGTCTGGCAAGTATGGTTGATGCTTTATAATGCTGGAATCAGTGGCCCATCAAATGCTCCAAATGCGTCTTAGAAAAATCGATTATTTCTTCACGGTTCTTTAATTGGGGACGATAGGTTTCAACTTCATATCACATGATTTCCACATTTCTTTGGTTCCAGGCAGGCAGTGCAATCTACCCGGTGGCTGTCAGCTCAAGCCTAATTAATCGTGAGGCGCCCGGCTATGTGGCAGTGGAGGGAGACCTCGAAGCCGCGTCGCCTGCTGAGGCAGTCCTGGTTGCATTCTGCCTCTACTTCATCTTTAACTATGAGTACCATCACCAGTTCAGGCGAAGATTCATTGCACTAGAGTACTTAATTGATCTGAAACACTCAAATGTGGAGATCACGTGCAACACATTGCTTTAAAAACAACAAAAATCCAAAAAGCATTTTCTTTTTTTTAATGCCTTTTTATGCAGAGTTTAGGAATTTTTTATGTCGTTTTTTGTCTGACATAAGGCAGGATGGTTGATTCTGAAAGTTACAGAAGATCAATGATATTGCTTTATAGTCACATTTTTGTAATTTCCAAAAATCACAGCGTTTTGCTTTGTGCAGCATTGGCATACTTAATTTATTTGAGTCTACTTCATACTTGCTGCCTGAAAGCATTCGAGGGTTGTGGTTCCATGTTCACAGTGATTTGTGCTTGCAAGGTTTAAATACAAGATGGTTTTTGATGGCTCGCAGGGTTTAAATATACAAGATGGTCAAAACTGATTTTTGCGATTCATTTGAAGTGGGTTAGATCCCTTTGGCCCTCGCGGTAGTTTGTTGCAGCTCATTAGCAGGCAGGAGAAACGAGCCCTTTCTTATTTCCACATTAGAAGAGCAAATCCTGGAGTCTGCTTTCCTCTACTCCAGCGTTCATTCCACTACTGTGGATAGGACAGGCAAAGTGTACTGCTGTCCTTGAGTTGCAACGCACTAGTCATTGCTAGTCGTGTCTTGGCTTTTATTGCTGCTTGCAATATGTGTCATACAGAATCTATGTTATATCACAGTGCGTTCATTTTGATTCTGGCTTGTAGAAGACTCAGTCATTTGAGTTGACCCCGGTGAAGCTTCGCTATTCCAAGGAGTTTTCCAAGCCACGGTCGGACTGGAAGCGCGCTCTCTCTTTCTCTTCTTACGGCCTTTGCAATCGCCCGGGAGTCAATGGCACTTTTTCTCCGTATGTAGTTCACTTGCTTACCGCTAGGAGCATAACCGCCTCACCCCACTTCACCCCACTCGGAGTGTCCCTTCGAGCTGCTTTGCGCTGGTGTTCGAGCTTCGTAGGTTGTTGTTTTGGCAACTCTGGTCTGGTGTACGTCGGTGGCTATCTGCTGAAACTCATTAGTGAGTTTGGGTGCGACGCCTGTGTTATGCTGTTGACTACGAGTAACAGAGGTGATCCTCTGTTCGTCTTATTGCAAGGCCAGGATAAAAGCGGACTTCATTATCTAAATCCTAGGTTCTTAGCACTTCTGGAAAACATTGTTGCTGTTTTTTAAAGGCTGTTGAGCACGTTCCGCGTACAAATGTGCACGAAGTTCTGCAACTACTCATTGCACCCTATCTTGAAGACGCGCCAATCCTAAGTTGCCCAGAGGGCATTGAAAACAGTCACTCAAAGCGCTTGGCTGGTTTAATTTGCAACAAGTTCCTCAGAATACTTCTGGTTAACCATGCAAAGACGGTCACGGACAGAAACGAAAAATCAACTGGATATGTGCACAAGCCCTTGAGGAAGCACTTTAGTCTATAATATGCACTGTGCGAAAATTGTACAGACTACTACACTCTCGTCTAGAGCAGCTGACCGACTTCATGTGTAACCTATGAAATGATGATGCAGAGCACGGCAATAGAGATTGGGCTTGCTTACATTTCACGAGAGTGTACGAATTATTTATCATTTAAAGTTCCTCCACGTAGAAGGGGTCCGTCTCCTCCTGTTCTTGAGTTGCAACAGAATTCCTGGAGGTAAAGACGAGTATAGTTTTTCCGCAGCTGCATTCGCTGTCTCTACTTACTACTCTTTACTCCCGAATCTCTCGGAGTTGTGCGTCAAATATTCACCGTTTTGGGCTCACCAGAAGCGCATTAGATAGTGGCTGAGGGTCTGAACGTAAGGATCAGGTGTCAAAGGCTATAAAAATCTCGGCCACTGAGATACACTGTCAGACGCGCTCTGTGCAAACGGCAAAGGGTAGCCCAGGGGTTAAAGCCCCTCCAGGGGTGAGGTGACAGCGCCCCCGCGAATTGCGGCGGGAGGTGGCGATTGCCCCAAATGCAAAGGCCGTAAGAAGAGAAAGAGAGCGCGCTTCTAGTCCGGCTGTGTCCAAGCATTCACTGTTATTTTCCGGGTAGACACTGATTGTTTATGCACTTTTTGTGCTAATTTTATTGACTGTCGCGAACTAGAGCCCCGAAAGTGTTGTTCCAAATGCCTTTATTGCGTTTAGTGCATTTCATCTTAGAACTTTTACAAGATGTCTAGTCATGCCATTGATTTTTATGCCATTGTGTTTGTGACAGCCACAATAAAAAATTGTCATTTACTTTCAGAACGAGGCCGTCTTTATCTATTATAAGGCCCACCATTGAAGCATGTACTATCAAACCCACAAAGGGCCATAGTACCTTTCTTTAGGGGGTAAAAGTGATTCCATCAAGTGTACATTTAACCTGTATTAAGGTGGTGAACTGGGCCAGTTGGTTGCTGTTATACATGGTTAGAAAAACAGCCCTGAAAGCGCGGACTACGAAGAACAAACACGACAGGACAGTATTGAACTATGGTTAAAAGCGCTAAAAAGACGAACACAAGATAGAAGACAAACACGGGCGCTACTCACAATTGTATTGGGAAAGGAAGATGGAAATACATATATATATATATATATCTGATACACTTTTCGTCACCCAGGCTACACATGCGCGTGATACAAGAGCATAAACCCGTTTACATATATTAATCGAAAAAACGAATCTCAGCATTATGCAATGCTATTGCCGTGTCGCTGACGCATTGGGGTCCCCTCTTCTTGATAAAATATGCCTCTTGCAGTTCGCGTGCTCTTTGAATTCTGCTTCTACCGAGAATCTTGGTATCGCCGCCACGCTATACTGCTACCCACCTACCGCAAGCCATTCTGGGCACCATCTCGCGGAGTCCTCCAGGGCTCTTTTCTTCCCCCTCTCGTCTTCAACATCGCCCTCCGGCCTCTTTCCTTTCTCCTCAAGAGAGTGTCTTCTCTCCCCTCGGGCTCTACGCAGACGCCGTAACCCTCTGGACTTCAGAGGCAATCCGAGCACTATTTTCTTCACTCTTCAACAAGGCATAGATAGCATCGTCCACTTCTCCCACCAATTAGGGCTCACCCTTCTCCCCATTAAATCTGAATTTGTTGTAGTCACTAACCAGCCCCACCGGGCCCGCGCTCAAGCTGAGCGAGACCTTATTCAACTCACCCTACACGACACCCCCTTCCTCGTCAACGAACCATCAAAGTCCTCGGTTTCCACCTCACGGAGGATGGCAAAGCCACCGACTGGCTTCACACCAGCAAGCGTCAGCTCACACACACACCGAAATTATCGCCACATGACCCGCTAACGTCAGGGCCTCAAGGAGCATGAAATACGTCGTCTCACCGAGGCTCTTTTCTATTTCCGGGTAATGTACGCCCTACCGTACGTCCTTACCCACTCAAAACAAGAACAACTGAACAGAGCTCTCTGCCCCGCCGTTCGCCTTGCTAGAGTAACTCGCTAAACCTTTTTTTCTTTCTTTTAACTTAAAAAAAAAATCGGTCTTCGCACACCTCTGGCCACACGAATCGTAACGCACCTCTTAGCAAAACAATCACGCCTCCGTCTCACACATCGCGGTCGACAGATGCTCTCCTCTCTCCACTATATCGCCCCCCTTTCCCCCCTCCCGCCCAAAGCACCCCCGTGGACTTCTTTGTCTCGCATCCACATCCCTGCTCTACCCCGCAACATGCACCCAGTGAACCATGCTGGCCGCCGGAAGGCCCGCATCTGCACACTACGCTATCGCTACCCCGACCCCACATATCACACAGGCAGATGCTTCCTACCTTGATGGGACTCGGCAAGGCACGGTGGCTGTCATCCCGCCCCAACAACCCCCTCTCGTCGCTCATTTTCCCCATGTCCCCACCACCCTCTCCCTCAAAACCCAAGCCTTAACCTCCGCCATTCTCTGCCACTCCTCTCCCGTCCATCACGTCATCCTCACCGTCAGTCAGGATGCGCTTCGTGCCTTCATTGACCACGCGCTCCCTTCATACATGCACACTCTCAGTCCACCTAGCCCTACACCCCACACCACATATACGCTTGATTGGGTTCCAGGCCACGCAGGAGTACCGGGCAAAAAGTTGGCTGACCTACTCTCTCGCGCTGCAATCCACCCGGGAGACTCGCGCACTCCCTGGCCTAACCCCCTATCACCCCCCGACCTAGCCCGTCAGGAACGAGCTAGTCGCCACAGAACCCTTCAAGAGCTCCTGGATGACACCTCCCTACTCCCATCCCCCTCCACACTTCTCCCCGCCAAGACGCCTGTCTCGTCCGGCAAGCCCAGCCTCCCCATGCCCTCACATCATTCACTATCTATACCCATTTTCATCTCAAGAAAAAAAGCAAGTTTTGCTCAGTATTCATACGCGGCGCGAAGTAGTTATTAGGAAATTTGGGTGTCGGAGGAAAAAGCGATGCTTTTGGTGTTGAGAACGTGTACGTCTTGATAAGACACCATATATCTAGGGTTCCGTGTTTTCGGAGTTTATTTTTCGTCAAATTCTGAGAAGGTGTTTTTCGGAGTTTATTTTTTGCCGAAAATTCGGAGCTTATCGGAGTTTATTTTTGTTTGATTCCCAATTCTCCGAAATTCAGAGTTCAATTTCGCAGTGTTTCTTATTAAAAATAAATAAATAATATCCGGGTGTAAACGTATACTGGACAAAAAGAAAAAAAAAACGCAATTGTATCAATTAATATTTTCTTCATTTGTATTTGGCGTTGGTGCCAGTACTACTGCAGCAATTCAAATTTCTCCTACGACAAAAGTTGCACACAAGTGTTGCTTCGATAAATGTCGATACATTAAAATCAATAAACTCCTGGTGGTAGTCTCTGGGAAGCTTGTATTCATTCCATACTATTCCATCAACTTACCGCGCGGCCGCGTGAGGTAGAATAGTAAAGGACGTAACTAGAAAAGGTTCAACTGTCCTTCTTCGCCACCTTATGCAATCTCTATGGTTCATAGCTTTCACTCTACAAAAACACTACCTCTCCTTAACGTGACCAACGTGACCCAAACTGGAAACATAAACAGTGACTCTTGTCGTCACCCGAAAGTACAATGACCTGTTGTCCCGACCGAAATTTGAAACAAGAGTGTGGTGGCATTTTCCCAGGACCATTCACTCTACGCGCTGATCAAACCATTAATTGTCAAATACTCTTCAGTGTGTGTGTGTGGAGGGGGGGGGGGGGATGGGAACATTGAAAGTCGGAGTTTATCGGATATATCCGAATCGACCAAACTTTACCGGCGGGTGTTTTTCGGAGTTTTTCGGAGTTATCCGAAAAACACGGAACCCTACGTATATCCAATCTAAATTGCACTGGCACATATCTTAATTATCAGCATGAAGGGGGGGGGGGGAACTTAGTAGGAGCCGGATTTTTTTTACTATAGGTTCCTTGAGGTGAAAACGGGTATAGACCGATCCCATCCCCCCCCCCCCCCCCCCGCCCCCGATGCGCACACTGCTCAAGATACCCTGACACCCCACACCTGCCTTTGGGACTCCCCACGCACCCTTCTATCACGCCATCAACACCTTGACTCCCCTCGCACCCCGTTCCCAACCTCGTTCTCTCCAGGATTGGCTCGCTACCCCTGAAGGGGCGGACGTGATGGCAAGGTGGAGGCTCTTGCGGCCCGTATCCACAATGTCCTACCAGACGCCTAAGACGTTTTCTTTTTTTTTTTGTGTGTGTGTGTGTGTGTGTGTGCGTGTGTGTTATATAGAGCTCTGGACTTAAAACGTTTTTTTATATTAGAGCGCAGCTCCTAGGCGCCCATTTGCGGCTTAAGCGGCGTCGGCGTCGCCGTCAGCGCAGCCGCGCGGTGCATTATGAGAAATGTCCCATAATGCACCACGCGGGGAGGAGGAGGGGAGGAGGAGTAGGAGGAGGAGAGGAAGGAGCAGCTTGAGGGATGAGTGGAGAAGAAGGAGGAGGAGGGGGAGGAGGAAGAAGAGGAGGGAGGAGTATCATGGAGGATGAGGAGGAAGGTATACCCTCCCTCTCAGTACCATTCCCTCCTCCTCCTCAAGAACTACGCTCTAATTCGGCGTTACAGGGTATGTAAACGTCTTTCACGTTTTTTAATGAAGGTTTTTCCTCATGCTCCAAAATGCCGTCGTAGCACTGTGAATACTAAGAACTCGTGCCGGGAGACGCGCTTTCATGCTCTCTGAAAGAAAAGAAACACGCGTTCGGAACAAAATGGTCAGATGTCTATTTTGTTCCGAACGCTTTTGTTCACACGCTGTACGGGTACGTCACTTAAACTTGGTCCCTTCCTAGTAAGAGGGATTTTTTTTTTAAAAATCCCCTTAAAGCGTAGGAGGGACTGCAACTCTCTAAATAAAAGGGACGCAAGCGCTGTCAAGGTCATTCTCGTTTTTCAAGAGGGACAGCTTCCTTGAATTGTAAGAGGGATAAAGGCCCTCTAAAATTTGAGGGACACGGTCTCTCTTAGAAATGTTCCTCTAAATTTCGTTTCCCATTTTAAGAGGGCCATTGTTCTTCAGATATCCCTCTTAATGGCCGAGGGACTGCGTCCCGGTTAAAAATATGAAAAGGTGCGTGGCGTTTTAATTATATTTCACACAGTAAATTACACAAGAAACGTTTATTGGAAATGCACAAAACTCTGTGGCGCCTGCGACGAATTAAACACAAACCAAACATTGTATTATGTTGCGACGAGAATCATTGCTTTTTCGAATTTAGATAAGAGCTTCCTCAGCCTTTTTGTCATAAATGCGACCGGGAACTTGTCTTCCTCTACGTTCCGGGTCCTCAACGAAGTCATCCTTCTCGTGTGTGACCTCTTCACGCGCTAGATGATCAACCATCATAAGATCAGTCAAATGTTCTGGAAAAAACAACAAGGTAAAAAAACGTTAACCTACCTATTAGTACGGAACTTAACTAAGACGATACTAGTTTATTTACAAACTGGTATTTCATACAAACTAGTCGGTGCCGATACAACAGAATATTTTAGCATTTGTTGCCCGAAACGCTTTGGAACCGCGTTCTAAAACTTTTCCCCAATGCACCAATGTAATGTTTACAAACCCACAGTCCAGCATGCACATATTCGCGGCTTTGAAAAGCGAGCAAACCACGCGCCATGTGCGCGAACTTTGAACATAAAACCTGCCAGAGGCTCTTTTTTTATTTTTTTTTAATGGTCTAAATACTTTGCTAGAGAACAGCAGACATGACAATTTCAAATGGAAGCACTGAGCGGAACTTACCTATCTCATTGTGTGAAGTTGGAGGATGTCCACATTAAGCACACCATTCGGGGTGCTGACTCCTACTGGTTCCTTCTCTCAAAAATTCCACACAGGAACAGTCGTGGCAAGCGCCACGACATATTCACCGGATATCCACGTTGGACGACATGAGTTCATCGACATGTGCATGTCAGTGGCGTCACAAGGGGGGGGGGCGGACCGCCCCGGGTGCAGCGCTCAGGGGGTGTCGCGGCGGGCCAGGAGAACGGGGGGGGGTCGCGGCGGGCTACCGCCCCGGGTGCCGCTGACCCTCGTGACGCCACTGGTGCATGTAGCTAATATCTGCAATGACATGCCACAAAAAGATTTAAAAAAAAGAAACAGACCTGAACACGCTTACAAACTGCCAGGAGCGCTCAGCTCTGGAAAAACGAAAAACTCGCGGCATCCAAACAGCAAAGATCGCGGTTTTTCAAACTACCAAAAGCGCGCGAGAGCGGTTCGTTACGACGGGAGGCGCGCCAAAGAACGGACACAAAGCGAAGAGCGGAGGCAAAGAAGTTCCGTCGCTGCATCTCATTTTCTTAGAACTATTACGCAACCCCCCAAAAAATGAATAAAGGCCCGTTCTACACTCTTGCGACCGACTTCGACCGAGAGAGACCAGATCTGTTAAAACTTCTTAAATTATCATTTCTGGCGCCATCTATGCGGTGATCGTGGAACTGCATTTCACAAGAGCGACGGTTTTGCGGCATTTTCGAGGTCGAATGTGCGTAATACCTATGAGAAAGGCTCGTTTATAACGTTTCCAAAAGTTTTTCGAGACAAAAAGAAAGGATAATGCGCGGGAGAAATAGAAAATATGCCGGACCGTCAAGTTTACACTGCAACCCGATAGATGGCGCCACTGTGTCCTCTGGTTTAAGAGGTTGTAAGGGAACCAAGATTTAAGGAGGTCGTAAGAGTGTGAACGGGCCTTAAAGCTCGCGGCTCTCGTCACGTAAATGCAGATAATTGAATAACTCACCTACGATTCGGTGATCCGTTTTGGTATCAGTAGGAGCCAAGACAAACAGCAATGGCATCTCAGTTCCACCAGGACAAACAACGAGTCAATGACTCTCTGGAGTAAACTTCTTGGCGAAAAGCGGGAAACCGCAGTACCCCTTTCTTGCTCCGAGAACTTTTGTGCGAGATGGCTAATTGGGACTTTTTGCAGCGCACCCATACAGAATTCTCGCGTACTCGATGCCGGACTACATGCCAGTTCAAGGTCGCTCCCTTCGGCTCCTCGGGAAAAAAAAATATATATATCGGGGGGACGTTGCTTAACGTTTAAGAGGGATGGTTGCCTTTTTTCGTCTGTGTTTGTTAAATCTAAGTATGTCCCTCTTAACTCCGCTATTGTCCCCCTAAGAAACCCCGCCTTTTTTGGGTGCCCTCTTAGAAAAAAAAGAGGTCCCTTATCTCTCGCCCATTTCCCTCATAAAATAAGAGGACTTGGGAGTTTTAAAGGGATACTACAACGAAATTTCGGCGCTCATTTTTTGGTCTATATGTGTCCAAAGGAGCAGTATCACATAGCACATACCAATATCTTGTTAAAAAAGTCTCGAAAAGGAATTTTAAAACGAATTAAACGATTAGCAAAGAGCACCTGGTGGATGTCGCTAACGCCTCGTTTGTAATGCTCGTCTAAGAACCTTGACAGCTAGTGACGGAGGTCGTCCCGCCTCCGGCCACGACGAGAGAAGGGGGAAGGAGGAACTCCCCTCTTCCCGAGAATCCTTTTTGTGTGTCGCAGAAGTCGCTATTGTCCCCCTACAAGATTATAGAAGATTAACCCGTCACTCAAAATTCGTACAAAAGCAGCCGCTTCGGTGGCTGGACCGACTAGGCCATCCTCTCGACGTCAGCCTCGCCGTAGCTTTGCTCGTTTGAGACGATTTACGTCACGATTGCGCTGGGCCTTCTCCGAGCGCTTGCCAGAGTGGGCCGTTTATAACGAAAAATACAGCCACCAGGATCAAAATACAAACGGGCGATTGTCATTTACGGATATTGTGGATCATATTCAACCTATTTTTGAACACGACGGGAATATTTCAAATTTCGTTGAAGTATCCCTTTAAGAGGGCCCAGTTTTAGAGTGTACGTGAACATTAAACGATCGCGTCTCACGGATGCCAGCTGAAACTAGAATCGAACAAAAGCGTCGATGTGATCGGCCTTCCACGATTGGACAAATGCTCACTATGACGTCTTGAGTATAGGAGCCATTTCGCTTTTATCGGCGGAATCAAGACTATACATAGTTCTCACGTGACGTTATTCTAGTTGCCATTCCCAGGTACTAAGCGTCCCATTAATGCAGTGGAAGGGTTTGCACGCGCCTCCTCGAGCGCTCTCTCATCGTGCTCTTTCTTCTGTAGAAGACTGGCCGCACGTGCAAAGGACGCCATTGCTGGGTACTGGGTGACGTCGGTGCAAGCTATGTATAGTCGGTTACAAGTTAAGAAGGTAGGAGAAGCTCCTCCCACAAGCGTGATGCGCCGGTTTCAAATCCCTCCGCAGTCGAAAGAAGAGTTCACTGGAAACGCTCCTTGTTCCGCTTCAATGGATAGATAATGGCCACAGAGTGGTGCCAACTTGTCTTCGACCCCCACTTTTTAAGATAGCGACCTTTGTATTCATCGGGGGGAACCGAGCCCCTGAAAGCAGCCTTTGTATTTATCGAAGGGGGAAGCTAATCCCCAAAAGTCGTCTTTGTTCCGATCGGGGGGGGGAAGACTCTAATCTCCCTCTCGTGGCTTCCACAACGCTAAGTCAAAGTCGAAAGATAAAGCAAATATGTCCAGAAAAGCAAGACCCTCCTCGCGCGTTGGCCGCAACGTCACGGAAACGATGGGACGCTATTGGATGCGGAGGAGGCGGAGGGATATATGATTCCCTTTGAGGGGCATTTGCCGCTACCTTCTTGACTTGTAACCTACTATAGTGTCAGACTGTCCAATTTGACAATGAGGCTCCAAGCACTCGCCGCGTCGCTTTTTACAGACGTCACCAAAATTTTCGTTGGGAACTGATAATCCCGGTTATGACGTACAACAAAGAATGTCTTCACCCTGAAACATGCAGACATGTGGGCACCCTAGTCTCGCGCACGGCACACTGCCCCATGACCGAGAGAAACAGGCCTAGGGCACGCGAACCCTCGCGAAAGCAAAGAAACCGATTGGGCGGTAAGATGGCCGACTCTGCATCTTAGCTCACACCACCGACCACACCGCCGCGGAAGGCGCGCGCCTATACGGAGACACACACACACATACGCGCAAGCATCGCTCTGCTTCGACGCCGCACATAACGGAGCGAGCAGTCAGTCGGTAGGGCAAGCAGGTTCCCCTGCCCACGCGCATCCCGTATACGGGCAGCGGCGCCGGTGCGACACTCTCGTGGGCCGGATCGCCCGAGCTAGACGCGAGGGCGACGCAGTCCGAGTCCGACATGATCGCCGCCTTTTGCGCCTCGTAGTCCATCCAGGAGCCGCTGGACAGCAATCACAGCACCACGACGTTGAAACGCCAGCTGGGTCGGACGCACTGCAGTCGAGATGGCCGCCACGAGGCGAGTACCCACGCGAGGGATACGGAGTGTCGGGGCCCGCCGTTGGTTGGGACGCTACGCCCTAATTTTTTGGCGGTTTCTGGCTTTCTGGTTGTAGCAATTTGGGAAGGAGAATGAGGGAAGAAGCAAATAGCGAAAGTCTTAGGGGTAGCTTTGTACGCACAGCACGACGCTGTAAGCGCAAACACGACATCGGAGTTTCTTTTTCGGGTTTTACTTCGAAAGGGCTTTGGCGGGGATAAAATTTTATCGTTTAGGTTAATGACCCCATATGAACATTTCCCGCCACACTAGTACTTTTTTATGTTAGACCTTCATCATAATAGAAGAATATAAATAATCGACGAGCGCTTGTTCCCACTAACAGTGTAGCGCTGTGCATACCTGTAGGCGTTGCAAATAAATTTTCGTTGCTTTAAAGCGTTTTCTTTCATCTTATTTTTTAATATGTAACGTTTTTTTTGTGGTTAATTTTTTGAGTACGTAGCGAACGAGTAACATGATTTTATTACTTTTTTTTCTTCTTCTGAGGAACGAACGACTGTGTGGGCGCGTCAAAGTGCCATTGCAAACAAACAAAAAAAAAAGCAAAAAAGTAAAAGAAAAGAAAAAAAGTAACACTTTTATTATTATAATGCACTTAAATGCAAAGGCGCAAGCGAGCTGCACAAGAATGACGAAAATAATCCCTGCTGAGGGGGAACAAGAGGGACAAAGGACAAACACAAATCTCCGAACACAGCTCTGGTGCGCGATCGAAAAGTCCGCCTGGTCCGGTAATGAACCCGGGACCTCTCCATTTCCAGTGGAGATGAAGAGGTCCCAGGTTCGATACCCGGACCAGGCGGATTTTTCGGTCGCGCACCAGTCACCTAGCTGTGTTTGAAGATTTGTGTTTGTCCTTTGTCCCTCTTGTTTCCCTTCTCCAGGGATTATTTCCGTCAACACTTTTATGTTTGACATAGGCTACGTTTACCTGAATTCGGTCGTAGTGTATCGAACCGAGCAGGGACCAATCCCAAGCAGCCTGTCCTACTTCTTCCTCTTCTACCCATCTGCTATCAATCATAATAGACCGATCTCACCAGCCAGTTTGACTACGCCACCGCTGCCGCAATGCATCGAGGGAACTTTAGTATTTCTGCACGTGCGGCAACTTCGCTGGAGCTCTGCGCGTGTGGAGCACGAGACAGCACGAGCCCTCTCGTGCATTGCCATTTGCCTCCTGTGAACTAAAGTTATGGCGGCGCCACGCATGCGCCGAATGCTTGGTGAGATCGGTCTATTGTCAAATCTCGATTCGATGCGCTACGGTCGCATCTATAGCTCTCCGCAAGTGAGACTAGAAGCTCTGCCTTCAGCGCGAGTTGTCTGCCCTTGCTAACACAAGTCTGAACGCGCAGGCACGTGCTACCAAAGTACCGCGGAAACCAGCGAGCTCGCGCCATGTAGACGTTTCCACTTTTACAGAAATCACAGTCTACAGGTGCTAAATCACGGTCCAGCCAGCGCTCGCTCGCAAGAGAGCTTTCGCTAAATTGCCCAAGCATCAAAGATAATGTTGGGTGGGACGAAAAGATTCGAAGAAAAGATCCGAAGTAAATAACCAAAATAAAATGTCCGTGAAACTCGCGTGTGAAGTGCCATTTGTTTTAGATTTTTGCTTTCTAACTGTTAGAGCTGAAGACGCCAGAATGCGCAGCGCTTGCATACCTACGTTCCCGGCATTCTTTTTGATGCTTGGGTAATTCGGCAAAGGTCACTCTAATTGCGACCAGCAGAAAGTTCGCGTGCATAACACACAAACACAGCAATGAACGCGCCCTCATACTCTTTTATGAAAAGATCGGCCGAAGCTACAAGCGCGAGCTTGCTCGCGCTCCTTGCTCTGAGGCGTGCCATTTCCAGCGCGTGCACTCGTTCTACACAAGAACGTTTCAAGGCAGCGACATCGTGCTCTCGTGCTTGTGGAATTCGCTGCAGTCTCAGCTCAAGGGTATCCACACGAAGGAGAAATCCGCCCCTTTCCTCCCCGGCACGCGCATCCTACGACGAAAACGTCAGGCTTCACGATGTGCAAAAGCCTCGCGTTTTCATCTCGTGATGCGCGCGTGCCGGAGAGAAATCCCCGGATATCTCCCTCGTGTGAATACCCCTTTATAAAGGTGTATCCACATGACGGACCGGGCCGCGGACCGATTGATCACGTGATGTGCGGCCCGCGGGCCGCCCGGCTGCAATGAGCATCCACACGGCGGACCAAAAGAGCAGACGACAGAGCGAACGGGCCGGTCTAACCTTCGACCTCACAGCTCCGCCAAATGCATGCAGCGAGCTGCTTTGAGGCTTTTGTAAGGAGCCAAGATGGAGGTTGAACGAAAGAGACGTTTGGTCGTGGTGGCCCTGGCGTTGACTATTAAGGACGAGGAGTACTTAAGTGAACCGAAAAGGCCATGCTGGATGGAGCCCTGGATGTGCAGGAAAGATCTTGGTCTGCATAGTCAACTCTTTTCGTCGCACAACAAAAGGATCGTCTTCTTCGTCTTCAACAGTTGGCTCCAAAAGAAAATGAATTTGTATTTGGATTCCAATCTAAAGAACAAAAGTGAGCTTGTTGCCAGACTTAGCGCTTCAATTATACTAAAAACGCCGCGGTCCGCCGCCAAAATCCGGGCGAGAAAAGTCGCTTGGCATTTCTCAGAAGCGCGGGCCGCGGACCGCCGGCGGACCTCGAAAACCGGTGACGTAAGACCACGTGATGCGGCCCGCGGACCAAACCAGCAATTTGGTCCGTCGTGTGGATACACCTTAAAGGGGCGGTGCAACGATATTCGATTGCAATGTTTTTCACTTTACACGAGCTTACTGGCACTAGTGGGACTCAAGGATACTCGCACGCAACACCACTGACCAAGAAACTCCTTTGTTGCGCTGTAATTTCGAGGACAAAACTGACTGTTTTCATTCAATCTCTCCTTCGCAAAACCTGATGACGTAGCTGGGCGCGAGTAGCCTGAGTACCGCCCAGTGACGATATTTGAATGCGGCTCATAGATTGGACCCGAGCATGGCGTGGACACTCGATTTGGGCTCGTGATAATCGATAGCTCGAGAAGCATTCGGGTAGTGTCCTGTGTCCAATCGCTGCAATGCCGACAACAGCCGAACCATAACAATGCTCTGGAACTCAGCGCGTGTCCTGTGCCTTGCCAACCCCAGCGCATGGCTATGATCAACATTGGCGGTATATAATCGGCTCCAGATCACGTGGCCGCTTGTTCTGGCTGCGAGTTGAGGGGTGAACTCTGCTCGTTCTTCTTTAATTTTTTCTGCGACTTCGATTGCGTGTGGTGAAAAACGAACGGGTATTTCACAGGTCATTAACGTCAGGGATCCGTTCTAAGCGGTATTTGCGCAAATTACAAAAATCGTTGCATCGCCCCTTTAAGGGTGAACCAATTATAGATGGTGCCTTGCAAAGCCTCAAACTGCACGAGAGCCATGAAAGTCTACAAGGTAAAAGCATCTGTGGTACGGGTAAACGTAGTAATGAGAAAAAACGCGCTCCTTTGGAGGTCTTTGTTGTGTTGCGTATTTCCTTGCCCCGCCTTAGGTTGCAAAAAGAAAAAAAAGATCGACGAGTTTTAGTAATGCGTTTTTCGCGACAGTTTTGCACAAAAAGGAAAAAAAAAGGGTGGGGGTTGATGTCACCACCCTAGCAGATTTTGGTCATCCCGTCATCTTTTATTTTTCAAGCGAGAAAAGAGAAAACAAGACCGCATTGACAACAAAAGCAATTGCAACAAAGTTCTGGACTGCAAAGTCTCAGTAATGGGCAAAGGCTGCGTTTACATTTATATATCAATGGACTAGAGCTTTTCTAAAAAATTTGCTTCAAATCGTGTTAATTTTTTACCACAAACCTTTTTATTTAAAAACATAACCCACCGTAAAATCAAAATGTAAAAAAAATTCCTGCTCACTTTTTTTAATTAAAATACTGAGTTTGTGGTAAAAATTATCATCCTCTTATGGGAAATATTAGAGGAGAAAAATGAGGAGCACGTGAAAATATTTGCTCTTTAATTATATATTTAAATAATTAACCTAGTAATTGATGGCTTGCGCTAGAATCCCGAAGAGCGAATATGTTATACTTCGTTTCAGCTTAAAGGAGCGGTGCAACGATATTCAATTTGAATGTTTTCCACTTTACACGAGCTTACTGGCACTAGTGGGACTCAAGGATACTCGCACGCAACGTCACTGGCCAAGAAACTCCTTCGTTGCGGTGTAATTTCAAGGACAAAAACGATCATTTTCATTCAATCTCTCCTTTGCGAAATTTGATGACGTAACGTGGGAATCGCAGTGCACCCCAAGTGACGATATTTGAATGCGGTTCATAGATTGGACCCGAGCATTGCGTGGGCACTCGATTTGGGCTCGTGATAATTACTAGCTCGAGAAGCATTCGGGTAGTGGCCCGTGTCCAATCGCTGCAACGACGACAATAGCCGAGCCATAACAATGTCAGGAACTCAGCGCGTGTCCTGTGCTTTGCCAACCCCAGCGCGTGGCTATGATCAACATTGGCGGCATATAATCGGCTCCGGATCACGTGGTTCCTTGTTCTGGCTGCGAGTTGAGGGGTGAACGCTGCTCGTTTTTCTTTAATTTTTTTCTGGGACTTCTATTGCATGGGGTGAAAAACGAACGCGCGTTTCACAGGTCATTAGCGTCAGGGATCCGTTCTAAGCGGTATTTGCGCAAAGTACAAAAATTGTTGCATCGCCCTTTTGGCGCAGACGCAGCCGATTCTACAAGCGCGAGCAGTGGCCCTGAACAGTGCTTGCACTGCACGAGCGCGCGTGCTTCGCAAGGACACACTGCAAGCTCCGGAGCTCGCGCTTGTAGCACTTTTGGGTATGCATTTTTCTATTTATTTTAATAAGCTAAAAACCGTTTTGTGGGCATTCAAGATGACGGACGAGGAACCGCGGAGTTTTAACGCACTCAAAAGCAAGCAGTCGCATTTAAACTTAAAAAAAAAACAAAAACAAAAACAATGCAGGAGTTGTAGGCGGGACGCTACAATCCCTACAGCACTACTCGTAAGACGACATCTCGAATGGACGGCCGTATTATTGGAAAAAGAGGTCGACATTGAACAAGGCCGACGAGGCGCGTGACGTCAAGATATCTCGTTTCCTCCTCTCTTCGCTTCTCTCCTCAAGGCGGCGAGGCGGAGAAGACGCGAGGCCGTTCCCTCTTCTTCTCGAAAAAACATGACGTGAACATTTCTGTCAAATGCGCCTCCTTAAAAAAAAACAAAAAACATACGGCCATCTGTTGGAGATATCGCTGTATGACTGATATTTTGGTGTTTGTAGCATCCCGTTGCACGCTCTTGCCGCGTGTTTTGCGGTATCCAGATACCCATTTTAGAAACGAGGGCTGTGGGATTTTTTATTTGGTGAACAAACGCTGTTTGTTCACCCTTCAAATCATCCCTTCACCGCTTCACGTACTCCATGTAAGCTTTAGCAGAACGCTACTAAAGGCTGAACTCCATGGAGCGAATTATGCGACGAATAACTGGCGAACGCCGCCCGACAGCACGCTCGTTTTGCGCGCGACGTAGCAGCCACTGTGTTGATTCCACGCGCAGAGTAAATGCCGTCGGCCAAAATTCGTCGATTATTCGCAGCATATTCGTCCCATGGAGTTCAGCTTAAATTTGCTTAAATTTTAAGCGTCATGTTTTTTTGTTTTTTTTTTCGCACACAAATACAGTGCGAGGCTGGCAACGGCATAGCTAAGATGCCGGGAATAGAAGGTGAAAGAAGTACATCAAGGAGCTTCGCAAGGCCCACCAGATAGCTTCACTGCAGCCTGTCTTCATTGCAGCGAGCTCAATGTGCCGTGCCCAATTTCGTTATGGCTAACAAGGAAATATTCATTATGCGGCAGTTCACGATTGTGATCAACGGTGAAGACATTTTCTTAAGTGTTTACAGTGCGGCGGAGTGCCGCTGTGTCGCTGCTTTCGGCATATCGATGCTAACGCTGCGTGCTGATCTTCCTTGCCATTTTCTCCCGCTAGAAGAAGCGAGCGATAGTCACACCTCCCCTTTTAGCTCAGCTACTGTATCTCGGGTAGGGTGTACATACAAAGGACGAGTGGGGCCACCGGAGTGCTTATTCTGCACGTCCGCAAATGAAAAAAAAAGAAGAAAAAAAGAAAAGAAGAAATTGGCTAATCCAAGTTACTTTGCATTGTAGCGCCCTAGAGGGCGCTACGAGAGAAGTGGTTCGGGTTATTCGTTCTTTTTTTTAAATGAAAAACGCGTTTCGTCCCAACGCCAAGCTCGACCGGCTCACTGGTCAAGGTCATAGAAACAATAGAACGCCGGGCTATACTTTTTACAACCTAGACGTCAGGCGTCACGTCAATACATAACGTCACCGTGACCTGACTTGTCGTCACAACGCCATGCGACATCACGACGACGCCTTGACGTCAACGTCGTCATCGACGTTGACAACGCGCGTTACACGACATCAATAGGGAGCCTACATACGGGACTCTGCACGGAGGTTCCCTAGACATCAAGGCTGCGTTCTGACGTCATATTGCGTTGACAACGATGTCCATGTCAATGTTGACGAGGTTGACGACGACGTCACACGACGTCAAGGCGACGGTGTCCTTGTCAAAGCGACGTACTAAAGACGCTTGGCGTCAGGTCGTCGACGTCGTTGTCGACATGACGCAACTCGACGTCACGAAGACGTCCCGACAACTTCACGACGTCGACGTCATCGTTGACGACGACGACGTTACATTACGTCACGAATTCGTCGTGACGGCGCGTCGACGTTGATGTGGGCGAAGGCGACGACGTTACACGTCGTCAAGGCTTCGTCGTGACGTCATTGTGGCCTTGACGTTGACGACGAGGTCAGGACGACGTTATGTTTGAGGTTGCGTGGGGCGTCGACGTCAACGTCGGCATCGACGACCACGTCCACGTCGTCCTCGACGCGGCGCAACGTCACTACCGAGTTACAACGGCGTTTTGATGTCGCGTAACGGCGTCGTCCTCAACGCGACGTCAACGGCGACTTTATTTCGCGAAACGGCGTCGTCCTCGACGCGACGCGATGTCACGACGGCCTTACGACAGCATCTTGGCGTCGCGTAACGTCGTAGTCGACGATGACGTCGTGGCGTCGTCGTAACGCCACGTCGTCGTGACGTGGTGTTTTGACGTTACCTCTGACGTCAAAATCATAAAAAAATGCAATACAGTACTTTGATATAAAGTCACCCCGTTGGGCTTAACTCAGTGTGGTAGGTAACGCTGTGCACATTTGATTTGTGAAACCTTTCCGGTTTTACTGATTACCTACAACTTAGAGTATTAAAAAGAGTAGTACTCACTTTCTTTCAAAAAAGAGTAGTAAAAAAGAGTAGTACTATAGTAGAACACTTTATAAGAGGGAAGGAAAATTAGGATGGCCTGACCCAAGTCATCTGCAGGGGATGGGAGATGGGTGTTCGTATGGGTTGGTAGCGGTGGCGTCACTAGGGTCAGTAGCACCCGGGGCGGTGGCCCGCCGCGACCCCCCCCCCCCCTTCCTTTTCACTGCCCAGCTGCACCCCCTGAGATCTGCGCCCAGGGCGGTCACCCCCTTCTTGTGACGCCACTGGTTGGTGGAACGAGATTGCGTGTTGTGTGAGGTTTGCTGACCTGATGTTGTCAAGGAGCGAGTCTATGGTCTGCTTTATTTGTTATTGTGCTCATTTGGAGGGCACCCAGACCAGCGGCGTAGACTTTACATTTTTCCATTTTTCTGGGGGGGGGGGGTGCTGCGCGTTACCTTTTCGCCAGAACTGGAGATTGAAGCTAACGAAAGCATGCTGGGATTCCATTTCCCATTTATTTTGTCAATAAAGGCAACGTGGGCGTTATTTTGTTTACATGCCACTACTAGAAGCTCGTTACATGGCACGTAAACAGCGTCTCGGTAAGGATCATGGCCCGAGCCCGAAGGGCAGAGCCCCCCCCCCCTCCCCCGAATCTCACCAGGGGGGCACGAGCCCCGATGCCCCCCCCAAAGTCTACGCCTATGACCCAGACTTTAACCCAGTCTTCTAACCGTAGGGCATGTAAATCTTGTGTGAATTTGGAGATAACTTTTTGTCGTTCTTTGCCTGTAGTCATGCAATCCCGGATAGGGTTTCTGCAAGTAGCCTTGATTTTGACCAATCCTCGGTATTGGGTAACTGCCCCCCCCCCCCCCACACACACACACAAACACAAATACTTTCGGAAACAACAAGAACATTTATTGGTTGCATAACAGGAGTGATGCTTCCTATGTCACGCGCCTCACCTCGACGTTGGTCTTCGCAGGAGTCCGTGTTTCTTCTGGTGGTGCAAGGGCGTGACCCTGGCTTTTTTGCTGGCAGCTTGCGTGACATTGCCGTCGGTGGGTGCTCGGCGACGGCGCATCTTTCATGACTGCACCGAGCGCCATCTGGAGGAATCGGAAGACATCGCGGACCTGGTGGTCAGCGCCACCGTGGAGCGACTGCTGCACGGAGGGGCCCAGGTGTGCGAGTCTCACAAGGCTCTGATCAGAGTCCGAGCTCAAGTCATCGGTGTATAAAAAGAGGGGGGGGGCGGCAACAGGGCCGGATCGCGGGGGAGTGGGGGGGGGGGGGGCGAGGCCCCACGGCTGAAGTTCGCCCAGGGCGCGTAATGCTGTAGGGCCGGCCCTGCACACATTTGGGTTGGCGCACGATGCGTTCAGTTGTGGCAGGCGGCTGCATAACTTTGCGGAGAACGCTTGCGCAGAGCTCGTGCACACACTTGCGTCGACACGCAGTCGGAACTCAAGAGCCAATAAGAACCCGCTATCGTCTCTCGAAGTAAAATTCACGGCAACATTGCGGCGTCCGGCGACTGCGCCGAGGTGGCCAATCTTGGGAGGATTCCTCTAGAGTCACTGTATGTTGCCAGAGTATCGCATTCGATAGGGTCAGCTGTTACTGTTCAATTTTAGCTTTGATCGACCGGTTTGGCGCCGGAACATATATGGTGGAAGGGCTGCCAACCCCCATCTCCCAAGCGGACTGCCACGAATTACCACCGAAGTCAGGACGCGCTACCTGAAATCATTGGTGAGACATGGTTGTATAAAAGCAATATTTATAGTGCCGCAAAACCTTGTAAAGTTTTATGAAAATATCACGCTCCTGTCATTCTGTACTAATCTCCAATAAAAGTTCCTAAAAACAATATTAAAAAAAACTTCTTTTTTTTTGCAAAAATAATTGAAGTAAAAAAAATCGATTGAGCCGCCATCCTGGCTACTCGACCCTGAAAGTTTGAGCACTGTGGGAACATTCGGTGACTGTAGATTCCGCTTCATACCTGTGTTCAGCTTGAACCATCGCAGCCGTATTAGGAGAGCTGTTGCTCCCCGTCTCCACACCGCTTCCATGAAACAAAACCAAGTTCCTCTCTCCGAAAACGGGCAACCGTATGCGCGTCGCTGACGGGCGCGGGCTAGCACGTGACCCATGCCGTCTTTTCTCGGCTTCTGATTGGTATACCGCGAAAACACGTCGCGGTGGAAAGTTGAGCCCGGAGGGCGATTCAGACCGAATACAACTGCGCAACGGCTTGCGACGTCCAGGTTGCTATGGCAACAGCTGCGTCAGCTCCAAACGAAACCGTTCCTTTTTACCCCTTTTTGTTAGAGCCGACGCTGCTGCGTCTCTTGCGTGGGTGGCGCAGTGCCACGGCGCCCGTCGTATACCGCGAGCAGCCACTTGATTCCGTAAGGTCGCCGCTTCGCACTATGGGACTTGGAAAGATTTCGTGCGTCGCACGCAGTGCTAACGCCAAGGGTCTTTAAGCCGCAATCACAATGCTCATACATCACAAAAATAAACACACAAAATACACGGTGTTCTCTGCAGACATGATGACGTCATTATCTGCAGACAGCCGCCTCAAGCATGTTGAACTCATGCATGTTCATATGTATGCTTTGACCATCTCTGCAGATAGTTTTTTGTATGACAAATGTGACAGGAACGCCATACAAGGAAGGCCTCAGACAGCGTTCTGCAGATTGCCTTTTGTATTAGCAATTTGACCGCAGTTTTACGCTATTCTATAGCAATCTCAACTATGGCGCCTGTCTTCGCCCAGGTGAGCGCCCGCGTGAAGCGCGTCTTCAAGGGCCCCCGCGAGCTGAACGGCTCCGTGGTGCTGGTCGAAGGGCTGGACGGCGAGGGCCTCTGCGACGCCAAGCTGAGGGAAGGAGACACCCGGCTCTTCCTGCTTGAGGAGGTGGCCGCCTCCATGGCCCGCACCAAAGTCCTGGCCAGTCCGCTAAGGGTCACCCTGCCCAACCTCGACAAGCTCCAGGCGGCCGTCCACGGTATACGGGATTATCATCATCGTGATGACAATAAAAGTTATATTAGGTTAATTTTATTTCAAATCATGCAGGAAAAAAATCATGCCCCAATTTCTGTAATATAAATAAATATACCCGGCCGGAGTTCCATTTTAATCCGAACAGATTTATTTCAAGACATTCGTACAAGATGCACTAATACGGTTTGTGGAGGTGGGTTATACGGCCAGGGGGACATTAAATGGGTGGCTGATCTTCGCGATAAGTCGGCTAATTAATTAATATTCGTTAATTTACTTTTTGATTAGTGAAAATAGACATAAGGTTCCAATTCGAATCTTACTGAGCGTCATCGAAAACCACTAAATCAACTCTTTTTAGAACGACTTGAAGCTCACGCGCCCCCGAGTTTCCCACGAGCTTCAAATTGTTCTACAAAGGGTTGATTTAGTGGTTTTCGATGACGCTCAGTATGTTTTGAATTTGAACCTTATATCTATTTTCACTAACCAAAAAGTAAATTAACGAATTTTAATTAATTAGCCGACTTATCGCGAAGATTAGCCACCCACATAATGTCCCGCTGGCCGTATAACTCACCTGCACAAGCCGTATTAGTGCATCTTTTACGGATTTTTTGTAATGAATCTGTTCGAATTAAAATATAACGCCCGGTATATTCTAAACTAGGACGAATAAACTAGGACGAAACTGAAAACCGTTTTTGCTTCATATATTTAGTTTTCGAGTTTATGACTCCTAAAAGACCGAAGACGGTTTTTTGGAATTTGGGCGATCGTCGCAGGTCGCGTATTTGGGAGCTTCTCCAGACTCACATATCTTCCACACAACAAAGAAACTTTTTACGCATCTTTTTAAACTACATTAAAAGTGCAAGATACCCATAAACGTTTTTTTGTTTTTTTATTATATATTTTGAAAAACCCAGAACCTTGCCCTTTTGAGGATAATTCGCCAGGTTTGGCTGATGTAACTTTTGTAGCTATCGATTTTATGACATAAATTATATATCCAATGAAAGCTTAAACAAATACCTATTCAACAAGCACAATATTGTTGTAATCAAATAAAATCATTTTGGCGAAAAACGCCTTTAAATACAAGAAGAAACTCTTTCAACATCAATTTTCTAAAAAAAACAAAAGTAATATATTGTTTTTTTCTTTGTTTTTTGCATGAAGAGTTATTGGTATGGTCAAAAACATCCGGTTAACATCAGCTGTAATATATGATTTGGGATTATAAATTCGTACATTCGGGAACAGGATTCATTTGAAGATCATTTTTAAAATGCAGAGCCTGGTCGTCGTCATTTGTATGCCTATTAATTAAATAATTCTTGGCACCTTGTTAGAGTATTCGTTGGCTTCGATTTAACACGTCATTCAAACAAGTAAGCATGATGCGTAGGAGGGATGTTATGTTTAATACATGACGTTTTTCGTACACGTCCCCAATTTATTAACTAAAAAAGAACCTGAAATCACAATTATAAATGGATTCTTTAAATGATTTCTTGAGAATTAAAAGCTTATAGAGGCTTCCATCCAGTTGTTTTAGGAAAATGATATCGTAATCGGATGAAGCAAAATATTTTCGGTGCGCCGACAGCCCTAGCACGAAATTACAGCTTTTTCCAACTCTCGCTTCTCCACGCACGCTAAGCCTTTTAAAGGGGCCCTGCAATGACTTTTTTACTAATTTTTAATTTGCACCAAACCTGAGCGCACTGAACGTAGTAACTTAATGACACTTTTCTCTTTCTCGAATTTCGCTTGAAAATTATAAAAACAAGCAAAAAATAACCTCTTTCATGACGTCCTTGGTTGCTTGAGTGGCCGTGAACTAGACGAGGGGTAGTGAGCTGAGCGAGCGCTCACGGCTGCCGTACTCCGTGTCGACGGCGCGAGAGGGCGCCACTAAAGCGTGTTCTGGATAGGCTGTATGTAGCGGGCAGCTAGAGCGGCTCTCATTGCATTTGCTGCGCGATTAAACAGAAATTCGGCATGACACTTCATTGGCCACAAACGACAGCAAACACGGGGTAGAGATCAGTTCAAAATGGGAGCCACTTCGCGCTGCCATATCGCGAAACGGCCAAACCGCCAGACAGAGCTGCTCACGAAAGGCCTTGGGAACGCTCAGAGCCGGTCGGGTCCTTCGATCCCTACGGCCGCAGCGCCGCCGCGTACATCCGGGACCTTTCCGTGTAGGCGCCTGATCCTACTACTCCTTTCTAGTATGCGCCGCCTTTTCCACCGCTCGGTGGCGACTATGTCGACGGATCATTTCTTGTTTCCGTACTTTATAAACTGCATTTGTTTCTTTTCTGATCTAAGATACTGAACAAACACTACTTTTATAAATTATTGAAACGGTTCGCGCCACTTATATTTTGTATTTCGACTAAAAAGAAGCTTTTAGCGGCTCTGACCAGTAGTAAGCCCAGGACCTAAGACGTCACATTACGCGCCCTTTTGGTACCGCGGGTCACCCCCGTCGGTGGAGGAGGTTTCCGCGTCGTCCGGTTAAAATATGACGCTCTGATATTTAGTTACTCTCTCCGTGCCCGCTGGCTTGCCCGAACCCCAAGAGACAGGGAAACCGCAAAAAAGGTAGACGCTTAATTATGATTGCAGGGCCCCGCTTGTTTAAACTAATATTAGTCGTTTTTTTTAAAGAAAGTTTTGTTAGATTGCGGGAAGTACATACAATTACATAAACGATCTGGTAACACGAGTTCACGAGAACATTTAATGTGACCGAAAGGCGCCTTTAACGCAGGTTACAACATTACTCTCGATGCTTAGAATCGAGGAACCCGTACTTCTTTTGAGCTTTCGCCTATAAGTGGCACGACCGCAAATGTTCTTGACAAAACTTGCAACAGTCCCCCCCCCCCCCTTTTTTTGTTTTTGTGTGTGTGTTGAGGATAGTAGGTGATGCGTGCTGTGACGGCATGCGGGGAGTGCCACGTCGCCAGCTGCATGCGTTTTGCGACGTGTAGAGACCACTCAAGCATGAAGCCTCCTTTCACAATCGCAGATGGTCAGAACTCAAAACAACCGGATTTGCTGATTATTTCGTTCAGTAGCCCCCTGAAGCCTGGATTGATTCTTGCGAAAAGCGATGCAGCACAACTGGCCCATGCTGCTGCGACACACACACACAAAAAGGAAGAGCAGAGGGTTTTTGATTATGCCATTAACATTCGGTACGCGGCTTGGGAACGAAAACTCGAAGTAAGGATGGTCCTTCAGTTTTATGTTGAAACGATTCGCTAAGCCTGAAGGGTGAACCTTTAACCAATTTAACGCCGCCTTGTGGTCACAGTAAACGTTCTTGTGAGCTTGCGCCTTTAAACTTAACGCAGCCACTCAGTTACTCAAATATTGATCTATTGCCGGCTACCCAAAGCTTAATTGGTCACTGAAGCAGATGGAATGTTTTTACCATTCTATAGTCGGTGACAGGTCAAGAACGAAGTGGAAGCTCCTCGACCTCTTTCCACTTTAGTAGAGCGAACGCGAGAGAGGAGGCGAAAGTGGAAAGGGGTGGGAGGAGCGTCCACTTCGTTCTTGACCTGTCACCGACTATAGGTTGTGATCGAGGATTAAAACGACACCTTGTAGTTAGACCGGTAGGTCCACGAATAGCAGAAAAAGTGACCAAAACAGGGCACCTCATAACGGCGTTAAGTTTGCGGAACATTGTATTTCCCCGCTGTATATGTGAGCTTTTATTCTTCTATTATTTAAAAGAAGAAATGAAGATAGAAATTGTTAAACAAGCCCAGCTTCTTATTAGGCTCAGCGTGCGTGGCGAAGTGGCAGTTGGAAAAGAGCGATATTCCGCGCTATCCCAGTCGACGCATCAGTAACACTATTTCTTTTTCTCCATAGTGCCACAGTATTCCGGTTAAGACTTTAACAGGGTAATATTTATTAACTGTTTTTCCTTACTCAAGTTGGGTAAATATATTTCACTTGATTTTTGAAGGAAACAAAGTAGATGTGTATATTATTAAGCATGTTATCATACCTAACGTGCCGCTAAGAATTGTTAAATTGAAGTCAACAAACACTATGATTAAGTGCCCACAAATAATTAACAATCTGATTGTGTATATTATTAAGCACGTTATCATACATAATGTGTTTAATTATTTGTCATATTAAAGCCAACAAATAATTCCCCTCTGGCAGAAAAAAAAATGGCTACGACCTAGCTTCGCATTAAAAAAAATTCAAATATATCGTATATTTGAATGTACGAATTTAGACGTTGACACCATATGATACATTTGATGTTTATTGGATGCTTTAGGCCCTAGCAATGGCACTTCATACGAAAACAAACAAACAAAAATATTTAAAACAGTTTCTTTAGAAAATTTATGTTTAAATTTGCACTTTCAAAGGCGTTTTTCACCAAGATAACCTTATTTTATTATAACGATATTATACGCGTTCAATAGGTATTGGTTTAAGTTTTTATTTGATATATAATGTATGTCATAAAATTGAATGTTACAAAAGTTATCATGAGACAAACCTGGTAAATTATTGTCAAAGGGGCCATGCTTTGGATTTTTAACAAAAAATAAATGAAAATAACAAAAAGCTTTTTCGAGCGCGTTTTTCGCGTGTAATGTAGTTTAAAAAGCCGGGTAAAAAAGTGTATTTGTTTTGTGGAAGGCCTTTGAGCACGAAGAAGCTCCCAAATACGCGACGTTTAACAATCGGCCAAATCCCCAAATCTGTCTTTAGTCCTTTAGAAGTAAAAAAACTCGAAAACTAAATATGACGCAAAAAAAAAAACAGTTTTTAGTTTCGTCCTAGAAAACAAAATAGACCACCATATATATACTTTTTCAAAGGTGTTTTTAAAGACATGATCCCTTTTTCCTGCACTATTTGAAATGAAATCGCCCAATAAATAAATTTGTTAAATATTTTTTATTTTCACTTCTATAATTTACTTATATAAGCACTATACTTCGTTTCAGCTTGGGTCCAGACGCAGGCGATGCTACAAGCGCGAGCTCCGGCTTCCAGCGTCCCTGCCAAGCACGCGCGCTCGTGCAGTACAGGCACTGTTCAGGGCCACACGCTCGCGCTCGTAGCATCGGCTGCGTCTGGACCCAAGCTGAAACGAAGTATAGCTGCCGTAAGCAACCGGGCGGGAGAAGAAAACGAAGAAAAGCGCATGATTGTGTGGCGCGTTCAGTGCGCGTGATTGGTTAATGATTGCTTAGCGCCGTGACGATTCACTTTTGGCTCTGCTTGAATGGCTCTATAGGGGGTATTCACTGACGCCATATTTGAGGTCACTGTTTAGAGCGCATGCTCACAATGAGCTCACATTAACAGCCTGCTAAGACCAGCAATCTTGATGGTGCGGAAGGCACGTTGCAAAAGAACTGTGGAAGCTCGCCGTCAGCACGCGCTCAGCAACCAGGCACACAGATATGGCCGCCAGTGAATACTCCCTATTAGGGCGTATATACCCGGTCGACTGCGGTCGGGCCCAACGTGCACAGTGAAAGATAAACGAACGAACGAAAAGACACCAAGAAAGTTTTACAATGTTGTTTTGATAACGTTTCTGTACAGCTGACACAAGACAGCTGGCTTTTTTTTACACCGTTTGTGACAAGTTTTGCGTCGTTCCTTCTGGTTTCAGACGAGCCGTATCGTAGAAGACTGCACGAAAGGGACCGTGAGTATACCTTGGGAGGCGAGACATGCCTTTCCGTTTGCTTCTCCCCTTCCCCCCCCCTTTTTTTTTCCTTCTTATAATTATAGTCGGTGACAAGTGGAAGCTCCTCCCATGTCTTTCCACTTTATAGTAGAACGGACGCCGTAGTGAAGGTCGCGCGAGTCGTCTCATATCCCGCGTTCGCTCCGCCAAGGTGAAAAAAGAGGTGGTGGGAGGTTCTCCCACTTTTCCACTTAACGGCCTACTCGATGCAAATGGGTGCAAAACGGCAGCGTGGGACATTTTAATTACCGGGAAAGTCTCATTAATTAAAAGTACCCTGAGGCGGTTTCTGAGATCGCCTAAATATGGCGATAACTCATTCTGCTGGCTCTAGGCATTCTAGAAATTCAAAAATCATAACGATACGCGGCGGATTTCTCTATTAAAAGAAATCAAAGATCGCATCACGCAGAAGTCATCTCCGGCGCAGAGGTCATCTCCGGCTTGTTCCGATATCGGGACCACGGTCCGCCAGTAGCAAGCAAAGCATCCTCGTGCCTTTGACCGGTGAAACCGCGGAGTGATATCTCGAATGCGCGCGGCTCGTCGCCCATACAGCCCGGACAACGATCCAATCCAGCGAGCTCGAGAGCTGACGACCGGACACATCACTCCCACGGAACACAAAAAACAAAAACAAAATACAACAACAACAACAAAGTGCGCTGTTTTTGAGACGATTATTGCAGTGCTATGTTCCCTGTCCGCGAAAATATTAAAAATTTCGACTACTCTTATTGGCTTTATCCTCTACAAAAGCATACACATTTTGTAATAACAGTATTTGCAATCTCAACGAAATGTCGTGTTTTCAGTGGTCACATGTCGTCCTGGCTGCCGAAACAATGCTCCTCCCATCGTCGGAGATGACCTCGGTCTGTTCGATCCTTGATTGCTTCTTTAATAACGAAATAGGCCGCGCATCTTTACTGATTTAAGGAATTCTAGGAAGCTTAGTGCCTGCACAGTGAGTTATCGCGATATTTAGCCGATCTCAGAAACCTACTCAGGGCACCTTTAACGCTGATCTCTCATGACCACCAATTCTTTCCATTAACCACGCTAATTTGTAAAATTATTGAATAACGCGCTGTCACGTACCTATAGGGGGCATTCACTGGACGCCATATTTGAGGTCAATGTTTAGAGCGCATGCTCAGAACGAACTTACATTAATAGCCTGCTCAGACCGGCAATCTTGATGGTGTGGAATGCACGTTGCAAAAGAACTGTGGAATCTGGCCGTCAGCACGCGCTCAGCAACCACGCACACGGATATGGCCGCCAGTGAATACACACTCGGGGGAAGCCACATTTGACAGCGCTATTCTCCGCGCATGCTCAGAACGAGCTCACATTTATAGGTCACCAAAACCGGAAGTCTTAATAAAATAAAAATGCACGCCGAAAAACAACAACAGCGGAATTTTGCCGTCAGCACGCGCTCAGCAGTCACTCGTTTGTGCAGTGAAAAGTCCCCAACAATGTTATTAGGTTAGCTCAGTTACGGAACTGCTCTTTGACGCTGCTTGCACGAGCAGTACTGCTTCCCTCTTCACCCCACGGCTTGCCTCCTGTCGTTGGACGCGCCGGACCAACACCGCCTGGAAGACAAGGCCGTAGTGCTGACATTTTGCGTCACCAGCGAAGGCCAACGTTGGACACAGATTAAAAACGAGTGCTGAATCAGAGCTCGGCTTCGAGTCAAGTTTGAGCCGAACGCCGACGCAATCGTCGTGTCCAATCTGTGACCAGCGTTGGCCTTCGCTGGTGACGCAAAAATGTCAGCACTATACTGGCCTTGTTATTCAGGAGGTGTTGGCCGCGGATGGGTGCTAGGGTAACTGCAATGTATGTATCCTAGTGAATGCGTTTGTTTCGAAGCACAGCGTCTAGGTGGAGTTTTGCTGCACTGTTTTCAATGCGCCTTTTTTTGTTTGGCAACAAACTAGGTGGTGCCACCTATCGGGTATTCCTGGCACACTTCCGGTTAGAAAATATTTCCTAATGTTTACGCGTCATTCTGTCACCATAAGAGTAAGTTACGACTGATTGTGCTTTAAGCGACCAGGTCCCCAAGAGAGGGAGTAGGATTGATCTCACAGACACTACAAAACCAGCCGTTATAGTTCAGAACCGGAAGTGCTTGAGGGTATTTGCCGTATTTGCACACTGGCGCAATCACGCTTCAATTCACGTGAGAAAGAGCGAATACAATGTTGCTGGTGAAGAAACCACAAGCTCCTTCCGCAATACCCTTCACAACTTCCACTCTAGCGGAGCGAAAGCTGGGGAGGAAGCAATGCGGAGCGCAAGTTCGTCTGCTTCTTTTGCAGGGGTTCTGGTGACGTCAGAACGACGCCGAGCTCTGATTGGCTCTGATTAAACGATAGTGGATAGACCTGAAGGCAGCTTGCTTTGAGGTCTACCCACTATCCTTTAATCAGAGCCAATCAGAACTTGACGTTCTGACGTCACCACAGCCCCGGCACAAGAAGCAGACGGACTTGCGCTTTGCACAGTCCTCCTCGCCTCCTCTCCAACGTTCGCTCTGTTATAGTGGAAAGAGTGGAGGGCTTTGCGGGGGGAGCTTGTTCTGGTTTCCTAACCTGCAGTAGACAGCACGCATATCCCGAAACAAAGACGCTTCGAGTTGTCCGAGCGGACAAAGAGTGCGCCCCAACTGTCCCCACCGCAGTGCCCTGCGAGTCCAAGTATTGCCCGTGGAACGGCGACTGCAACGAGAGCCGCCTCGGGGTGGCCCAGTGCAGCTGCCCGGGCAGCTGCGCCGCTGATCCGCTGGCTGTGCCCGTCTGTGGCCTGGACGGCGTCACCTACGCCAGTCGCTGCAAGCTTCGCGTCGACTCGTGCCGGCAGCAGAAGCGACTCTGGGCCAAGACGCTCGGGGCCTGCCAGAAGCAGCCGCTCTTCTACTCACCCAGGAGCTACCTGCGTTGACACTCCGCTTCATTTCTCTTTGGAGGCGCCCTGCAGGGCGTCCTTAAAACAACGCGGTCGCACTGCCAGTGCATCACACGGCCTTGTCAAGCTGTACGCGTTGCTGCTTTTTGCCCCAGCTACCATCTTTCCTGGTGAAATAAAAATAAAATGATTGATTGATGGATTGAAAATACAGTCTGCAGGCACTGCCTGATGCGTGTTTCTTCCATGCAGAACATAATGGTCGTACGTGACAAAAAATGTACGCAGAAATGTTGAGTGAGAGAGTGAGACGATAAAGGGATGAAGGAGAGGTTTGCCTTCACCAGTTGTCCTCGCGGGATAGTCCGTAAAGGGACCGATGTTTGTGAGCAAACATACGGGCTTTATGCAAACATAGAGTGCCTTCATACAAGCGCGCGCTTTTGCTTGAGTGGTGACATCTCAGCCATTTTTACGCCCAATAGTTTTTTTATGCATTTTGAAGTGCGCGCAATCCGGTGTCACTCAGCTCGAGCGCGTAGCTTTGGCTAATGCATAGACGCCATTTTAGCGCCCAGGTCACGCACCGAGTGCGCGAGAGCGTCACGCGCTGACACATTCAGTGCAACAGTGGATGTCTTCACCCTGAGACAGACAGACATGTAGGCACCCTATGCAAAACAAGCTTACTACCGCCCCCTATCGGCGAACCCCTGCGCGCTTCCGGTTTTTCTCTTCTTTTGTTTTGTCTCGCATTATTTTGTTATTTGTACTACTTTCTACAATACCAATCTATAATTCAGATTGGTATTGAGGTCACATGACGTCAGTTTCCCCGCTAAATATAGCGGAAACTGAATTTGTTCATGGGTGACGTGACACCAAGTCATATGACGTCATTTTTCCATCTAAATTTAGCGGGAAAGTAAAAGTAAACGGTCAGCTAGAACGATAGGGACAAAACACAGACAGCGAGAAACAGAGACATACACACCGCTGACTATCAACTAAGACTTCATACTTCTTCATCACTTTGACCCAAAGGTTCAAACTGTGCAGAATAAAGTCCCTTCATGTTTCAAGATTAGCGCAAGGTGCTTCGATGCACGAGGCACGTGCAGCCCTTGGGAAGATCATGGCGGCACAGCGCACCACCACAGTGTTCTAGAGGATGAACTGAACTGAACAGTGTTCTATACTCCGTTTCACCTTATGTTGTACCGCAGCGAAGGATAGAAGCGGGAGCTCATAGCGTTGGCAGTTCCCTTAATGCACAAGAGCTTGTGCCGCCCAGACGTGCCCTAGAGCAAGGAGCTCGCGCTTGTAGCCTTTCCTGCGGTACGTCATAACTTCATAAGGTGAAACAGAGTATTGGCGACGTGCGCGATCGAAAGCGTCGCTGTGGTCGGCCTTCCACGATTGGCCGAATGCTGACTATGACGTCAGCAAAGGATTTCTTATCGACGGAAATAAGAGGAATGTAAGAACTTGAATTTTGACGGTGTTGGCAGTGTTGTTTTGAGAGAGCAATGGTTACAAGCTTCCACCATGGTAATTACAAGCACCGTCGACCTTGTTGTACGCAAGGTAATGACGTCACGAGAGGGAACCATAGGAGGGCGACACCAAAACATCTCGCCGCTAATAGAGGATGCAGTGGCAAGAGCGGCGCACGCGCACAATGGGCCGCGTGAGGACGGTCAACGTACATGGCCGCGAGTGGCGCTGGAGTTCCGAGCCCTAAGATAATTTGTGGCAGATGGCAGATGTGCGATGAGTGAAGAAGACGACGAAGCTTAGGCGGTAAGCTTCTCCCGAACGTAGCACCGTAGCACTTTTCTTTGTGGTGTAGTGGTGGGAAATCTTCACCGTTCCGTTGCCGTCCCGGTCATAAATGCAAGAAAAAAGACGGACACACACACTGCTTGGCGCCGGGATGCAAGTCGGGTTACCCGGTCAACAAGGGCAGCCACCAGCGATCGTAAGCCGTCGCTGTTTCGTGCGCCAAAGAAGGAGTCACGCGGTCTACAGTGGGAAAAAATCTTAACCGAGAAGATAAATGCCTCGCCGAGACATCCGCGGTGTGCGAGAGACATATTGAACCACGCCTTATCCTTCGGGTCTATGTGCACATCGTCGATGGCGAAGAGGTTAGGATTCTATGCCGCAATATATTATGACTATTTTGTAGTCTTTTTGCGTAGCATGTAGCTGGATATCTGTCATGTGCTTGCTGTGTATGTCGATGAAGTGTATTACCACTTTTGAGAAGTCATAAAGCAGTGAGTTGAGAATAAAATTTTTTTTTCATATTAGGGTTGTTGAAGTTTGTGTTCATATAGTATATGAATGCTTCATGTACTCCCAGTCGCGGTATTTTTTCTTCATAGACTGCCTTCCACAAAAAACAATTTCTAATATGTTCGCCAGTTGCAGTGGCACCTTGGCCTATCCCAAACGCGCTCCCCGCGTCGCGCTCCTCGTGTCGTTCCCTTTCCCGTTTTCGGGACTTGAAAACGAGGGAGGCCTTGAGCGTTTGACCGACAGCCAACAGAGCGTGTGAGTGGCTCTCCGGACCTACGTGATGAGCAGAGCAAGGCCGCCGTGAAGGAAGCGAGGGGGAGATTTGACGGGGGACGTTTCCCCGGCAGATTTGACAAGGGGAGTAGCGGGGCGCCGCACGATTTGCCGGAGTCGTGAGTTTTGTAGTATTCCAGGCAGCACAAGACGTCGAGATGACGTCGAAATAAGGTTCTAGACGTTGGGCGACGTCGAAGTCATTAACAACATTTTTATCGTACGGCATTGGTACTTCCACATGAGAGGTTCCGACAACGTCAAACATGTTGCGTAGTGACGACATCATAAGCTTCGCCTCGATATCTTCAACAGTATTCGACGTCTGTTCGACGTCTTGTATGAGAAGTTATTTAAACGTCGAGCACGAGACGTCATCACAATGTCCTGAGCAACACCTTGACGTCTTCGACATTAATCCACGTCAGTTCTACGTTTTCTCCGGGAAGTTCTTTGAACGTTGAGCACGAGACGTCCCAACAATGTCTGAGCAACACCTTGACGTCATTGGCAATAACAGACGTCAGTTCTACGTTTTCTCCGGGAAGTTCTTTGAACGTGGAGCACGAGACGTTCCAACAATGTCCTGAGCAACACCTTGACGTCATCGACATTATTCGCACGTCATTTCTACGTTTTTTTTCGGGAGATTCTTCGAACGTTGAGCGCGAGACGTCCCAACAATATCTGAGCAACACCTTGACGTCATTGTCATTAATAGACGTCAGTTCTACGTTTTTCAAGTTCTTTGAACGTGGAGCACGAGACGTACCAATAATGTCCTGAGCAACACGTTGACGTCATCGATATTCTTCGACGTCAGTTCTACGTTTTTTCCCGGGAGGTTCTTTGAACGTTGAGCGCAAGACGTCCAAACACTGTCTGAGCGAACGCCTTGAGTCACCCTAAACAAGCCACTTGAAGAGCCCAAGGTGCTGTCATATCACTTCTAAAATTTCTCGTCAATGTCAGCATTTTTGGTATTGTGCACGCAATCCACCTTTCAACCTGGCTGAGCTGCAGAAATATCTTACAAAATTATTGTTCTCGTGATTGTTGTTTTAGCAGGAATTGCTTAAATTCCGAGAATTCACAACAAAAAACAGGATTTAGCTCGGAGTCAGCGGGTCTGTTTATGGCATTTTTAGCGTTTCTAACTTAATATCAGCGTCTTTGAAACTGTAAGAGAATGATAATAATGTATGAGATTTCTGGAGCTGAGCCAGGTTGAAGGGTGGACAGCATGCACAGTATCGAAAACGCTGTCATTGACGAGAAATCTTAAAAGTAATATGACAGGAACTCGGGCACTATGGGATGCTCGTTCAGGGTGACTCCGAATTACACTCAAAACTGTGGAGAGAGAGAGAGAGACAGTCGTCTTATGAAGAGGATCGCCTGCCTTGGCCGAGTAGGTCTTAAGCAGGAGGGATAGGGTTATTTGGGTTGGGGGTGGGGTATGAAGATGAATATGGTGAGGTTATATGAGGGTATGTGTCCCCGATTTTCTGATGTAATCCATCAGGGAGTCGAGGAGCGCTTTGCGGTGTTGTGGCGAGCCTCTGGGTCGGGCCCATTCGTCTAGCGTCCTCGGTCGGTCTTCCTCACGGAGGACTTCGAGGGCTTTTTGTCTGTGTCTATGTAGACCTTTGCAGTTCCAAAGAAGGTGTTGGAGTGTCGCCATGTTGTTCCCCGTGCAGGTCTTGCACTTTGCTTCTTCTGGTTCCAGCAAGCCAAAGCTCGCCAGTTTCGCTGGAGTGCACGCCGTCTTGGTCCTGATACGACGGACCCGGACGGCAGCCCATCGGCTGTAGCCGGCTGGTATCTCGTCTTCTTGTGACGGTAGTAGGCCCCTGAGGTAGGCCTTCCTCGCCTGCCTGGCGAGTTCGGCCTGCTCCTCTGTATCTACCGTCTCGTGCCTGCCGGATGGAGAGGTCGGGCCAAGCGTGGAGCTATAATGTGCTGCCTCCACTGCGGCCCTGTGTGCCCTCTCGTTCCCGGCTATTCCACTGTGTCCAGGAAGCCACGTTATGTATAGCTCGGTGCCCCTTTCTCGAAGCTCCGTCGCCATCTTTTTTATCTTTTTAGTCGTGCGGCCTTTGGGCCTGCTGCATCTGGTCGCGATGATCGCCTCCTGAGAATCCGTAAAAATTCTGGCTTTACTTGCCGTCACTGAGATGCTCAGGATGTCTTCGATCGCCGCAAGAATCGCCCTCAGCTCGGCTTCTTTGACGGATGTGCCCTCCGGTAGCGCTTCGGCCCACCCCTTGCTCCTTCTTGGGTCGTGCCATGCTGCTGCTGAGGCTCCCTCGGTTCTTGCTGCGTCGGTATAGCGTATCTCGTCGCCCCTTCCATGTTCCTCGCACCAAGCTGCATGTAGTCTAGCAGCTTTTGCTCTCTTTCCTTCGTTTAGGGCTTTAGGAAGTGGCCGATGGTCTGTGACTGCCTCATCTTGCCACGGTGGAAGGGGCTCTTCAAGGGGGGCTTGTTCCCTATGTCGTACCCTAAATCCTCTAGAAGTCGACGACCTTGCCTGGTCCGCTCCAGTCGTTGAAATTGAGCGATGTTCTGTACCTCGGCTCTGTCCTCAATACGGCTCATCTGAGCTTCTTGCCTCAGCTGTTCGAGTGGCGTGAAGTTGGGAAGGCCTGTGATCACCCTCATGGATCGGTGATTCAATCTTTCTAGCTTCTTCCACTGCCCGCGGGTGAGATTTAGCCAGTTGCAGCTATATAGAGCTCTCGACGTGAGCAGGGCTTCCGCCAGGATGCGAAGAGCCTTCTCGTCGGCGCCCCATGACTTGTTGGTTGTTTTTCTAATGAGCTTCAAGCCCTGAACCCAGTGTTTCTCTATCTCTGGGAGCCATTTCGTACTTCTCGCCGTTTCCTCGAAGGTGACTCCAAGGATTTTGATTTGTTGTTTTCTGCCAATCTCTTGCCCATTTATCTCGAGTCGTATCGAGTTAGCGATTCCTTTCCGATGGTCTCGAGGCCTGGCTACTACCATGTATTGCGTCTTCTCAGGGGACGCTTCCATTCCGAACTCCTTGAGATACTCCAGGACTTGTTCTATGCCGCGTTGCATCGTCCATTCCTGCTCACCTAAGGATCCGCCGCGGGTCCAGAGCGTCACGTCGTCAGCGTAGATGGTGAAACCTAGTCCTTCAATCGTACGAAGTCTTGTCGGAAGACCTGCCATCACCATGTTGAAGAGGATCGGCGATATCACCGCCCCCTGCGGTACTCCTCTGCAGTTCGCTGTCCGGGGACCTTTGGTGTCTCCTATTTTCACCTGGAAGTTTCTATTGCATAGAAAGTCCTCTATGAAATTCAGTGCCTTGCCTCGAATGCCGCATGCCTTGGCTCCTCTAGCGACAGCCCAATGAGGGACAGCGTCAAAAGCCTTTCGGATGTCGAGAGCAACGACAAGTCGCGGATCTTGCTTATTCCTGTCGGCCATAACCTCTTCGTAGAGAAGTTTGAGGCTGTCATGGGTACCCATTGCCTCCCGAAAGCCCGTCTGTCTGGGATCTAGGCACTCGTGCTTCTCCAAGTACCACTGAATCCTCCTGAGTACAATCTTCTCCATCGTCTTTCCGACGTTAGATGTCAGGGAAACCGGCCGCAGATTTTCAATTCGATCAAGTGGCTTGCCGGGCTTGGGTATCGGAGTCACCCAGGACAGCTTCCAATCCTCCGGCAACTTCCCCGATTCCCAGACCTGATTATATTTGTCCAGGAGTCTTTTCGTGGCTTCTTCCGGAAGATTTCTGAGTGCTTGATAAGTGACCCCGTCCGGGCCGGGGGCGCTGTTGGTCTTTGTTGTGAAGAGCGCGTCTATGAGTTCTCCCATGCCAAGCTGATCTTCCATCCCAGCTTCTAGGGGCATGTCCAAGTCCTCGGCCGTTGCTCTGAGGGTCGTCGGTGCTCCGTCCTGGGGGAAAAAAGTTCACCGGCCTTGATTGCCAACTCCTCCTCGCTTATGTTTAGCTTAAGGGCGAGGTTCTGTGCCGCATTTCTTTTCCTGCGCTTCCTTCCGTCGAGGCCCCGGTAAGTTCGCCAGGCCTTTCCAAGCCCGGTGCGCTGGTTGAAAGACTCGCAGTGAGTTCTCCATCTTGTGCGTCCCAGTTCCTTCGTGTACCTGTTGGCCTTCGCCGTTGCATGGTTTAGCTTGATTTTGTTCCGTAGTGTTTTCTTTTACCGTATCTCTGGAGCGCTTGTAGCCGGCTAGCCCAGAGATTGAGTAGGTGGTTGTCAGGGGTGGGGGTATCGGGCTTCACCAATATCTCCGTCTTGGCTTCTCGGAGTGCCTCGCGTATGCTCATCTCGACGTCTTGACCGTCTTCCGCTTCAAGGAGCTCCCTGAAACGGTCCCATTTTACCACCGGTCTCTTTTCCTTACGGCCTGTCCCTTGGCCATGTCTGAGCTTCATTTCCAGGGGGAAGTGATCGCTGCCGAGGCTATCTCTCCATGGCGTCCATTCAAGGTCGAGACATCTTGAGGCCCAAGAGAGGTCCGGGGTAGAGTCCTTTTGCCTCCACTGCTTGGCTAACCTAGTCTTGACGCCGGGTGCGTTGAGCAGCTCGAGGCCCACGGTATTCATGGCTTCAAGAATATCTTTGCCCCTCCTCGTGTTGGTCGTATATCCCCAATACCTGTGTGGTGAATTAAAGTCTCCTGCTACAATGATGGGATCCCCTTCGGCTAGTTTGATCAGCCCTTTGATCCATTGCATCATCTCCCCGTCTAGCGCTTTGGTTCCTGGTCTGAGATAGACAGAGGCCACGGTAATTTTGGTTCGTCCACGCCTGATTCTCGCGGCGACAACTTCTCTGTCAGTTGAGCAGAGGGCTGTCGTATCCAGTTGGGCTTGCGGTATGTGTCGGAGGATACCAACGGCTGCCCAGCCCCTCTTAGTTACAGGGTTCTTCTCCCGAATACTAGGGGCCGTCTCGATGGTAGGGTTCGTGTAGAAGTTGTAACACGGTAGTGTCATGGTCGGGGTCCTTGTTTCTTGGAGTAGCAGCACATCGGGCGGGGGCTGCATCTCAAATCGTAATTTGAGTTCCGCACTTCTGGCCGTAAACGTACAACAATTCCATTGGATGATCCGAGTCAGTTCCGTGGCGATCCGTCTAGCGCTGGTTGCGGAGTTACTTGCCATGCTTCAGCTCGGCAATCTCCCTCCTGAGTTCCCCGATGACCTCGAAAAGTGCCTTGAAACCCATCTTCATTTCGGCTTGTAGCTTGTCGACCTCCTTCTCGGCGTTAAACGTAGATGTTTGTGGCGCTTGTGGTGGTGTCGGATTGGCCCATTCCGGCATCCAGGCAGGCAGGCCTGTCCTGCTTATGTCTCTTGCTGGTTCGGGTTCCCTTGTGCTCGCCGAGGCAGCTGCTGCGTAGCTGTCCCTGGGTTGCGCCTTCGGAGGCTTCAACGCTGGTTTTCTTTTTCCGGAATTTTGCGCTTCGGGCAGGCATTGCTGGTAGCAACGTGCTTGCCTTCACAGTTGTGGCATCTAGGTTCCCGCTGACAGTTCTGCATTTCCTCGTCGTGCAGCTGCCCGCAGTGGCCGCACCTTTGCTCCTTCCGGGGGCAAACATCGGTCTTATGGCCAAGCCCGTGGCATTTAAAGCACACGATGGGGCGCGGGAGGTACTCTTTCACGCCTAGAATTGCGTTGGAAAAGATTACTGTCTTGGGGAGTTTGTTACTCTCAAACGTCACTAGTACCACGGTTTTGCTTTTCCCGATCAGTCGTGCGCTGACTATGCGGGACGTCTTACATTTCATGTCTTGCATCAGCGTCTCTGGCGTCTCGTCGCGGTTGTCTCCTGGGAGGTAAATGATGCCTCTAATCTGATCTCTCCCGATGGCCTTGTACGGTCGAATCGCGTACTGATCGCCGCCTTTCTGCACCTCTGTAAGCTGAAGAAGCTTCTCTGCGGTCTTTTCATCTTGCGTAGTAAGTGCAATGGTGTTGGCCCTTGCCTGATACTGGATCTTAAAATCGTCGTCTTTTGTAACTCCCGCCTTCTCAGCGGCGCTCACAATGTCTCGAACCCTGAATGCCATAGCCTCTTCCTTGCACACAGGTTTGAGAACAATGGTCTGTGTCGTCTTTCTATTGTTTCGCGCGTTCTCCATTGGAGCAGCTGTGGCTGTGTTTTCTTCTTTTTCGACCGATGACAGCAATCGTTTGCGCCGGCGTTTCGTCACCGTGCACCATCCGTCGTCCTCGGGATTTGTTGACGGAGGGTCGGTTCCTGGAGGCGTGGCAATTCGTTCGCTCGGAAGAGAGCTCGACGAAATTTCTGGTGTGGTCAGCGCTGGAAACTCCTGAGAAAATTTTGAGCTCACCGCTTCGTTAGTGTTGCTCAGTCTGGCTTTTTGCTGGCGTTCTTCGGCGAGCTGTGCCAAGAAGCACATGAACAGCTTCCCAATTTCATCTCCTGGGATTCCAAGTAGGTCCAGTAGTCCAGGGTCAATTGGAAGGTTGACGGCCGGGTGGCCCTTCGATGACATATTCATAGGCACGTCTTCGGACTTGGAACTCTGTGGCCCAGTCGTTAGGCCTAGCGACGTATCCATCTCATCGGGTTCCGAAGACGTCGGTCGGAGGAGTGCGGAGGGTTCGCGGTGCTCCATTGAACCTTCTTCGATAGTAAAAGACTGGTTCGGGGGCACGAGTACCCCCTAAACCTTGGGAAATACCTTAGAACTGGCAAATATTTGAGAGCTACGAAGAAACTGCAACTGGGTTGCGCGGAGGCTTCTTCTTCTTTCACCTGTCCCAAAACTGTGGAAACATGGATGTGGCCGAAATTACCGATCACTAGGGAGCTGAAGGAACACCGTTCCCATGTTTCACGGAGTGCGGGACGCGGCGCTTGGGGGGATTTAGCAAATGGTCTATTCCGTCCAAATCTACATGCTTTCGCGAACATACCTTCGGCTCCGAGCAACGAAGCCGGATCCGGTTGACTTCATTGTTCCACGCGGTGACCCAGGTCGAGACCGTTATCAATTGACATCCCGTTAAGTTTCGACGTATGCTCGACGTTTTATGGTCGTTAAATGGGACGCTATTTCAACGTTGATATACCGTTATCACAGACGTGCGCTCGACATTTTATATTGTTAAATGGGACGTTATATCTTAAATATGACGTTCTTAATTGACATCTCGTTCAGTTTAGACGCATACTCGACGTTTTGTAATCGTTAAATAGGACATTGTGTCAATGTTGATATAAACTTATCACTAGACCTATCGTCCAGTTCAGACGTGCACTCGACGTTCTAAGGTCATTAAGTGGGACGTTATGTCGACGTAAAATCCACGCTTTTTTCCAGACATTAGCCTTTTCATATTACGTCGAAGGGACCTGACGTTCAGACTTTCGACGTTCTTTCTACATGTGGTTCCTGACGTCATCGACACTTTTTCGACGTCTTTTCAACGGGTCTGTGCTGCCTGGGATCCTGTTTGGACACTTCAATTTTCTGTACCTCGTCTTTTGCCGCCAAGCATACTGTTCCTTCCCTTCTAATTTGAATCGTCGAACTCCCAGATGCACTCTTGCGGGGTCTAGACTTTAGAAACATTTCCTCTCCTTTCCCTTTTTTGGCAACCCAATTACCGGCCTTGCCTCCCAACGCCCACTTGTCCCTTCTCGGGTCCCGTCACTTGAGAAAAAGTATTCGCTCGAACCGTCTGTGTCGTTCTGCTAGTTTGTGGGCTTTCTTGTAATTGAAAGACAGCCCTTAGCCGGGACGAGAGGCGCTTGTCATCGCTTGATTTGTGGATATTCACGTCGAGGGCTTGCCGGGTGGTCTCTTCTAGTTGCGGTGGTGAGATGGAGGAGCTCAAACGTGTCCGATCTGGTTAGGAAGTGGAGAAGAAATGATCGTAAAAGCCGTTTGAAATTATACACGCATGTGGCCGTTTGTACCTCGATTAGTGCTTCTTTTGGACCGCTTTTCTGTTCAGCGGGTTTGACGAAGGAATACCGCGACATTGCTCTCCAAGTGTCCAAGAGAAGCTTCGTGTTTCATGAAAGATAGTGTGCACGCACTAGAAAACGATTCGATTGACGAGTGGAGTAGAGTGGCATTGCACGTCTACAAAGCTGATTGCAAGGTATGACATATTATTATTGACTTGACATATGCAAGATGTTTATTGCTTCCGTCCCATTTCGCCTCACCAAAGAAATCCGAAATTAGAATTAACCTATTGTATAAACGCGCACCACGATTGGATGGGAGCATCTCGCTAAGGCCGATAGTCGCATTACGGCCGAGAGTGCATTAAGGCCGAGAGGGGCGAAAGGGCCGGGGGTGGCTTTGAGGCCGAATAGGGCATAACGGCCGAGAACTGCATTAAGGCCGATAGTCTCTGAATGGGCTGGTGTGGCCGCCTTCTCGGGGTCGCGTTGTGGTTGATGTCTTTAGTTGCCACCGAATAAGATAGATGGCGCCACATATTTATTTTATTTGTTAGTGCACATTGTATCTCTCAGTGACGGCAAATACTGCGTTTTTTGTTTTATTGCTTCATCCTTTACGATTAATTAAATATGACGCGCTTTGACCGTTTCGACTAGCTTTTCTTTTTTGCTAGACTCCGTGTCAACATTTTTTAGAAAAGGGCGGAGGCTATGCCCTCGTGAGCCCATTAAAGAGACGAAACGAAGCACGTGACACTACGGTCGTGTGAATATGGTATAACGTTAGCTATATATCACTGGGCTTTTAGATTGTCTCAACATCTTTGTCTTCAATGTGCTTGCCCAATAGGGCGCGGGAACAAGCCCCGTTTCCTAGAGTGCTTTCATACACACGCGCGCTTTTGCTTGAGTGGTGACATCTCAGCCATTTTTTCCGCCCGATCGTTTTTTTATGCATTTTGAAGTGCGGGCAATCCGGTGTCACTTAGCTCGAGCGCGTAGCTTGGGCTAATGCGCAGACGCCATTTTATCGCCCAAGTCACGAACCGAGTGCGCGAGAGCGTCACGCTCTGGCACATTCAGGGCAACAATGGATGTCTTGACCCTAAGACAGACAGACATGTAGGCACCCTACCGTTTCCATAGAAGCCTCTTGGCTTCTCTCTAGGCAGACTGGCGCAGTGTCACGCGGCAAGGCCGGCAAGGTCAGAAGCTCCAATTCGTCGCGTACTACTACTTCCGTCTTCATAAGCCCTCACAGTCAAAGGCAAGAGGCAAAATCTTGAAGTTTTTTCTGACCCCTGCCAACAGAAGAAGAAAAATAAACTAGCCATTATCCTACGGAAAAATTCGGAGTACGATTGATGTGTGGTGTCTGAGGTGGCCAAACAAAAGTGCAAAATAATCCTACGAAGGTAGCTCGCCTATCGCACATATTTCACATTCTGTGCACTCCGACTTTATATGTGCGACCGATCTAGGTAATTGGCAAAGAAAAATTATACTAAGCACACGTTTGGGTACAAAACAAATGAGGAGACGGAATGGGATTTGCTCCTTTTTGATCCAATGACCCGACATAGAATTCTAAATTATTACCCAGGTCAGACCGCTTACACTTCATACAAAAGACAGTCTGACAGACACGACAGCATTACTGGAACAAGCTTGCTCAAGTAACGTTGAGACAGGCACGTAACCAGGGAGGGGGGGGGCTGGCTCGCCCCCCCCCCTTCGAAATCTTCCATTTTGTTGGGACCTCCTCTCACCCCTCCCCCTCATACAACATTTTGTCACGGGAGGGCCCCCCCCCCCTCCCCCGAAACAAAATCCTGGCTACGTGCCCGCGTTGAGACCCTATTCAGTCATCGCGATATCCGTGGTTCGAATGCCGTGTGCCATGTTTCTTCTTCAACTCATTGCTCTGCAGCAATCGAATCACAAACCTCGCGGTGACTCACATTCGAATCTGTCCGCAAACCGTCCTTTGTAGGTTTTATAAGCAGTGTGACCCCGGCTTAACGTTCAGGTATCAATGTTATCAAGAAAATCCTAAAGTTTACGTAGTCGGGGCGGTATGTCATAAAGCTAAAGCGACGGAATTACCATAGTGGAGAAGAAAAATCTGAGGTGCTTTAAAGAGATGTAAAAAAATTGCAAGGCGAGTAAAAAAAAAATTAATTAATTAACCGCGTTTTTATGAGAAAGCAGTTGACGTCGCACTGAGTTTCTATTTGTGTACGAGCTCACTGGGTAACCGGACAAAAGATCACCGGACAAAAGCTCACCCATTTTTTGGGGGTACCAGGGCGAAACACAGGCTGAGATAAAGTGCGGACGCGATGGACATTGCGCCATTTTTAGGAGAACTGGTACCTCATCCTATACCAAGGTGTCGACAGATAAGCCATGACAGGCAAAGCAACGATTTGGTTTAATATTTAGGTCACTGATATTGAGTGGAGCTGATAAGATCAAGCTTGCTTAACTCAAGGTATGCCGGAGCACCTTTGCGCCACGCCGAAGAAACTTCGTGGATCAAAGTTTTGAACCCAAAGAGTGACCCAAGAAGTGAAGTCACCTTTCGGTGACCTCGCTTTTTCAATGTTCGTATGTCACGCTAAACGCACACATAAAGGTTAGTCAGAATCTACTCATCGACACTGCAAGAACACAGTGGCATTTAATGGACAATGTTAGTCTGGCAATACCATTGGCTTATTACTAGAAGCATGCTTAAATAGGCTGGTTTAGACGTGTTAGTTTTGCCTCGAGAAGTTGAAATTGCTCGAGCGCTTGTAAACTTTAATTTTGTCAAAGCGCGATCCAGGTGTATTTCTGTAAAGTAAAAAAGAAAATAACATGGTACAGAAATTATATATGTTTTGCTGTTTCTTTGTGCATGTTAAAAGGATACTTCAACGAAATTTCGCCGCTTAATTTTTGGTCTATATGTGTTCAAAGGAGCAGTATCAGATCGAACACACCAATATCTTGTTTAAAAAGTCACGAAAAGGAATTTTAAAACGAATTAAACGACTAGCAAAGAGCACCTGGTGGATGTCGCTAACGCCTCGTTTGTAATGCCCGTCTAGGAACCTTGAGAGGTAGTGACGGCAACTGTTTCGCCTCCGGCCACGACGAGAGAAGAGGGGAAGGAGGAACTCCCCTCTTCCCGAGAATCCCTTTTGTGTGACCCAGAAGTCGCTATTGTCCCTCTACAATATTAGACAAGGTTAACCCGTCACTCAAAATTCATAGAAGAACAGCCGCTTCGGTGGCTGGAACGACTAGGCCATCCTCTCGACGTCAGCCGCGCCGTAGCTTTGCTCTTCCCGAGACGAACTACGTCACGATTGCGTTGGATGTCACGTGGTCTCCGCTGGGCCTTCTCCGAGCGCTTGCCAGAGTGGGCCGTTTATAACGAAAAATACAGCCACCAGGCTTAAGATAGAAACGTGCGATTATCATTTACGGATATTGTGGATTCTATTCAACCTATTTTTGAACATGACGGGTATATTTCAAATTTCGTTGAAGTATCACTTTAAAGAAATACTACAACGAAATTTCGGCGCTTATTTTATGGTCCATATGTATTCAAAGGAGCAGTATCACGTCGAACGCACCAAAATCTTGTTAAAAAATACACGAAAAGGAATTTCAAAACGAATTAAACGATTAGAAAGAGCACCTGGTGGATGTCGCTAACGCCTCGTTTGTAATGCCCGTCTAGAAACCTTGAGAGGTAGTGACGGTTATTGTCTCGCCTCCGGCCACGACGACAGAAGAGGGGAAGGAGGAACTCCCTCTTCACGAGAATCCCTTTTGTGTGACCCAGAAGTTGCTATTGTCACTCTACAAGATTAGACAAGATTAACCCGTCACTCAAAATTCGTACAAAAGCAGCCGCTTCGGTGGCTGGAACGACTAGGCCATCCCAGAGCCTTTTATAGGCCATCCTCTTGACGTCGGGTCACTGTCATTTCGGCCGATAGTCGCATTACGGCCGAGAGTGCATTAAGGCCGAGAGGAGCGGAAGGGCCCCCTATTGAAAATTCTTATTGTATGAGAAATTTCTTGTGTCCAATAAACACATATGAATCATACAAGATATATAAGAACATATAAGAACTATATAAGAACCATATAAGAACTATATAAGATATATAAGAACACACAAGCACCATATAAGAAACTTCTAAGCAGTTTCTTATAACTTTCTTATATGATTCTTATATATCTTATATAGTTCTTACATAGTTATTATGTAGTTCTCATATGCTTCTCATATGTTCTTATATATCTTGTATGATTCATATGTGTTTATTGGACATGAGAAATTTCTTATACAAATGACTTTTTTCACTAGGGCCGAGAGTGGCTTTGAGGCCGAATAGGGCATAACGGCCGAGAACTGCATTAAAGGAGCGGTGCAACGATATTCAATTGAAATGTTTTTCACTTTACACGAGCTTACTGGCACTAGTGGGACTCAAGGATACTCACACGCAACGCCACTGGCCAAGAAACTCCTTTGTTGAGGTGTAATTTCAAGGACAAAAGCGATCATTTTCATTCAATCTCTCCTTTGCAAAATTTGATGACGTAACGTGGGGATCGCAGTACACCCCAATGACGATATTTGAATGCGGTTCAGAGATTGGACCCGAGCATTGCGTGGGCACGCGATTTGGGCTCGTGATAATTACTAGCTTGAGAAGCATTCGGGTAGTGGCCCGTGTCCAATCGCTGCAACAACGACAATAGCCGAGCCATAACAATGCCTGGAACTCAGCGCGTGTCCTGTGCTTTGCCCACCCCAGCGCGTGGCTATGATCAACCTTGGCGACATACAATAGGCTCCAGATCACGTGTCCGCTTGTTCTGGCTGCGAGTTGAGGGGTGAACGGTGCTCGGTTTTGCTTTAATTTTTTTGTGGGACTTCTAGTGCGTGGGGTGAAAAACGAACGCGTGTTTCGTAGGTCATTAACGTCAGGGATCCGTTTTAAGCGGTATTTGCGCAAAGTACAAAAATTGTTGCATCGCCCCTTTAAGGCCGATAGTCTCTGAATGGGCTAGTGTGGCCGCCTTCTCGGGGTTCGCGTTGAGCTTGATGACTTTAGCTGCCACCAAATAAGATAGATGGCGCCACATATTTATTTTATTTGTCAGTGCACATTGTATTTCTCGGTGACGGCAAATACTGCGTTTTTGGTTTTATTGCTTCATCCTTTACGATTAATTAAACATGTAGCACTTTAACCGTTTCGACTAGCTTTTTTTTTTGCTACATTCCGTGTTAACATTTTTTAGCAAAGGGCGAAGGCTATGCCCTCAGTAGCCAATTAGGGAGACGGAACAAAACACGTGATACTTCTCTAAGGCAAGAATGCACTCTGACGGTGAGTTAATTGCAATGTTCTGACATTCTGATGGCCCATGTGTTTTTCATATTTCCTAGTATGTGTTTTCTTCAACGTTTCGCTGTAAAAAGATTGAAAATACAATTTTAAAATCAACCTCACTCATCGTTTTCGTAGCCGCCCGGTAGAATCAGAGACATAACTAATTCAGTTAAAGTGCTGAAAATTGAAAAGACACAATAAATGTTTCACTGAACTCTTAAAAAGCCGATGATTAAAATATAGGAATGTTATACCAAAAAGGCGCCCTAAATTCATAGCATTTATTTGGAAATACGTGCGGATGCAGATGAAGGAACTACTGATCAAACGAATAAGAAATGATAAAGCGCAGAAAAGCAAATAAATAAATGAAAATTCGGATAAGCAATAAGGACGGCGTACCGACTGGTGCCGGCCATGAAGGGTGAAAACAAACCCAAAACCGCAATGTTTGCAGTCAACGACAGGTACACTCTTGAAAACGGCATAAGTTTACTTTCCCGCAGAATACTGTAAACGACTTATTTTTTGCGATTAGGTCAAAGCTGGAGTTTTGGAATAATTTGCGGGTTCTAATTTTCGCGACGCAGTAAGATCTCAATATAGATTCTAATGTGTTTACATCATAACGGAATTGTTCGCGGGACCTATTTTTCGCGAATCGTGGGCGATTGGCGAAAATTAGGCCCTCTCGAAAATTAAGTAGTTTACATTATTCGGAGTGCCAATCATTGTAATCTAAGAAGTGACCACGGCGATTGACGAGACTGAAAATATGTTAATTTCATCCACCATGCTCAATGTGGCGCCATCTGTCTTATTTGGTGGCAACTGAAGTCGTCAAGCACAACGCGACCCCCAGAAGGCGGCCACACTAGCCCATTCAGAGACTATCGGCCTTAATGCAGTTCTCGGCCGTTATGCCCTATTCGGCCTCAAAGCCACCCCCGGCCCTTTCGCCCTTCTCGGCCTTAATGCACTCTCGGCCGTAATGCGACTATCGGCCGTAGCGAGATACTCCCTCGACGTCAGCCTCGCGGTGACTTTGCTCGTCCCGAGATGAACTACGTCATGATTGCGTCGGATGTCACGTGCTCGAAGCTGGGCCTTCTCCGAGCGCTTGCCAGAGTGAGCCGTTTATAACAAAAAATACAGCCATCAGGCTCAAAATACAAACGTGCGATTGTCATTTACGGATATTGTGGATCATATTCAACCTATTTTTGAAAACGACGGATATATTTCAAATTTTGTTGAAGTATCCCTTTAAGGCGTCGCAAGCGAAATGGGTTCATCGGGACCGCCAACTAGGGCCGCCGTCATTTCCACGCGCCTATGCCTCGCCGTTCCGTCGCAGCCAAATGCATGAGACTCTCGCTCTAGATTATTATGTTGACTCTATGATCCCGACAGAAAAGCTGCGTACTTCAACTACGGGTTTGTGGACAACACTTCGTGTCAGATGAGGAACCTCTTTGACATTGACTAGGGAAACAAAATATTCTGAAATGTGATTATACAAATACGCGGCTCTATGACTCTACGGCACTACCGCTGCCACAATAAGACGCCGAGTGTTTCCAACATGGCGTCAAGGCACTGATAGCAGACGACAATGTTGGTTTCGATTTCGAGTCTAACCGGAAGGTGACGTCAGGTGCAAAATCCTATACTTAAAGGCGCAAAAAAATTATCACAAAGAAGTAGACGTGCACACTCGGAGCATTACAAGCAGGGTTGGGCAGTATCGCGATACAAATGTCTCGCGATAGTATTTCAGAAATAATTTCATATCTGTATTTCTGCATCGCGGTACATTTTTTTCACCAGTGTCCGTATTCCTGTATCGAAATAAATTTTGAATGTTCCAACTTGTATCGCGATACAATCAGGGTGAAATGTGTTTCGTTACATTTCTTGAGAAATACTCTCTCTCTCTCTCTCTCCTCCCCCCCCCCCCAATCAAAAATACAAATCCGAACGCATTTTTTTTTTTTTTACTTCTGAGGGCACCAGGGTCAAGGACATGCTTGGGAATTATGCGTGCTCTTCTCTCTTCTGAAAAGTGTTGCGTAGTCGGGGACTTAAACCAGGTGGCGTGCCAGGAGTGAAGTCAGAGCATCTAGTGCCGCAGGTCCTTAGGTAGGGTTTTTTAGTCATTGTTTGCTGGCATCCAAAGCCCGCTGCTAACTGTCTCTCTTGCCTTAGCTGCTAACCGTCTCTCTTACATATACACACAGTACACCCAGCCGGCAAAGCTGAGTCACAGTCCGTTGCAGCACGAGCCTGGCGGTGGTTGGCTTGAAATAGTAGGATGACTCACGCAGTGAAGTTTAACACATATTCGAATGCGTCTGCGGCTGCGCCCGTAATATTGCACGGCTCAAGGGTACGTCATCAGCCGACGAGAAAGTGACCTGCTGCTCTGGTGATCCGAAACCCACAAAGGAGGTCAGACCTGGTCTCTCTGTGCGGACCCAGACTTCGTACACCTGCGACTCGTCTCGAGCGCGCTGTTTCTCGCAGAGCTCACACCTGTGCAGGCAATGTCAGGTCGGAATCCACGATGTCTTTATTTGGAGTATGCAAGACAAAACTTGAGGACTGTAATCCATGCGTAGGTGGCGGAGGGTCGGCAAGAATTACCTTCACAACAAGGATGCCACCATATCGTTTTTTTCAACCGTAACAGAAGATAAGACATGTTTCAGGATGCTTCAGGTGGTCCACTATTTTCGAAAATTCCAAGTGACAATGCCTATACGATCTTCAATGAGGTAACTTACAACGAAAGTACGTACTGTCCTTTCATACAGCAGCGTAATAAAGTTTCATATTCAAGACCACACCTACAGATAAAAAATACTAGTTCATTCCACCGTGACGTCATGCGATAAATGTTGACCGGGGCGTTTTTATTGGACAGGGGAGTGGTGACGCTTTGATGGGATTTAGGATGATATGGAATTTATTTAGAGGTCGAAGTATTTTCGCATCCCTCGTCAGACAGACAGGATGTCAGGGAAGGGGCCTCAGTTCTTGATGGAACGTTTTTTCGAGCCCATTGAAGACTTTTTGTCGTCCAAAATCACTACCTTCAAGGCAAATTGCCAAGCCTACGGGAAATTAATTCCGGGATCAAAAGCTTCTACTTCCAACTTCAAGCTTCATCTTATTTGGCGTCTCAAACAAGTTTGAAAAATGTATTGCAGTATCAGTATTTCTGCATTTGTATTTCTGCCCTCCCTAAAATGTATTCCTGTATTTGTGTTTCCAAATACTTTTCCCCCAATTTAAAATGTATTTCCGATACGTATCGCGATACACTTTTACAGATATATTTCAGTATCAGTATTTTAGCTACTATTTTAATGTATCCCAGTATTTGTATTTCCAAACACATTTTTTGAGTATTTGTGCCCAACCCCGATTACAAGCAACTGAATTTTATTTGGAAAAAACGAACATATACACACACTTTATTATACCTCACCCCAAATGAACCTGAATTCCTTATTTGATAAAACGAGTGACGACGCACTGATGCAAATATCATGATCCTTTACACTCATTTTGAACGCCTCAAAAGATTTCCCCTCTGTTTTCGGTTCCTACTTGACCGGATTCCGGAATTTGTGTTTTATCCAGCAAAAGATCACACGAACACATATTACAGTGGCCTTGCAAGTTCCACGAAGGAGACCGCTTTACAGAATGTTGATGCCCTATGTACGATCGGGTGGTGCACGAAAGCACCCAATGACAAAAGCCCCGTGTCAAATGCCCACAACTGACCCCCTCCCCCCCCGATTCCGAGTCAAGAGGTCCAACGCGTCAAGAGGGTCCAACGAGTCAAGAGGTCCAATATTGGACCTCTTGACGCGTTGGACCTCCTGACGCGTTGGACCTCTTGACTCGCTCGTGGATCTCTTGACTCGTTGGACCTCTTGACGCGTTGGACCTCTTGACCCATATTGGATCTCTTGACTCGTGCATCGATGTGTCAAGAGGTCCAACGCGTCAAGAGGTCCAATATTAGATATCTTGACTCATTGCATCTCTTGGTGTGAAATATGTACAGGCAAAAAGTGTAAAATAAGTACAGGCAAAAAAAAAAAAAGAGCTACGAGGGCACTTAAGCTCTCTTGTGATGTGAGAATGCGTGAGCACTACGTTTGCCCGAGTTGTGTTGCCACAACGGATAGCGCGCTAGTTTCACAATCAAGAGGGCCTAGGTTCGAAACCAGGCCTAGGTTCGAAGCCAGGATGGTTTCGTGCTAACGTAACCAGAAAGGTCACATGACCAGAGTTTTTTTTCTTTTGGTTTGGTCACCTGATTAGAGAGGTCGCGTTTCCAGAGATTTTTTTTATTGGTCAGATGACCAGATAGGTCACGTGACCAGAGAGATCACCTAACCAGAGATATCACGTGACCAGAGTTTTTTTTATTGTTTTTTTGCTATTGTGCTGGTCTTGTGTTGGACGAGTAGACGGATTTTGACGACGGATTTTGACGACGGATTTTGCCGACGGCTTTTTCGCTGACTGGGCCAGGTAATGCTCACGCATTAAAAAATCAGACGACAGAGATGCTAACCAAATAAGCCGGAGAAGAAAAATGTCGGAAAAAGAGCAAATAGTTAAGCTGCGAAGACTTCCACACGGCAGGGGGGATTTCACGAACACGGCTTTGATACATCGTTTCTGGCCGGTGATGTAATCAGTGTTCGTGCGTATGACCCGTGATTTGCTTGGTTTCTGAAGCGACAGATACGCGCGCGCGGGGCTGTGGGGATCGCATGCTGGGCCCTGGACTTGTAAACACCGAAAATCATTGTTGTTATAAACTGTCAAGCTTATAGCAACATTGGTTTGTTGGGGACCTGCAGCCCTACAGGGCTGTGTGCTTTTGCTTTTCTACCCTGACCACAGAGTCGTAAATCTGCATCTCCTGTGTTGCTCTCCCCCGCGAATATCGAACACGTTACCGGAAAGGTCTTAACATTCCACGATTTGAGATACCTTTTGTTTAGGTAGTGACTACTTCGACATCCGTGTTCAAACTAATTGTAAAACTACTTTGAACACATCTTTCGTCCCATACGAAATATATGTCCATAGTTATTTGCTATTTCGACGTCTACCATCACACTAAAGCACTATTACGGCGTTTGACGTCAGGATAACTGAAGATAGTTTTATTTTTTTAATTTCTGTGACATCATTTTCAAAAGTTGCAGTAATTGTTTAAATTTGTTAACGTCCCGTCAAAATAGCTTCCTTCATATTTTGAAGTCCTTGGTCTTCGAAGAACTTGAAGAGACAGTTTGCCCTGGCGCAGCATGGCATGTATAGTTAGTCATTTTTCCATTCGCAACGGCCTAGCACTGGACACACTAGATCTATCGGCTTCAGAGATCGACGTGCTTTCCGACACGAACAGTTCTTCAATCGACTTCAATCTCTATGACCCAATTTTCTAAAAATGATTGAGCAACTAACCCGCCGTCTTACAATTCCACCCGACTAACACATCGCGTAATTTCAACTAAAAATAAATGATATCGACAGACAAGTGTTCGGTAATTCGTGTCAAGAATGCTTAATCATGAAACGTTCCGTTTCATGGTTTATTTCACAGCCTTCTCAAAAATAAAGCGCAGTAAAGGAGTTACATATCACTAGCATAAGTATTTGTGGCTGCTCCGTGCTTTTGAGTAAGCCAATGGCCCAGGTTAACTCGCTAGCTTGCAGCGGTCATAACGTTTCAAAGAGACAATGCTCGCGTTCATTTGCAACACTCTATTTGACACCAAGTGGACGTAATTTGGGCTCGTTTAAAGACGCCCTCCCATGATAGTTGAGCTTCTTCCCATGTTGTATTATTTATTTCTTTAGTGATTCGGTGAACTCAGTGAATAAAAACTAAAGCATAAAATAGTAGCGCACCATATTTTTAATAGAATATACGAGAACCCGGGACTGAACAAAGTTACCCAAGAAAATATTTGCGATTACAAATACTGAAATACTGAGATACATGCAAGGGAAGCCTAAACGCGAGATGCTGAGGTACATTTGTATTTTATATCTCGGGAACTTGAGAGACACTTCCGTAGAAATGGCATAACTGTGTCCTAGAACAGAGAGACTTTAACACGGATACTAAGTTCTACAAGTCTGAAATATGTCACCAGGCACTATTCATTATTTAACGCTCAAATACATATACATTGTGGCAAATAGTATCTGTCTACTTGTCGTCAATAGCTATGTAGTAGTTGTATAGTCCAAAATCATTCGAATACGTCAAACAGTCAGTAACCGTCACAAGCAGCCATTAATAGCAATATAATTATAAACAAAGAAGATAAAAATAAGGCTCGATGGACCTCTTGACGCGTTGGACCTCTTGACGCGTTGGACCTCTTGACGCGTTGGACCTCTTGACTCGTTGGACCTCTTGACACAAATTGGACCTTTTGACTCGTTGGACCTCTTGACGCGTTGGACCTCTTGACACAAATTGGACCTTTTGACTCGTTGGACCTCTTGACTCGGTTGTCACGTGGGGATTGGACCTCTTGACTCGTTGGACCTCTTGACTCGTTGGACCTCTTGACCATAAGCGCCCCCCCCTCTTTGGTCCGCCTCAAAATGGCCAGTTTTATCAGAAGCCCATGACGCGAATCCCCAGATCAGGTGGCCGGATCCTCACCGTGTCAGCGGAGCAGTCTGTTTGTAATTTAGAGACAGAAAGTCGGCACGCGAGTGTGTGTAACGTAATCATGCCGTCATTTGTAGACCCTCAACATATTGGGTTAAGACATGGAACAATGCTGGTTGAAGCGCGCACAGGGATTTTGCACGTGGGGCTATCATGCTACACACGTGCGATCACCAACATGTCGTAGGTATTTTAGACTACCGATGTGGCGCATTCCACATGTTTGTGTGCATGTTTTTTCTGTGCGCATGCTATCCTGTTTTGTTTATTTTGAAGCATAATCAAAACTCTATTTCACCTTATGGTGTACCGCAGGAAAGGCTACAAGCACGATCTGCTTGCTGTGGGGTAGATCTCGGTGGCAGAAGCTCTCGTACATTAAGGGGGATTCAACCGCTATTTATTTCTTCCCTTTTCCTCATAGATAGCCCAGAATTTTTCCGGAACAAACGAGTTGCATGTTCGCAGCTGCGCATGCAGGTCGGGCACTCGAGTTGGGCTCGGGCCATGGGCTGTTCGCCGCCGATCTCGAACTAGACCTTCGCTCTGCGTCCGCCGCTGTAAGAAGCGGCCAACAGGCGGCGCAAGATACGAGCCAGTACATACGTAGATTACAGTGGATTACAAAACGTAGAATAAGCTCCGATTTCCGAATGAATTCGAAGTTCCGTCCACGTTCAAAATTATCAAAAGCCCAATGTGCGGCGTTGCGGCCGTTTGGACCACCACATTTAACACGCAAACGTTGTTTTACAAGAAAAAAAATATATATATATATACTTATTTTACAGTTTAATTTAAAGCTAGACAAAAAAAAATGAAATAAAGTGGCAGTTTTGCACTTCTATGTCCTATATCGGCCTGCTCTTCGTCTGAATACTGGTTTGCAAACCCGCTACATGGTTGTGTGTAGAGCCACTAAATGAGCTGCGCTTAGAGTATCGGCACTCCGTTCCCCGACATTGTTGTGGGCGCCGCCATATTGGGACTTGTGCAGAGCAGACGCAACTGCAGATCGTCATGATTCAAAAGTGCGACTTCCTCAGCATTTGATTCGGTGTTAGGAAGCTCATATAATATTGCCTTTCTCTGTCGCGGACTGTTTAAACTTTTGTGGAGGACGGAAAAGCGTTTCCTGTGATTTCAGATAAAGCTTCAGATAACTGGCAACCATGATTTTAAGCCACAATATGGCCAAGTGTCGTTACTCTGAAGCGTAGCTTGTTTAGTGGCTCTAGTTGTGTGGAATAAAAGCCTATCTATCCTGAAAAAAGTGGCGCCAATCATTTTTGTGGATATGCTCGAGACACGTGCCGCGCGCCACTTCTGGGGAGAACTGGAGCCACTGAATCAGCTGCGCTTAGAGTATCGGCACTCTGTTCCCCAACATTGTTGTAGGCGCCGACATTTTGGTGCTTGTGCAGAGTAGACGCAACTGCCGATCATCATGATTCAAAAGTGCGACTTCCTCAGCATTAGATTCGGTGTTAGGAAGCTCATATAAGATTGCTTTGCTCTGTCGCGAACTGTTTAAACAATTGTGGAGGACGGAAAAGCGTTTCCTGTCATCTCAGATATATCTTCAAATAACTGGCAACCATGATTTTAAGCGAATATGGCCAAGTGGCGTTAGTCTGAAACGGAGCTTATTTAGTGGCACTATATAAAGAAAAACATGGCGTCTGAAATCTAGCTCAGTGTTGCGCTGTTCCGCCATGATCTTCCCTAGTGCCACTAAATAAGCTTCGCTTCAAGGTAACGACACTTGTCCATATTGTGGCTTAAAATTATGGATGCCAGTTATCTGAAAATTTATCTGAAATCACAGGAAACGCTTTTACGTCCTCTACAAATGTTTAAACGCTTCGCAACAGAGCGAAGCAATATTACATGAGCTTTCTAACACCGAATAAAATTCCGAGGAAGTCGCACTTTTGAATCATGACGATCGGCAGTTGCGTCTGCTCTGTACAAGCACCAAGATGGCGACGCCCACAGCAATATTGGGGAACAGAGTGCCGACCCTAAGAATAGCTCATTTAGTGGCAAAGTCCACACTTCTGCGCGGCGAGGTCCACACTTCTGCACGTCCAGAGGTGTGGACCTCGTCGAAAATGTCCACACTTCTGCGCGTCGAGTCAAAAGCAACAAAAAGCTACTGTTTCCCATCCGTGAACTCTACTAAGGAGTTCTCTGTCCAAGCAAGTGGCGCGGCTCTACTACTCATCCACAATCGCGCGCCCAGTACACAGCAGCTGACAAGACTGGCAACGGGTATGGCAAGAAAGGACACTTTCCGTCTGTCTGCCTGTCAGCAAAAAGAACCACTCAAATAAACAAAGCCATGTTGCACTCGAGCTATCCTCGTAACTTTTATAAGTTGAAGGCGCTGCCGGCAAGGGCAGGGCTCTGGGGCAGACTAAATTCCTTTGATGAAATTCACGCTTACAAGTACCGCCAGCCATTGTTGTGGAAACACGCAAGACACGCGCGAGGAGCGGGTGCTCCGCTGCCATTCGCTTCCAAGGGTCGCTCGATCATTTCAGTACTGCGCCGACAACTGCTTCCAAGGGCCGCTCGAGACGCGGGCCTCGTGCACTGGCGCATTTGACGCCACTTGCAAGACAAACGCAAACACATCGAAGGGCTTTAGTCCAGACAGATAAAGAGGGATCAACGGCCATGTGCAATAAAGAAAAAAAAATGGATCGGTGGCCGAGTGGGCTAGAGCACACCAGCTCGGAGCACGTGGAGCGAAAGCTCGCGCTGTATAACCCGGGGATCCTGGGTTCAATCCCCACCCCTGCTCGTCTATCACTATTGCGTGATGCACGTCAAAGACCCCGGGCTACCGGTTGTATTGCACTGGCTTAATTGCTCACCTACAGCTGGGAGACAAGTCGCCCCTTGAAACAGACTATGCTCTAGGCTGTATAAAAATACACACACCCCAACTTGTTTCCAGACAGGAAAGATAGCACCGCTTCATTCCACCGTGACATAGTAAGGTCACTGTTGAAAGAGGTGTTCATAACGGACAATAGCATAGTGAACTACCGAGGTTACCTATGAAGACACGAAAGTTATTTAGAGGTTCATTTGATTTTGCCTAAAAATGAGAAAGGTGAAGAGAAAAAAAAAAGGAACATACGCCTCACCTTAGGTAGAAACTTATTTTCTACCTATTTATGGCCCGTTTGGTTTTCTCCGCAAAACGTGAAGTGTTAAATTTACAAAAAATATTGTTTCTGGCGCGAAAACGCTAACGTCAAAATTCAATTTGCATCTCAGAGAAAGCACCTGTTTGTTGGTTAAGAAAGTATATTGTAATTGTTCGAAAAAATAGAAATCATGCTTCTTTTTTATTTTTTTTATATCCACTAGTTAGTAGTTACCAAACAAGGTCTACAGAGATTGAAAATATCTGAAATAATGTTTCATAAGATAAATGTTGTTCGGAATAAGTATTTTAGCCTTCTTTGCAACTCATTTCACTATTTTTTTTATTTCAAAATACTAGGGGTGTGCGAATATTCGAAATTTCGAATACGAATCGAATATTTTATTTATTCGAAGCTTATTCGAATCGAAAATTGCATATTCGGAAGTTCCCGAATATTCGGCCAAAGCCGAATATTCGGAAAAAACGGCGAATATTCGTAAAAACTGCGAATGTTCGAGCAAGTAACGAATAACTTGCCTGCCACGCATTCCCCTATGAATATGTTTATTCACTGAGAAAGGCGTATGATGCGTGCGTTATCGGTCTGGTCTGTTTCTATCTGCCAGATGACAGCAAGACAGAATCAGTTTCGGTTTCTTTTTCACCAAGCCCTTTGTTTTGTGGCACTTTTGTAGCAATATGTGATGTACTTGCGCGTTCTATGAATTGATACAATAAAATAAAGCTCGAGAGTGAAATATAAATATAAAATAAATCTCGAAAGTGTTATCTAATATAAATGTTTGAAAAGTAAGAAAAAAAAAGAAGAAAAAGCTAGGTGCGAGTAGAACATTGCATCGCCATTGAAAACAACTCCTGCCACTCCCGCGGAGTCAAAACTAGGGATGTCGCGAACCTGCCCAGGTTCTAGATCGACCAGGTTCTAGATCGACCGGTCATTTTAGACCAAAAGAACGGTCTAGTATTGGCCAGAAAAATCGGCGCCTGCATTTAAAAAGCCGACTTTTCAAAGGTGTTTCTTTGAACGGCTGGATTCCAACTTGTGAAATTTCATGACATATCGCTCCATTCTCGTGAAATGTTAAGAAACGCCGTTGACAACTCAATTGATGATAATGCACAGGAGCCATTATCGGGGGATGCACTCTTAAAATGAGTCAGGAAATTTACGAGGAAAGTCTTGGCAGCTCTATTTCCAAACATTTCTCGTCAAAATAACGTACAATCATGTTATGAAATTATGTGGGAAACGTTGTCAAAAAAAACAAAGAGGCACCGCATTTTTAAGTTGCGAGTATAGACGTGAAAATGACAATTGAATCATTTCCAAATCTTCCCTCGTGAAAATAATGTACTGCCGTTTTCCAACATTGGCTAGGAGAGTAGTCATTTTGATTTGTGGCTATGTACGTGAAAATTACGAGGAAATCTTTGGCAGCTCTATTTCCAAACATTCCTGGTGAAAATGACGTACCAGCGTCTTCCGAAACTGTGTGAGAAAAGCCATAAAGAAAAGATCCATTGCATTTTTCAACTGAACGTATGTATCTGTAGCATACAAACATTTTGATCAGTGTTCTTCACGCAATTGATAAGACAGAAATTAAAATCCTATTTATCACTTTATTCAAGTTTCCGAGCCTGCCTGACTGTACACTCTCCTTTGTGATGATGATGTGCCATTACATCCTGCGTAAAACGAGAAGGGAAAATTATTCTATGCCACCCTATGATATAACATCACGTAACTCGCTCAAAGAACCACTATGTGAGGAAGGCAAGATAGCAAAATTGGACAATAGCATTTCTGAAAGCCTGATATGTCAGACATTGATGGTGTGCCTTCTCTGCATGCCCAGGGCTATGCTACAGGTAACCGTGCTAATTACAGGGCACAACATTTATTACCTAAAAGCTTAGGCACCATAAAGAAAATGTGTGACAAACAATAGCCTTTTCCAGATTCAAGGTTGCAGCTGCTACATTTTAAGCACATATGGATTGATGAAGGCCACAACAAAAACATTCGAGAATGGCCATTTTCAGGGCTGTACTAATATTAACATTTTATTATAGAAGTTTAGTATAATACGGTATTCGATATTGGTTTCAAGATTAATTGTACTATTGTAAACGACTTAATTTTTGTGAAGGCCTATCGAAATTGCTTAAAATTGGTCCTGCAAAAAAGTATCCCCATGGATACGAATGCATTGAACATTACTTCATAAAATGTATGAAATATTGAACTCGCGAAAATAAAGCCGTTTATGCCATTCAAACCTTTCAAAGCACTTGCAATGTCACCATTGCGATGGATTTGCTTTGTTCAGTGCACTTCTCCGGTTGTGCCTGTGCGCTGCAGAGATTAGTTCTGGATGAAATCCCAAGAATAAGACATTTGAACGTGGGACATGTGCACTTTTTGATTAAACAGAATCTCAAAATTTTCACATCGAATGGTTTCCCAGGAGACTTCCAGGGTCCGCATGCACTGTTACTCCGTAACAAGCAGGCTCTCTTGGGATGACAAGAAAAAACCCAGCGCTCTGAACGCTGTTCGAACCAACACTCGGGAGAATTGAAAAGCCTGTCCAGCGCTCGCTATCGGGACAGGCCGCTTACTTCTGGTGGCTTCATACCTGTCTGCTCGATGCACCATCCAGCCACCCATAATAGAGATCAGTGGGCGGACGTCACTTTTACTCTTGTGATGCAGTTCTGTGCAGGTTCCCATAGATTGCAACCTGCTAGCCAAACTGAGTCAGGCCCGAAGCCCTGCGGGAAACGTCAATTCCACTCTTTTAGACGTGGACACCCACATTTTGCATGTACATGAAGGAAGCACTAACACCGAGGAAACAAAATGATTGGCCCTTTTTGAATGGATCCTTTTCTTTTGCTGAAAACATACATACAAGTCACATGCTATTTATTACACATTCAGTGGTGCGGCTTAATTTATGATAAGCACTTTTTTTGTATAACTTAGAGCTTTTAGAGAAAAGATTCAATATAATGGGTCGGACATAAATGGTTGCTATGAACTATCCTATACATTTACACATTACCTGATATCATAAAAGCACTAGAGCAGCGTAGGCGCTGTACGGCACCAATTACAAATTTGTAACCAATTAAAAGTTGGCATTTATTTAAATTATTACTATTGGCTATTATTCTTTGACAAACAATAACTGGGCGAGTTGGTACGTTGGTAGTCTTTCAACTCCATCAAATATTCTGGTCCTTTTCGCATTTTTTCTCGCATTTGCTTTTTCTAACTGCGCTGCTTTTTGTAGCGGATTTCGCCGCTAATAAAAAACGTGACATCCAAACTCACTTTATTTAACTCACACAATCGTAAACTTGGAAAGCGTGCCGCTTCGGCATACGCAAAGAGACCGCGCGTCTCTACGGTACAGGCATCAGCACAGGCAAGAAATCATGCTGCTCGCTCTTGTAACGTTTTTCTCGCTCCCGCTTTATGAAACAAATTGTTGGCGAGAGGCTGTTGGGACCACACGTCAGAACTAGCATTACCTGTGATTCCTTGACCTGCCGTCAGACTGCACTTGAACGCTTCGCAAAAGCGTCGTCGGGCAAGCGTCGTAGGACGGCGCCAACAACAGGCCGTCGGCTGGCCCTCAGTTCCGCCGCACGCGAATATTTCTCACTGTGCGGAGAGAGCCATAAATTTTGAAGATACACTCTTTTCAAATGACGAAATAACACCGGATAGAGCATAGTTAGAATCAAGCATAGCTCAGCAAGCACACGGTACACGACAAAGTTTGAAATAGCGGCGCACTACGCAGAAACAAACGAAACTTCCTCACCGGCGCTTGCACCAGTCGGCCATGACTGTCCGCCACTTACTTGCGTTGGTAAGACGCAGCGTCTCCCAGCTCTCAGTAATCACTTGCTATGCTTGAACACGGTATTCGTAAGGAAGATGTCTAAAATATCTGCTAAAACGGCTAAAAAGGAAGCGATGCTCGAAGCCTCCGGAACTCCAACGCCGGCCGAACGGCAGCAGATTGCAATACCGATGGTCATGCGCAGTTTTCAAAAGTCTTTTTTTTTCGCTTTGTTTAAAAAAAAAAAAAAAACTAAGCAAATCAATATATATTAATAATAATAATGTCACTATATTAATTTTGTAAAAAATTAACAAAAATTTAGTTCAGTCTTAGGTTTTATCTAAACTTTAGGTTTTCTTTTTCAGCGTAAAACCGAAACTATCTCAAGCAATTTCTCCTTCGTCGGCAAGGCTATTCTGATTCATTTGCGCATGCTTGCACTCCTGGGATTTCGGCGTTTTCTGGAAGGCTCGGCTCTCGCGGCAAATAAATAATGAGGGCAACCTCGCATTTTGAAACAATGAGCGTGCCCGTTTTTCTTTTTTTTTTTTTGTGAGGGAAAGCTAGCAGACGACAGCCGCAGAGTTGCGGGGAAAGCCCACCCCACTGGAAAGCCCTGGCGTGGCCCTGCGACCCGCGCGCCCAAAACTATCCTCCTTTCACTCCTCCGGGGGAACGCGCGCAGCGCGCTGCCGCTGCTTATATTCACACTTGAAGGAGAGGATACTAGAAGAGGAGAGTCGCGCATGCGCGCGCGGTGTGAGTAGAAGCGAACGCACGCGAAGTGCACGCAGCTGGTAGGGAGAGAGAGCGGAGAGAGTAACGCGCAGCTGTTGGAGAGAGGGAAGGAGGAGAGTTGCGCATACGTAGTGTGAGTGCGGACTACGCCGACGCCGACGCCGCGGGACATAGACCCGAGCAAGAGATGCTCCGCATCTAAAATTTACGTCGATTTTTTTCGGCGTGGAACTCTCGATCGACTGTGTTGGCGTGTTCGTTGTTGCAATTTTCAAGCTCCTTTCACGTGAATTGAGATGTCTTAGAGTTTTGCAAGATAAATCTACGCCATGAAACACTTTCGGTGGAAGCTTGAGGTTGTTACATGAAGGTGCCGATTTCTCCAGCCGATTTCAGAGCGAGCTTCCATTCATAACATTACTACGCTTATGCGGTTCAGAAGTTGATTTGCGCTGCATGTGACTATGCAAGGTGGAGCATCTGATGTCCCCGTTATTAGCCGTGCTTTCCTTTGCCTCCTGTCCTTTTGATTGCTGTGGATGCAGATATCTGAAAAAGCGTACAGTGAGCTGAGACCTGCATTACAAAAACACTGGATCATCCTGCAAACGTTCTTTGTCTACTAGCCTATGAGGCAGCACGCAAGTGGTGGTGCACTTTGAAAACGAAGACATGTGCATGCTTTTGCATCAGCAGCATCAAACAGTTCAATTGCCCTCGATCGTCTAGCTTCCGAATAGTGCTAACAGTTTTTTACAGTAAACTTTTATTCTTCAATAAAAGTAACAATTACAGTTCAGGGAAAATAAAAGCTATCTTTGCAATAAAAGTAGACTTTTCAATTGATAAATATAGTAGAAATGACTAGCTAAAATAATTCTTCACAAGTTAGATAACGCTACTTTCGGTGGCGTACAATGTAGCTAACTTTTCTATATGTACTTTTTTAGGGCTATAGTCCATGTTGGATTTGCGACGTAAGTATGCTCTGACAGTGCTGCGGTGCCGGCCGTTTCCTCGGAGAACTTTTGGACCACGTGGTCTGCAGTGAAATGAGAAATGAAGCATCCCTTTGTTACATTATGTCAGCTATACCAGGTGATATTTTTTAGTCAACAGGTTTTTAGAAAAAAGGGCTCGCTGCAACGTTGATGCAGTCTTCAGTGTGTCGTGCGACTCGGCGGACATTACATGGGTGGATAACCGTGGCAACATTTGTATTAGTTAACTGAAATCCGTAAATTTCTTTTTTTTCTATTGCTGTTTTAGAGGCAGTCATTATTAGAGCCTAACCCAATCAAAACTATTCACAAAACAGCAAGGGGCTTTGAGATATTTATTTGTCAAGTTTTGTACATTCTTGTCCCGATTCAAGAACCACGAGCGGCAGGGGCGGGGAAAGTGGAGAGTGACTTAGCGGTTTTGACATGGCATGTCGGTGATGGCATGTTTGTTTGTGTTAGTGAGAACTTCTCATATTGGTGTTCCATGCAATATTTAATTTTCTAGTGAAGTTACAACCCTTATAAAGTGCTGTGGGATTCAGCATGAACAAACTTGCACACTTTTGACAGCGTGCCTTTGGTGGATGCTCCAGCATCATACTTCCAACGGTGCGTATGAAGCGACTACGTAAGCATAACATCCTGCGCTCTGTCCAGCGCGCTGTTTTTTGATCAGGCGACGAAAGGCAGACTTTTAGCTATGAATAACCCAAAACTCGTCGCCTTTTCGCAAATTGTTTCGGTTGGGCTAGAGTTTATTCATAGCCCCTTTAAAATTGAAAATTCAACATGGTCAATTACGCTGCCAAATAAAGAAGTTAATTAGACAACGGACTGTGACATTTATTTACTCATTTAATGTCCGCCGAGCCTACAAATATCCTGAGAAATCGGCATCGGCCTATCTCTCGCGTTTTTATTGTGTTGATCTTAAAAAATCGCACTATATATAGATATATATATATATATATATATATATAAACGAATATATGCAGATGAATGAACCGTACTTAATCCAATGAATCAAAGAATTAAAGTTTTCAGGAACCCGCAGAAAGCCGAAAAAAAGGGCGGAGCCAGGATTTGAACTCTGGGCCTCCCAATGTCCGGTCGGGTGTGCTAACCACTACACACTCCACATATACTATATATATACTATACTATATATATATATATATATATATATATATATATATATATATATATATATATATATATATATATATATATATATATACCCGTTACTATAATTTGAGTACGCCGACTGCAAGCACTCAAAGTAGATCTTTAGTACACTTAAGTGCACTTCCTGTATACTGATTTTGAACGACTTTTCGCTAAGGGCACGCCGTGCCGAGTGACGGGTAGGATGCATATGGCGGGGGAATAGGAGCCACAATGAGTTTGGCGCGATCAGCGGGGGAGAGACCCGCAGTGGTAAGGGAAGCAGGACAGGGTGGGAAACCAAGGGTGGCAAGGAGACTCTGCCCTTGAGCCGTCGAGCGCAAGCGCGTCAACTGGGCAGCCTCATGCGCTTCTATAAGTTCCTCCAGGGTGTTGGTCACCCCAAGCCGCTCTAGGCAAACGGTGGCTGTGCGAACGGGGAGACCGAGCGCCAGTTTCTGCGCCTTCCGTAGTAGGGTAGACATACGTTTGTGTTCGGTCTGGGTGAGGTTGTGGTAAGGTAGGTGTTAGAGTAGGCGTGTATGAATCAAGGCCTGGACAAGGCGTAAGGCATCTGCCTCTTTAAGGCCGTTTCGGCGGTTAGAGACGCGGCGTACCATGTGCATGATTTGGTTGCACTGGGTGGTGAGTTGGTGAAGGGTTTGTGTTGCCTTAGCGTTGGATTGCAGCGTGAAGCCAAGCACCCGTATGGCCGATTTAAGCGGGACGGGTTTGTCATCTAGTGTGTTGGTGAGGGGAAGATCGGTTTGTCCGTGAGCGTGTTTTGTCACGACTAGTATCTCAGACTTAGTGGGGGAACATGTGAGGCCCCCACGCCGGGCATATTGCTCGACGGTAGTAGCAGCTTCCTGTAACTGAGTTTCAATGTGTCCGAGAGAGCCTGTCGGTATACCCAGACAGTAATGTCATCCGCATAAAGTGCATGACGGACAATTGAGATCTCATCTAGAAGGGGAGGGAGACCTCGCATAGCAAGGTTAAACAGGAGGGGAGAGAGTACGGAGCCTTGCGGAGTACCACGGTTTGCCACCGAAGCGGAGGGAAGCGAAGGTGACCAAAAACGAGGCTGGCAGACCTGTCGCGGAGGAAATTGCGGATGTAATTGTACACCTTCGCTCCGCAGCCAGTGGCTGCCATGCAACTGTTCAAGGACCAGGTCGTGGGACAGGTTGTCGAAGGCTCCTTTAAGATCTGCGGCAAGGACAGGGCGATATTGAGCAGTGCTCGGAGCCTCTAGAACTTCGTGTTTGAGGCGGAGCAGTACACCCTGAGTGGAAATACCACTACAGTAGCCATAGAGGGTGTGGGGAAGGGCGGAGGTGTCGGCAAAAAATTTGTGTAGGCGAAGCTGTAGAACCTTCTCTTGCAGTTTGCCCAGACATGAGGTTAGGGAAATCGGCGCAGGTTCTCCAACGAGAGGGGTATGCCAGGCTTAGGAATCAGAATGACTGTGGCTTCCTTCCATTCCTTGGGGAGGGTACCTGACTCCCACACCTCATTCAAGTGGGTAGTAAGTTGAGTGGTGTAGAAATCAGAGGGGTGTAGTACAGAAGAGAGTAGCGAATCTTGTCAGGACCAGGGGATGTGTTGTGGCGAATGTCGGTGAGTGCAGCGCGAATCTCAATGTCCGTGATAGGCGCGTTAAGATAAGGAAGATTGTTGGGGGGACCCGTGTAGTCCGCGTAGCGTAGAGTGTCAGGAGGGGGAAGGTAACGCTCTCGTAGCTGTGTGAGGCATTCGGAGTCTGTTAGGTTAGTGGCGTGGAGCAGTTTGTAAATGCCCTTGGCCCTGTCCGATTTGGCTTGTCCTGGTTGTATTAGATGACGAAATAGGGACCATGTTCGTGCAGTACCGAGCGTGCCATTGAGCTTGTCGCAGAGCGTATTCCAGTTTTGACCAGTGAGGTTGGCAGCATAGGTAGCAGCATCTACAGTGAGTTGTGCAATGCGTAGTTTGAGCTTCCGGTTGTGTCGTTGACGTCGCCACCGTTTGGTTAGACCGCGGCGCGCTTCCCATAGGTGAAGAAGGTGGGAGTCTATATTCGGCGCATCGGGAGTGGTGGTAAGGGTGCGCGTGTGTCGGTCTAGCCGGGTTTGCAGTGTCTGCACCCAATCAGTGAGTGTGTCGGGCGAGGTAGAAGAGGAAGATGCGCGGAAGGTGGGCCAGTCCGTGATGCAGATTTTGCGTGCCTCCCCCGCGAAGTCTTTAGTGTTGATATGGGTGACAAGAATGGAATGGTCACTGCTGAGCTGTTCCTCTAGGTTGTGCCAGGTGCAGGGTGTTGTGCCACGGTAAAGGGTGAGGTCAGGACACGTGACCCGTGCAACGCTGGTGCCAAGACGTGTAGGTGTCGATGGATCAGTAAGTAGAGTGAGATTGTGTTGTTGTATCAAAGTGTGTAGCTTGCGCCCCTTAGGTGTGTTGCGAGGGTAGCCCCAAGTGGGATGAGGAGCGTTGAAGTCGCCTGCAATGAATGTTGCGCAATCCTTGCGCCGTGCGGCTTCAAACAACGTATCAAACCGTGCGTAGCGGTCTTGGGGGCGGCTATAGACATTGAGTAGGCGGAGAGGTTTGGTGTTACGCTTGCGTGGGGAGGCGGGAAGGAGTTCAAGTAAGACATGTGGAACGGCCTGGTTGTCTAAAGTGAGGTCTACCGTGGTGTGAACGCGTTTGACTAGGGTGGCCACAAAGTGGTCCTGTTCGGGATCGTTATGTGCCACATGTGCCACATATCCAGGAAGATTAGGAAGGGTGCGAGGTTTTTGTAGAAAGATGATGTCGGGTGGGGGAGCGTGCGATTGAAGATACTGTATGAGGCTGCCGCGCTTTTTTCGGAGGCTACGGCAATTCCACCGCCACACAGTAAGTTCTGAAAAGGAATGTGGCGTGGCAGTTGCCATTTACAATGATCTAATAAGGGGAAGGGCCATTTGAAGAATTGTAAGTATGCTGCGGGCCCATTCTGCGTCAATAGACTCCAAAATCTTGCAGATTATGTTTGCTGCTGTTTGAAGCTTCGCAATCCACCCCTTGCTTGGAGCTGTGCCTGTTGAAACGGACGGAGTCGTCGCTTCGCTTTCTTGGATCGGCGGGTGTGTTTCCTGACGTTGTCGGATTTTCGAGTTGTATTAGGTCAGGTGAAATAGGCTCTTGCTTAGTTGGAGGTGCCTCTATTTTGTTACTTTTTGGAACCTTAGTTAGTGCAGCGTATGTAGGCCTCTCTGGCACCTGGTTCTCAGTCATGGTAGCCAAAGTGTCCTGCGCAGTTGAAGAAGTCACTTCGCTTTTTCTGGGCAGCTCCGGCCATCCGGATTCATGAACCGCAGTTCTGGCAGTGCGGAAATCGACTCCGTGTTGTCTGGAGTAGTTTTTTGCCTTTTTTTCCTGCCGCCATTTTGAACAGGATGGTGATGTAGCAGAGTGTGCGTCACCGCAGTTAATGCACTTTTCTTGAGCAGAGCAGGAGTTCTGTCCTCATGCGTGCCGCTGCAGCGTTTGCACACCGGGCTGTGCTTGCAGGTTGCCTCTCGATGTCCATAGCGGCAACATTTGCGGCATTGAAGTGGATTCTCTTGGAATTGTGAAACTGCATGCCGGACATGACCGAGGTAAACGTAGCTTGGCAACGTCGATCCACAGAAGATCTTGATCGCTGAACTTTTGCCTAGTCGTCGAAGACGAGCAACTCTGTTTTCAGGGGACCTCAGGTTGTTGGCGATTTCTTCGTCAGTTAGCGTGGTGTCTACGTCCCTGATCACATCTGTGGCACAATGTCTGGGAAGAGGCTCATACGCTCTGACTTTGATTCCACAGAGCACCGTGCAGCGCAGCAGCCCTCGCGTCGTCTGTCCGTTCCTTACGTCAACGGCAATGAGATTCAGGCGGTTGTTGAACCTGATTTCCAAGATACATTCAGGGAACATCTTCTCTAGAGCAAGGGACAGTTTTAGGCTACTAAGTGACGTAATTACGTGGCCCTCCTCTAATGGCGTGAAGACAACAGTAAGCCCTTCAAGCACTACTGCAGCACTGCAGACTATCTCAGCACTTAGGCTCGAATTAGGGCTAGTCTTTTTTCGCTTTTTTCTTGTCTGGACATCTTTCCAGTCTGGTTCGTCAAAGTCAGAGAGCTCTATGTCACTGGTTGGTACAATGACTCGACGCGAAGAGGTTGTGGCACATTGCTGTCCTGGAGTGATGTCCTCAGCGGTATTCATGGGCGAGTCCTTGTCTTCTGATCCAGCGATTGAGCTGCCACAGATGGAGGAAGGCAGACTGTACTGATCGGTGGAGACGTGATGACTCGAGTGTTGAGATGGTGGCCCGGAAGACATAGCCAGGTCGATTACCGTGCAACGGGAAAAAGCCCGGTGCGTGAGACCACACCGTGGACAGTAGCAGTCAACTTACGAAGGTTCTCTGGAGTTCCAACTATTCAGACCGACTGATAAGAGTAAACATGTTAATTCAAGGGAGCGAGCTTGAAAAACGCAACCGTCTTCGAAACACTTCTTTTTCCTCCTTCCCGTATATGTAGAGAGTTTAGTCAATTGGAGGCACGGACAGAGCCAGGGCGTGCGGCAGACTCGAAAAGAGGGCTTGGCATGCTCTCTTGACCAACCAGAAGCCGAAAAGAATACCCTAGCGGTGATAGCGAGAAAGAGTTCTGATCAAAGGTCTATGTTCGTAAATGGTTTAATTAAGCGCGTAAGAGTGAAGTGGTTGAAAATAGGGTGCACGTGGTTGAAAATAGGGTGCACGTGCTGTTTTGATCATGATCATGCAGACTGATGTAAGAAACGAATGCGCCGCTCAACTCTGTTTTGTTCGGACAGAGTGTGACCGCTCGGACGGCAGATTCGCGGCCCTCGGCGCTTGGTGTACGGATTATGTCGATCGTTCCGCTAGTCGCACTCTTCCACCGCTTCCACCATCATTTTGGATGAGCGTGATTGAAACATCAGGTGTATCATATTTTCAGTCATCGAGAGTTACTCCAATGCAGTTGTCAGGTTTGTTTCTCGCGACCACCGCCAGGGTATTATTTCCGGCTTCTGGTTGGTGACATTCGAATTTCTGAAGACGCCCTGGAACACGCCCAGCCCGCTTTCGGCGAATACGCGCCTCCTCATTTGTTTCCTATACTTCCCAACGAATGGCCAAACTCTCTACATATACGGCTCTGCACCGCCTCTGTCCGTTTCATTCTGGATGAGCGTCGTACCGGCGTGCTGTCATGTATCATTATTGTGTGATGCACGTTAAAGACGTAAAACAAGCTGCGGTATACTGCACTGCTTTTCATCTCTAACGAAGACACCATATTCCCTCAAGGCTGACTAACTTCCCGCTGTATAAACATAGGGACAACAGAATTACAATTGATGGCTCCGTTGGTCGGCACTTTTTGAACGTTGCAAAAAGGAATAACAAACGTGTCCATTAGTGACCGACCCGAGGTTCCGCAACTTTGTCGTGAAGCTGCCACACACTTGCGATCAACTTAGACCCACCCCTTCTTCGTGATGCCTCATTGTACATTATCAGTGACTCACATTATATCGCACTGTATTATTATTATCACCACTTATACGGGCCTCTCCGGCATTCATTGTACGGACTGCATGCATCTGTGTGGCGCCTGTGCTTACGAGCACAAATAAATACCTACCTACCTACAAACGAATATTTTGGTTTTATGTGTTACATCAGTGATAGCGGTTGTGTTCCTTGATGACACGGGGAAAATATTGATGCCTGCAAGGGCTACCGAAACCAGATTCTGAAGAACAGTAAGAATTAATACTATGCATAGTAGGTTGTTTAAATGCCCATACACACAGTTGCGTTCTAGTGCGTTTCACTGCGCTGCGTCAAGAAACGGAAGCGACTCAACTGCACATCTTTGCTTCGTATGAAGCGTGGAATTCTGTTCAAAGAGTATCTTGGCACGTGATATACGAAGCAGGGATGTCCTGGTTTTTCGCAGCCGCAATGCAGTCAAACACACCCAAACGCTCTCAAACGCACTTGTATATAGGCCTTTAGAAGAGCGTTACCGCTGCCTACCGCGGCCACGGTGCACTGCTCCTGGTACAGGTTGTACCAGCGTGTACCACTCCATCTTATCCCCCCTCCCCTCAATGAGGGAATCATCCCCCTTCAATCCCTCACCTTTTCCTCGTGGGAGGCGGCCCTATTCGGCACAGAGCTCGGTGACCAGCAGCGACTGGTTGAGCGAGCCCGCCGAATCTGGGTGGCAAACGAAGCCCTGGACATAAGGGCACCGACCAGGACTGCAAGCAGACCAAGGCAGGTTATGAACGCGACTTTGGTTGACGGTTGGACACTCACGCAGAGCCTGATCCCGGTTTGATGTTTTGTTTGCGTATATAAATCGGGTTGTATGTTGGCTGACGCTCGCTTCGGCCGAAAAAACCTTGATCGCCGAGCGCGGCCGAACTTTTCGTGTGTATACGAACACATTTTTGTAGGAAGTTCGTAACGAAGGGCAGAACAAACGTATGGCCATATAAAAGTAACGAAACCGGCGGCGGAGATTCGCTGAGCTCCATATTTTGCGTGTGCTGACGACGTTTTGTCGGTTTTTATAACAGGAGACGCCTTTGCACCGCCGTGCGAAAGGCTCGATCGCGTTCGATCGCTTCAAACAGCAGCGCTGATGTGTAGAGTCACTCGCTTTTTCTTTAACGACCTTGTCAAGACTTCTTCAATTCCGGCGCCAGACAAAAGCGACCGTGCTCGGCATCGTCTGCTTCTATTTTATTCGGAGACCGCCTGGCACAGGGGAGGAAGTGGAAATTGCGTAGAAGCAACCGTGTTTTTTTGTTTGTTTTTGCCCTTCAGTAGGCGCTCCGAGGACTCCGACTCGAGTTACTCCGTTCAGAGCTGAGGGAGCCGCTACTGAACGCGCGCAATGGAACCGAAGGCGCCGCGGAAACCAGGAGCCGTTTTCCCGCTTCAAACTGATGACGTCAGCTCGCTCCATGAGACAGTTAATGATTTCGCATGATTAAACAAAAAAAAAATTGTGTCTTTTTTCCCCCTTCCACTGGGAGTAATTTTGGGCTTCTCCTTAAGGTGTATCCACACGACGGACCAAATTGCTGGTTTGGTCCGCGGGCCGCGCATCACGTGATCTTACGTCACCGGTTTTTGAGGTCCGCCGGCGGTCCGCGGCCAGCGCTTCTGAGAAATGCCAAGCGACTTTTCTCGCCTGGATTTTGGCGGTGGACCGCGGCGTTTTTAGTATAATTGAACCTCTAAGTCTGGCAACAAACTGACTTTTGTCGTTTTTTTTTTTGGCGCCAACTGTTGAAGGCGAAGAAGACGAATCTTTTGTTGTGCGACGATGGCGGCATAGTGCGACGATGCAACTTTTTACTTCATCGCGCTTCATCCAGCATGCCGTTTTCGGTTCACTTAAGTCCTCCTCGTCCTCGATAGCGAACGCCAGGGCCACCGCGGCCAAACGTCCCTTTCGTTCAACTAGAGTCCCTGTTCAACCTCCATCTTGGCTCCTTACAAATAGCCTCAAAGCAGCTCGCTGCATGCGTTTGGCGAAGCTGTGAGGTCGAGGGTTAGACCGGCCCGTTCGCTCTGTCGTCTGCTCTTTTGGTCCGCCGTGTGGATGCTCATTGCAGCCGGACGGCCCGCGGGCCGCGCATCACGTCACGAAGCGGTCCGCGGCCCGGTCCGTCGTGTGGATACACCTTTGCCTGCTCATGTCATCTTATTTGGTAGCGAAAGTTATGGGTCGCTCTACTAAACTGCTGCCCAATCGGTCCCTGCCTGGTCCGCCCTCCCAAGAAGTCACACGAGCAAGGATTGATTCAAAACGTTTTACTCTTCGGCGTCTTGGTTCTGGGCCAGGCAGTCGCTGTCGTTGTCCTGACCGTGCCTTGTCCGAACTCCACGAGCACCTTGTCACGCGCACCTGGCCGCCGGCCACCGGTCCTGCCCCCTCGCGCGCCGTCGTCCTCCTCGGCTTCCCACACTCCCCCCCCTCAAGGCCCGGTCTTCGGGGGTGCCCCGGGTGCTCACTGGTTTTGGCCGAGGAGTTGTTCCACCTCGGCCATGATGGCGTCGTCGGAAGTCGGGGGGGGGGACGGAGGGGGCTGGTTGACGACACTGGCCCGATGGCTTGGGCCGGAGAATGTGGTGCCGGCCGATGTTGTGGGGGCCGTCGTGGTTGGCGGGTTCGATGGCGGCGGCTGCGGCAGCCGGTGCGGCGGCACGGTTTTCGGGTGGCCGGGCTGGCTGGACGGAGGCCAAGGCAGCGGGAGCCAGGAGGTCCGGGCGGCTTGCCCTCAGGGTCTCGACCGCTGCCGCCACGTTGTCCGGGAGGGGCTGTGCCTTTAGCAGGTCGGTGTGGAGTCGACCTGCTTCGTGGGTCTCCAGATGTATTATCGGGACCCCGCACAGCCAGCAGGTGTCAGGCGCTCCCAAGACCCGTGGCGCCGCCGGCTGCGTGTGGCCACGGAATGGGAGTGGGACTTGGTGGTTGGTCTGGCCAGGCGTTGGGCCGGGAGACGAAATGGACCGCCCCTCCTTCCTCCCACGCCGTCCACGTGGCCACGGTGTGGCAAGGGGGCCGACTCCAGGCAGGTCCCCCGTCGTAGACGGACCAGCTCCGTGGTGCGGAGGTTCCGTCGCGGACGGCCCTGCCTGGTGCCGCGATGTTGCTGCGGACGGCCCTGTCCCGTGCCGCGCAGGCCTGCCTGCTGCCGGGCTTGCGGTACCTGCGGAGCCCAGGCGGCGTTGGCCCGCTCCGCCGTTCGGCCATCCGCGGTGTTGACGCCTCCCTGGGCGGCCGCCCCGAGGGTTTGGTCAACCGGACCACTGGGGTCCAGCCGCCCCGGGGCCTGGCCCGTCCGGTGGGCCTCCTGGGTATGGCCCCCTGGGGCGGTTTCTCCAAGGAGGCATCCTGTGTAGAAAGAACACTGTCAGAACACCGGAAAATCATCACTTTCTGTGGCCGAATGTAGCGGCGGCGGTAGTTTTCATTGACTATGTTCCCCATCGCGACGGCAATACCCCTTCAAGTCCGCGATGTGAACTGGACCCAACTCCTCATTTGTATCACACCGAGTGAGCTTATAAGTAAGCCGTGACGTTCGCGTCTTTACCTCATAGGGCCCTTCCCATCTATGAGCAAGCGATGCGGCGAAACCGCTAGCTGCGTTACTCAGAGGGGGGTTCTTCTCAGGACCAAGTCACCAACCTTGAATTCCAAGTGCCTATGGCTCCTGTCGTACCGCGCCGCTTGCTCGATCCTTGCGGCATCAAGATTCTCTCTAGCATCGTGCAGCGCCCCAGACAAGCGGTTCGTTAGCTGTTCCGAAGACCTAGAGAGCGGGCGTCCTGGTGTTCCTTGGTTGCTCCGTAACTCGTTCTCCAGCGGAGACGGGATCTCTTTACCCAGGTTCAGAAACACTGGAGTGAAACCAGCTGATCTGTTCACAGTATTCCGAATGGCAAAACCCATCTCCGCGATGTGTTCATCCCAGTCTCGGTGTCTCTTCGTTAGCGTGATCAGCATGCTTTTGTTATTCCGATTCACATGCTCAGTGATATTGGCTTGGGTTGTCCTCTTGTGCTTTATGTTCAGCGCCAAGCAGGAGTCCACGAACACTTTACTAGTAAAATAACTAGCATTATCACTAATGAGACACCTGGGTGTGCCGAAGCGTAGGAAAGTATCGAGTAACTTTTCCCAGATCCGCTCTGAAACCAGCTTCCTCAGTGGGTACTGCTCTGCCCACTTTGAGAAATGATCGGTAATAACCAAGAGGTACTGGTTTCCCCGCGGACTTCTCGGCAGTGGGCCGATGATGTCGCAAGCGACGATCTCCCACGGGTAGTTACTCTCCACCGACTGCATCAAGCCCCGAGGCTTCCCCCTCTGGGCTTCGCTTTCTGGCAGGCTGGACAGCTGCGGGCGTATCAGAGTACGTCTTGCCTCATCCCCGGCCAGGTCGCGGCGCGGCATAACTTATGAAAAGTCTTGCTGCCACTGCCATGACCTGCCAGAGCCGAGTCGTGGAAGTACCTGATAAACGTCTTCCGTAGCTTCCTGGGAATCACCACCCTGAAGGGAGACTCATTACCCTCCCCTTCATCGATCGTTGGGATGTAGCGAAGCAATAAGCCGTCTTCGCCCAGCAGATATGAATCAAATTGATCATTACCTCGACCGCCAGCCTTCCCGGTGTCAACCGCAATTTCCGCCAGTTTACTCAACACCCGCTGGCAAAAACCATCTGCTTTCTGGGCCTCGACAAGCTCTTCCTTGCTGACCACTTCACCCCAAGCGACGATCCTTTGCTCCTTCGTGCCGCACGCTAAGGCTGCTACGAGTGCCGGTTGCTTCGCCTCCTCCCAAACGTCCGTGAGGGACCTCACCCCTGCATCCGGAGACATTCTCCTGTTTTTCCCGCGCTTCTCGTTACACTCTGGTTGCGTCACCTCCTCCCAACCACCATCCTGGGGCGCCCGAGAGAGCGCGTCGGCGACCTTGTTGGTCGATCCCTTTCGGTACTCAACCGTGTACGAGTAGCGCTGCAAGGTTAGTACCCAGCGGGCCAGCCTTCCCGCGGGCTCTTTTAGCCTCTGAATCCAGGTAAGTGCTGCGTGATCAGTCTGAATAACGAAAGTCGTACCGTCTAAATAGAGGTCGAACTTCTTCAGAGCAAACATGACGGCCAACCCCTCCTTTTCCGTCACGCTGTAGTTGCGTTCCGACGGTGTGAGCGTTCGACTAGCGAATGCCACAGGGCGTAACTGTCCATCGTGCTCCTGTAGCAATACTGCTCCGACACCGTAGTCACTCGCATCTGTCTGCACAACAAAATGTCGATTAAGATCTGGTAACCGAAGGCTAGTGGTGCTTGCTATTGCCCTCGCGAGAGAAGAGAAGGCAGCACCCTGCTCTGGGCCCCAGACCCACCTCGAGCCTCTCCGGCGCAGCAGATTCAATGGCCGCGCCTATCCGCGCACATCGGGATGAACTGCCGGTAAAAGCCAACCATCCCCAGAAACCTTAGAAGGCTCTTTACATCGTGCGGTGGTGGATAATCGAGAATGGCCCTCAGTTTCTCATCGTTCGGCTTCAAGGTATACCATTGTCTACGACAAAGCCTAAAAGATTTACCCTTGAGGCGGCCAGTTGCACCTTTTTTGGATTAATTGTTAAACCGGCCTCACTCATTCGCCTTAAGACGATCACGAGATGAGTTAGGTGCTCTTTGAACGACTTGGAGAATACCACAACGTCATCCATGTAGGCCATGGCGAAGTTGAATTTCGCGTCGCCCAGCACAATGTCCATGAGCCGTTGGAAACTCGACGGCGAGTTCGACAACCCAAACGGAAGACGCGTAAACTCAAATAACCCCCTGTAACATGTGAACGCCGTCTTTTTGACATCGTCTGGCGACACCTGGATCTGGAGAAAACCCCTGCTACAATCCAGCGTGGTGAAAACCCTCGCGCCTCCAAGCGAATATATTATAGACGCAATAGAGGGAAAGGGATACCGAAGACCTAATGAGGTCTAGTGACCTCATGAAGTCTTCGGTAATCAACGCAAAGGCGCTCGGTGCCGTCTTTCTTTGGCGCCAAAACCACTGGAAACGCCCAGGGACTCTGCGATGGCCGCACCGCCCCCGTGTCCAGCATCTCCTCGAGAGCCGCCGCGTCTAGGAGGGCCCGTTATGTACGCTTAGTGGTCTAGGATTACACCCACACGGCCTGGCCTCTCCTGTATCTATTCTATGTTGTAAAACAGTCGTAAGCCTTGGTCTCTCGGTAAACATAGTTGCGTGTTGGGACAAGGCGTTCGCTAGCATCCGTCGTTGGTCGGCGGGCCCATCGAAAGACGCAATTATCATTTCGACGTTCCCGGGCACGACTCGCGCAGCTAATACCTGCTCCAAATGTGACGCAGCGAGCGAACGTTCCGTTCCCTGCACCAGAGATGATGGGGCAACAAAGGGAATAAGAGGAGAAAACGCACTATAACGATAGCCGTTGTTCCTCAAGTCCAGGATAATGCCCTCACGACAGACGAAGTCCTGCCCCAAAATAACAGGAATTGACATACCGGCCAAGTAAACGAAACGTTGCCTGCTTCGTCTGCCGTCAAGGCCAAGCTGAAGGCGCATCGCCCCTTGCGCTTCGGCCAATCCTGTCGCTAAGCGCAGCGGAGTTACAAGTTCCCGCGCGCAAAGGTTCCTGTTACCACAGTCCTCGTACACATTATCGCCAATTAGAGAAAGAGTAGAACCGGTATCAATTAGTGCCGAATATTCTCTACCACCGATCTCTACCCGCACGTACGGGCCCTTCTCAGGTATCGTGCTCTGAGCCCGACACATCGACGGGGCCATCGTCACTCGGTCGCCGGCCACAATTTCCGCCCTGTCGGCACACTGATACTGGGCCTCGGCAGCGGCCGGCAACCTCGACTCAGAGGACCTAATTAGTGGCGCCGGCCTCTGGCGTTTCCCTGGGAACCCTGAGATCCAGACGCTACCCACGTGCAATGCCGCCTGATGTGCCCAAGACGGTGACAGTTGTAACACCTGACTTGTGGCCGGTCGTTACGTGCAACCTGTCTATTGTTACCCTCACGCGACACTTCATCTGTGGCAAACCGCGATGAGTCATGATTATCGCGACTGTCGTGACCAGTCGCGCCTCCGCGGTGGTTAACCGCTGCGCCACCCCTACGGGCCTGCACTCGGGCCTAGTTTACATTGGCTGCCCTGCGCCTTTGCTCGTAAGCGAAGGGGTCCAAAGCCCGGGGCGTTATGGCTACCCCGTGACCGCGCTCCGCAACGGCCGTATGGGCTGTCCGCGACTCGATGTGAGTGTCTGTGGCGCGTCCTCCCCACGCACATCTTGGCTCTAGGGACTCCTTGGCCCTCGGAGGGGGCTGGTACTGCAGCTCAGCGAGCAAGCCCGCTGGGACAGTTCGCGCCTCTCTGGCAAGTGCCTCCAGATCCGCGAGATCCCGTCCGCGCAGATAGGCTTTGAATCTAGGGTGACAATGCCGTATCGCTCTAGCTACCTTCTCTGCGTCAGACGCGGATGGTTCGGCCCTCGAGTAGAGCTCCTGGAGCGCGCGAACGTACTCCACGAGGCTCTCGTCGTGGTGCTGACTGCGATTAGCTAGTTCGTCCCTAATCCGCATCTCGTAATCAGGGGGCAAAAAGTCCTCCCTAAACCGCGTCCGGAAGTCCGCCATCGATAGAAACGGTCGTTGCAACCGTCTCCAGCACGACGCGTCGCACGTTAACGCGATCGGCACGATCTGCACCAAGGCCGTTTCGTCTGATGCTCCCAACGCGGCTACATACGCGTCCAAGTCCTGTAAGAAATCGTGGACCGATTTCCCGTCGGAATATCCCGCGTAGGTCGGCGTCGGTAGGGACAACCGCGGTCGGGGCAGAGACGAAGGCGCGGCACTCGCGACTCCTGGAGCCGTCGCGATTTGTCGCGAGAACGTCTCCATCATCGCCGTCATGGCGCGCATAAACTCGCCGATGTCTGCCGTGCCTCCAGCTGGAGCTGGTGGTAAAATCCCAGCATCTGGAGATGCTCGCGTACTAGAGCCTTCTCCGGCCCCCGCAGCGTCAGACGGTTCCTGATTTTCGCTCTCAGACGAGTCGTCCTCGTCCCTATTGGGGGTCGACCTCGTCTTGGGGGGCATCGTTAGCGTTTATCCTCTACACCACGCTGAACGATCTATAGATCTCTGTGACTCCCCGGGACGGACAGAATAAGCAGCAGACCAATCGGGCCCCACGTTGGAAGCGCCAGTTGTATGGGTCGCTCTACTAAACTGCTGCCCAATCGGTCCCTGCCTGGTCCGCCCTCCCAAGAAGTCACACGAGCAAGGATTGATTCAAAACGTTTTACTGTTCGGCGTCTTGGTTCTGGGCCAGGCAGTCGCTGTCGTTGTCCTGACCGTGCCTTGTCCGAACTCCACGAGCACCCTGTCACGCGCACCGGGCCGCCGGCCACCGCTCCTGCCCCCTCGCGCGCCGTCGTCCTTTTCGGCTTCCCACAAAGTGGACGTCCGGAGGAAATATTCCTTCAGTGTACGGGAGTGCAAAACATAAAACAGGAGTCACATGTAACGCTCAAGCTACGAAGAGTGGTTCTCGAAAGCTCAATTGGCCTTTTCGTAAGTTTGACCTTTGTTTCAAACTGTGGAATCCCTGCACAATTATGGATACAAGCGTCAGCTCTTTGTGTTCGATTGCACGTGAGCTCGAACAGTACTAGTGCAGCCGGAGCTCATGCCAAAGGAACAAACCCGATTGCCCCCCCCCGCTCCGCAATGCAATGTCGGTTGTTCCGCCATTGAGCAGTGGATCACCGACGTCTACCAAGTCTAACATCGTCAAAACAACCAAGTCGAACATCGTCAAAACAAATAGAACTAACGTCGTGGACGCATGTGACATCTATAGGGCGTATTCACTGGCCGCCATATTTGAGGTCACTGTTTAGAGCGCATGCTCAGAACGTGCTCACATTAATAGGTTGCCAAGACCGGCAATCTTGATGGTGCGGGGTGCACGTTGCAAAATAACTGTGGAAGCTAGCCCTCAGCACGTGCTCAGCATTAGCGCACACAAATATGGCCGCCAGTGAATACACCCTATACAAGTGAAAATGTGAAATACACTTGGCAGCAAAAAACAAAAGACAATTATTTTATTTTTTGTTGACAGCTTCTTTTTCAATTAAATAAATACTAAAAGTGTCCACATCGTAATTTCTTGCTTTGACATATTAGGCTCAGGTGGACGTCGCTTATAGAGAAATTTCTTCTCTCGTTTCTATCTTTTAATCCAGTTGAAGTCCTCCTCTCAAATTGTCGCGCTCTATTTCAATTGCTGGCATCCCATTTCAGAGTTCAATCTTTCCGCGATGCATAAATTTTCTAGACGGGCCAAAAAACGAGATTTTCTCAAAAACATTACAAAGTGCATGCACTGCACGTGCTCATATCATTTCTATAAGTAATTGGAAGTAAATAATCAACATAAGATAGAAAAATGGACTTTTCCTTTCAAGCGGTTATATTACTGCAGACGCCAGCACGTGCTGCACATGTGTAACTAGTCACCAGCAGACTCCTAGCGAGAGGCCTGGTAAGGCTCTGAAGGCGAGCTTTTGTTGATTTTATTTTTGTGTGAGCTATGTTAGCGGACGTTGTCAAACGCTTGCATACGCTACAAGAGTGGCTCGTAAGCACCCTAAGATCGTGCAGGGTTGAACAGGGATACCCTAATATGTAGGGTGCCTCAATGTCCTTCTGCTTTGAGTAGGGTGCCTTCACGTGCGCTTTGCTTAGGGTGAAGACATCTGGCCATTTTGTCCCATACTTCTATTTTTCTTTTTTGTTCGGAAGCGCGTGAAAGAGCGTGCCTGACGCCGGGGCCGGGAGCTTGCTCCCGGCCCCGGCGCCAGCTCCCGCGTCCACGGCCTTTGCCTTTGCCGGGGACGAACGCTGACGCCGGGGCCGGGAGCTTGCTCCCGGCCCCGGCGCCAGCTCCCGCGTCCACGGCCTTTGCCTTTGCCGGGGACGAACGCTGACGCTGGCCGGGCGGAGCTTGCTCCCGGCCAGCGCCAGCTCCCGCGTCCACGCGTTGCCTTTGCCGGGGACGAACGCGCTGACGCGTGGCCAGGGAGCTTGCTCCTGGCCAGCGCCAGCTCCGCGTCCACGGCCTTTGCCTTTGCCGGGGACGAACGCTGACGCCGGGGCCGGGAGCTGCGCTCCCGGCCCCGCGCCAGCTCCCGCGTCCACGGCCACTCTTGCCTTTGCCGGGGACGAACGCTGACGCCGGGCCGGGAGCTTGCCCCGGCCAGCGCCAGCTCCCGCGTCCACGGCCTTTGCCTGCCGGGGACGAACGCTGACGCCGGGCCGGAGCTTGCTCCCGGCCAGCGCCAGCTCCCGCGTCCACGGCCTTTGCCTTTGCCGGGGACGAACGCTGACGCCGGGGCCGGGAGCTTGCTCCCGGCCCAGCGCCAGCTCCCGCGTCCACGGCCTTTGCCTTTGCCGGGGACGAACGCTGACGCCGGGGCCGGGAGCTTGCTCCCGGCCCCGGCGCCAGCTCCCGCGTCCACGGCCTTTGCCTTTGCCGGGGACGAACGCTGACGCCGGGGCCGGGAGCTTGCTCCCGGCCCCGGCGCCAGCTCCCGCGTCCACGGCCTTTGCCTTTGCCGGGGACGAACGCTGACGCCGGGGCCGGGAGCTTGCTCCCGGCCCGGCGCCAGCTCCCGCGTCCACGGCCTTTGCCTTTGCCGGGGACGAACGCTGACGCCGGGGCCGGGAGCTTGCTCCCGGCCCGGCGCCAGCTCCCGCGTCCACGGCCTTGCCTTTGCCGGGGACGAACGCTGACGCCGGGCCGGGAGCTTGCTCCCGGCCCCGCGCCAGCTCCCGCGTCCACGGCCTGTGCCTTTGCCGGGGACGAACGCTGACGCCGGGCCAGGGAGCTTGCTCCCTGGCCCGGCGCCAGCTCCCGCGTCCACGGCCTTGCCTTTGCCGGGGACGAACGCTGACGCCGGGGCCAGGGAGCTGGCTCCTGGCCCAGCGCCAGCTCCCGCGTCCACGGCCTTTGCCTTTGCCGGGGACGAACGCTGACGCCGGGGCCGGGAGCTTGCTCCCGGCCCCGGCGCCAGCTCCCGCGTCCACGGCCTTTGCCTTGCCGGGGACGAACGCTGACGCCGGGGCCAGGGAGCTCGCTCCCGGCCCCGGCGCCAGCTCCCGCGTCCACGGCCTTTGCCTTTGCCGGGGACGAACGCTGACGCCGGGGCCGGGAGCTTGCTCCTGGCCCGGCGCCAGCTCCCGCGTCCACGGCCTCTGCCTTGCCGGGGACGAACGCTGACGCCGGGGCCGGGGGCAGCTCCTGGCCCGCGCCAGCTCCGCGTCCACGGCCTTTGCCTTTGCCGGGGACGAACGCTGACGCCGGGGCCGGGAGCTTGCTCCCGGCCCGGCGCCAGCTCCCGCGTCCACGGCCTTTGCGCTTGCCGGGGACGAACGCTGACGCCGGGCCGGGAGCTTGCTCCCTGGCCCAGCGCCAGCTCCCGCGTCCACGGCCTTTGCCTTTGCCGGGGACGAACGCTGACGCCGGGGCCGGGAGCTTGCTCCCTGGCCCGGCGCCAGCTCCCGCGTCCACGGCCTTTGCCTTGCCGGGGACGAACGCTGACGCCGGGCCGGGAGCTTGCTCCCTGGCCAGCGCCAGCTCCCGCGTCCACGGCCTCTGCCTTGCCGGGGACGAACGCTGACGCCGGGCCAGGGAGCTAGCTCCTGGCCCAGCGCCAGCTCCCGCGTCCACGGCCTTTGCCTTTGCCGGGGACGAACGCTGACGCCGGGGCCGGGAGCTTGCTCCCGGCCCCGGCGCCAGCTCCCGCGTCCACGGCCTTTGCTCTTTGCCGGGGACGAACGCTGACGCCGGGCCGGGAGCTTGCTCCCGGCCCGGCGCCAGCTCCCGCGTCCACGGCCTTTGCCTTTGCCGGGGACGAACGCTGACGCCGGGGCCGGGAGCTTGCTCCTGGCCCCGGCGCCAGCTCCCGCGTCCACGGCCTTTGCCTTTGCCGGGGACGAACGCTGACGCCTGGGCCAGGAGCTTGCTCCCGGCCCCGGCGCCAGCTCCCGCGTCCACGGCCTTGCCTTTGCCGGGGACGAACGCTGACGCCGGGGCCGGGAGCTTGCTCCCGGCCCGGCGCCAGCTCCCGCGTCCACGGCCCTTGCCTTTGCCGGGGACGAACGCTGACGCCGGGGCCGGGAGCTTGCTCCCGGCCCCGGCGCCAGCTCCCGCGTCCACGGCCTTTGCCTTTGCCGGGACGAACGCTGACGCCGGGCCAGGAGCTTGCTCCCTGGCCCCAGCGCCAGCTCCCGCGTCCACGGCCACTTTGCCTTGCCGGGGACGAACGCTGACGCCGGGGCCGGGAGCTTGCTCCCGGCCCCGGCGCCAGCTCCCGCGTCCACGGCCTTTGCCTTTGCCGGGGACGAACGCTGACGCCGGGGCCGGGAGCTTGCTCCCGGCCCCGGCGCCAGCTCCCGCGTCCACGGCCTCTGCGCTTTGCCGGGACGAACGCTGCACGCCGGGGCCGGGAGCTCGCTCCCGGCCCCGGCGCCAGCTCCCGCGTCCACGGCCTTTGCCTTTGCCGGGGACGAACGCTGACGCCGGGGCCGGGAGCTTGCTCCCGGCCCCGGCGCCAGCTCCCGCGTCCACGGCCTTTGCCTTTGCCGGGGACGAACGCTGACGCCGGGGCCGGAGCTTGCTCCCGGCCCCGGCGCCAGCTCCCGCGTCCACGGCCTTTGCCTTTGCCGGGGACGAACGCTGACGCCGGGCCGGGAGCTTGCTCCCGGCCCGGCGCCAGCTCCCGCGTCCACGGCCTTTGCCTTTGCCGGGGACGAGCGCTGACGCCGGGGCCGGGAGCTTGCTCCCGGCCCGGCGCCAGCTCCCGCGTCCACGGCCTTTGCCTTTGCCGGGGACGAACGCTGACGCCGGGGCCGGGAGCTTGCTCCCGGCCCCGGCGCCAGCTCCCGCGTCCACGGCCTTTGCCTTTGCCGGGACGAACGCTGACGCCGGGGCCGGGAGCTTGCTCCCGGCCCCGGCGCCAGCTCCCGCGTCCACGGCCTTTGCCTTGCCGGGGACGAACGCTGACGCCGGGGCCGGGAGCTTGCTCCCGGCCCCGGCGCCAGCTCCCGCGTCCACGGCCTTTGCCTTTGCCGGGGACGAACGCTGACGCCGGGGCCGGGAGCTTGCTCCCGGCCCCGGCGCCAGCTCCCGCGTCCACGGCCTTTGCCTTTGCCGGGGACGAACGCTGACGCCGGGGCCGGGAGCTTGCTCCCGGCCCCGGCGCCAGCTCCCGCGTCCACGGCCTTTGCCTTTGCCGGGGACGAACGCTGACGCCGGGGCCGGGAGCTTGCTCCCGGCCCCGGCGCCAGCTCCCGCGTCCACGGCCTTTGCCTTTGCCGGGGACGAACGCTGACGCCGGGGCCGGGAGCTTGCTCCCGGCCCCGGCGCCAGCTCCCGCGTCCACGGCCTTTGCCTTTGCCGGGGACGAACGCTGACGCCGGGGCCGGGAGCTTGCTCCCGGCCCCGGCGCCAGCTCCCGCGTCCACGGCCTTTGCCTTTGCCGGGGACGAACGCTGACGCCGGGGCCGGGAGCTTGCTCCCGGCCCCGGCGCCAGCTCCCGCGTCCACGGCCTTTGCCTTTGCCGGGGACGAACGCTGACGCCGGGGCCGGGAGCTTGCTCCCGGCCCCGGCGCCAGCTCCCGCGTCCACGGCCTTTGCCTTTGCCGGGGACGAACGCTGACGCCGGGGCCGGGAGCTTGCTCCCGGCCCCGGCGCCAGCTCCCGCGTCCACGGCCTTTGCCTTTGCCGGGGACGAACGCTGACGCCGGGCCGGGAGCTTGCTCCCGGCCCGGCGCCAGCTCCCGCGTCCACGGCCTTTGCCTTTGCCGGGGACGAACGCTGACGCCGGGGCCGGGAGCTTGCTCCCGGCCCCGGCGCCAGCTCCCGCGTCCACGGCCTTTGCCTCTTGCCGGGGACGAACGCTGACGCCGGGGCCGGGAGCTTGCTCCCGGCCCCGGCGCCAGCTCCCGCGTCCACGGCCTTTGCCTTTGCCGGGGACGAACGCTGACGCCGGGGCCGGGAGCTTGCCCCGGCCCCGGCGCCAGCTCCCGCGTCCACGGCCTTTGCCTTTGCCGGGGACGAACGCTGACGCCGGGGCCGGGAGCTTGCTCCCGGCCCCGGCGCCAGCTCCCGCGTCCACGGCCTTTGCCTTTGCCGGGGACGAACGCTGACGCCGGGGCCGGGAGCTTGCTCCCGGCCCCGGCGCCAGCTCCCGCGTCCACGGCCCTTGCCTCTTGCCGGGGACGAACGCTGACGCCGGGGCCGGGAGCTTGCTCCCGGCCCCGGCGCCAGCTCCCGCGTCCACGGCCTTTGCCTTTGCCGGGGACGAACGCTGACGCCGGGGCCGGGAGCTTGCTCCCGGCCCCGGCGCCAGCTCCCGCGTCCACGGCCTTTGCCTTTGCCGGGGACGAGCGCTGACGCCGGGGCCGGGAGCTTGCTCCCGGCCCCGGCGCCAGCTCCCGCGTCCACGGCCTTTGCCTTTGCCGGGGACGAACGCTGACGCCGGGGCCGGGAGCTTGCTCCCGGCCCCGGCGCCAGCTCCCGCGTCCACGGCCTTTGCCTTTGCCGGGGACGAACGCTGACGCCGGGGCCGGGAGCTTGCTCCCGGCCCGGCGCCAGCTCCCGCGTCCACGGCCTTTGCCTTTGCCGGGGACGAACGCTGACGCCGGGGCCGGGAGCTTGCTCCGGCCCCGGCGCCAGCTCCCGCGTCCACGGCCTTTGCCTTTGCCGGGGACGAACGCTGACGCCGGGGCCGGGAGCTTGCTCCCGGCCCCGGCGCCAGCTCCCGCGTCCACGGCCTTTGCCTTTGCCGGGGACGAACGCTGACGCCGGGGCCGGGAGCTTGCTCCCGGCCCCGGCGCCAGCTCCCGCGTCCACCGGCCCTTTGCCTTTGCCGGGGACGAACGCTGACGCCGGGGCCGGGAGCTTGCTCCGGCCCGGCGCCAGCTCCCGCGTCCACGGCCGTTGCCTTGCCGGGGACGAACGCTGACGCCGGGGCCGGGAGCTGCTCCCGGCCCCGGCGCCAGCTCCCGCGTCCACGGCCTTTGCCTTTGCCGGGGACGACACGCTGACGCCGGGGCCGGGAGCTTGCTCCCGGCCCCGGCGCCAGCTCCCGCGTCCACGGCCTTTGCCTTTGCCGGGGACGAACGCTGACGCCGGGGCCGGGAGCTTGCTCCCGGCCCCGGCGCCAGCTCCCGCGTCCACGGCCTTTGCCTTTGCCGGGGACGAACGCTGACGCCGGGGCCGGGAGCTTGCTCCCGGCCCCGGCGCCAGCTCCCGCGTCCACGGCCTTGCCTCTGCCGGGACGAACGCTGACGCCGGGGCCGGGAGCTTGCTCCCGGCCCCGGCGCCAGCTCCCGCGTCCACGGCCTTTGCCTTTGCCGGGGACGGCAGCTGGCTGCCAGGGCAGACTAACGTGTCATTTCCGTCCTGACCTTTGCTTCTGGGGATGAACCAATGACCTTGAGGACGGAATATCCCGTTCTGTTGTGTCCGGATCCGATGTTCTGTTTTAATTATTATTTGTATTTCTTATTCTTATTATATTGTGTATGTATTACTGTATTCATATTATATTGTAATACTGTGACTAATGATACAGCGGTACAGCATTTTAATTTTGTTACTGCTTGTTGTATTTCTTATTTTGTATTTTGTATTTCTTGTTGTGACCTGTATTTCTTGTTACTGTATTTGTATTTTCATGACTGTGTATTTTCGTGATATTGTTACCTTGTTGTATTTTCATGTTATAGCATTTCTTGTTCTTGATTTTTCTTGTTGTATTTCTTGTTCTTTGTTGTTGTTCTTGTTTCTTGTTCTGTGATACCTGTGTTGTATTTGTATTTTGTATTTTCTTGTTGTTGATTTTGTATTTTTAATAATTTCTTGATTTTGTGTTACCTGTATTCCTGGCTGTTCTTGATCTGTATTTTATTGTTCTTGTATTCACATCATTTTCAATTTGTATTACAATTTTCATGCAACTTGTTACAATTTTCGCTTGCAGTACAACATAGCGTATTTGTGATTTTTAATTTTAATTTATAATTTTCATGTTATATGATCCTATGGAAGCTATATTGTTGTATTTCTTGTTGTGATCTATTGTTGTATTTTAATTTTGTGACCTATTGTTTGTGATACAATTGTTACTGTACCTGTATTTTCGCGTTACTATTGTTCTTGTTAATGATCTACAACGTACTATTTCGTATTCCTTGTTGTATTCTAATTTAATGATATGACCCTGTATTTTCAATGATACCTGTATTTCATATTTTCTTGTTCTTGTTGTATTTCTTGTTCTGTATTCTAGTATTCTTGATATATTCTATTACTATTGTTACTGTAGTTATAATGACTGTATTCTTGTTGTTCTTGTGACCCTGTTGTATTTGTATTTTGTTGTATTTGTATTTCTTGTTCTTTATTATTTTCTTGTTACTGTATTTTCTTTTAACTGTTACAACATTACAACATTTACAACATTTTGTATTTTGTATTTTGTATTTGTGACTGTATTTCTTGATGCATATTGTTACAATGACCTGTGATACCAATTTCTTGTTGTGTTACTGTGACCTATTGTACAACGTACTGTATTTTTGCTTGTTCTTGTGATACTGTATTTTAATGACTGTATTTTATTTATTTTTAGCATTGTATTTTGTGACTGTGATTTACCTGTATTTACAATGACCTATTGTTGTACAACATTACTGTTGTTCTGTATTTGTGATACTGTTACAACATTACAATTTTCTTGATACAATGACTGTGACCTGTATTTGTGATACCAACATTTCTTGTTCTTGTTCTTGATCCTGTATTTTCGTAATTTCTTAATTTCAACTGTTACCTGTATTTTATTACAACCAATTACCTTGTTTGTATTCATGATATAGCCTATTGTTGTATTCTGTATTTTCTTCATTTCAGTACATATTGTTACTAATTGTGATACTGTGAACATAATGATGCTGTGATCCTAATGACCTATTGTTTCATGTTACATAATGATATGTGAGTACAATGACTGTTGTTCATTTTGTATTACAGGTACTATTGTTCTTATTTTCGTATTCCTTGTTCAGCATTCTGTGACCTGTGATTGTAATTGTGACCCATGTATTTCATATTTGTGATTTTCGATACTACAACTGTTTGTGACCCTGTATTTGTATTTCTTGTTGGTAATTTTATTTTTCTTGTTTGTAATTTTCAATTTTCTTGTTTCAAATTTGTTACAACGTTACCAGCGTTACCTGTGTTTGTATTTTCTTCTTGTGTTCTTGTTCTAATTTTGTGTTGTATTTGGCTTTATAATGATTATATTTAATTTTCTAATGATACGTATTTATTCCTGTGTTGTGATACCTATTGTTCTTTATTTTCTTGATACTGAAGCCCTGTGTTCTAATGATACCTGTGTGATTTCTTGATTTCTTGATTTTCTTGATACCTTGTTACAACTGTTCTTATTTCTGTTACCATGTTTCTTGTTCATATTTCTTATTTCTTGTTTAGCGTTACAATTGTTACTGTATTGTTGTGTTCGTGATCTGTATTTTAATGACCCTGTATTTTCTTATTTATAATGATGCTGGTATTTGTATTTTGTTTGTAGGTAGTAATTTTTGTGATTTACTGTGTTTGTGATACTGTGATACATTCTTGTTGTATTTTATGATGTGACTGTATTTGTATTTTGTATTTTCTTGTTCTTGTTTGTGTTGTATTTGTATTACTGTATTTTGTATTTTCTTGTGTTGCTGTTTGTATTCTTGATACAGCTGTTCTTGTTACTGTATTTCTTGATTTTTGTATTTTCAGCCTAGTGATATAATGACCTGTGATACAACTGTTCCCTGTATTTCAACGATACAATGACCTGTATTTCTTGATTTCTTGTTTCAGTACAACATTTTCATATTCTATTGTTCATGTTTAACTTGTTTGTGATACAATGATTACTGTGATTTGTGTTGTGATTTTGTGATTTTCTTATTTTTGTGTTATATTGTTACTAATGACTGTATTTTCATGTTTCTTGTTTCTTGATACAAATTTGTGTTTGTATTCTAATGATCTGTGATTACCTTGTTGTGACCTGTATTCTTGTATTTTCTTGTTACTATTGATACAACATTTTCATGATGTTTTGTGGTACTAATGTTCTTCAATTTATGTGATTTTGTGATAGCTTATTTACCAATTTGTATTTGTGATCTGTGTTGTATTTTTCTTGTTACCAATAATTACTGTGACCTATTGTTCTTGTATTCTGTGATTTTGTTGTGATATGGCGATTTAATGATTTTATTGTTACCTGTGATTACTGCTGTTTGGTACAAGTGATTTTGTGATACTGTGATCCTGTACCTGTATTTTCAAATTTTCATGCCTGTATTTTCTGTTGCCTGTATTTCTTGTTCTGTATTCAACGTGATGTGTTACCTGTATTTTATATTCCCTGTATTTCGTATACTGTATTCTATTATTTTCTTGTTCTGTATTTTCTTGTTCGTAATTTTGTATTTCTTGTTACTGTGATACAACATTACAGCGATACAATGATGCAACATTTGTATTTCTTGATATGATACTGTATTTACAATACTGTGTTTGTATTTTAATAATTTTGTATTCTATTGTTCTTGTTTCATGATTTTCATATTTCTGTTACTATTTGTGATACTGTATTTAATTGTAATTTATATTATTTAATTTTCTTGATACTGTATTCCCTGTATTTCTTGATGCAACTGTGATACTGTGATACCTTGATCTGGCATTTTCTTGTTAGTTTGTATTTTGTATTTGTGGCCTAACCTACTTATTTTCTTGACTGTGACTGTATTCTAACCTGTATTTTTATTTACTGTAATTTTGTATTTCGTATTTACTGTATTTTGTATTCTGTATTTGTATTTTGTATTTGTGACTATTGTTCTTGTATTTGTACTGTATTTATGTTGTATTTTCTTCTTCTTGATATATTTGTATTTCTTGATATATTTCTTGTTATAACATTTAGTATTTCTTGTTATATTATTTCTTGTTCTTGTTGTGTTCTGTGATACTATTTTATTGTTGTGACCTGTATTTCTTTAATTTGTTTGTATTTTGTATTTTGTTACCTGTGTTGCTAATGACCTAATTTGTATTTTGTATTTTGTATTCCCTGTATTCTGTATTTCATGATGCAATTACACCTGTGCTTATGTGACTATAATGTCCTGTGTTCCTGTATTCCCTGTTCAGCAGGTATGTGTTTAATGACCTGTATTCTTGTTGTGTCTGTCATTTCGTGATTTTCTTAATTACATGGTACTGTGTTTCTATCTGGCATTCTCGTTGTGATGACATCGTATTTGTGATGCAACTTGTATTTCCTTGTTCTTGTGACCGTACTGATATTCAGTGCATCCTTGATTTTCTGTGTTCGTATTTTAGTTTACTGTACCTGTGATTCTGTGATACCAGTATGACTGTATTTTGTGATTTTGTATTTCTATTGTCTTGTTTTGTATTTCTGTATTTCAATGCCTGTACTGTGTATTCCAGTGTATTTCTTGTTGTATTTGTGTGACAATGTTAATTTGTAATTGCTGTATTTCTGATATTTCTTCATTTTCAGCATTTTGTGTTGCTTGTTGTGATCTGTGACCTCAATGTACTGTGACCTGTGTTACTGTATGCTTGTTGTTGATACTATTGTGATTTTCTTGTTCTGTATTTTCGTGACTGTCTTGCTGTATTCTAGTACTTGTGACCTGTATTCGTACATTGACTGTATTTCTATGTGTACTTAGCCTGTTCAGCTTGTGATGACATTCTAGTACCAGCAGTACAGTACTGTTGACTGTGTTACTGTATTTCTTGACACTGTAATGATACTTGTCATGTGATTTCTGTATTTCCTTGACTGGTACTGTGATTCTGTATTTTGTATTCTTGTACTGTCTTGCTGTGACCCACCAGCATTGTAGTATTTTAGCATTTCTGTGACTTGTGATTCTCGTGATTTCTGTGATACTGCGTTGACTGTATTTTTGTATTTTTGTATTTTGTATTTTGTATTACACAACATTGTATCTGTGATCCCTGTGTTGCAACATTTGTATTCTGTGACACCCTGTGACCCTGTGACCCGCAACCTAATGACTGTGACTGTGACTGTAGCCCTGTGACTGTGACCTATTGCCGTAACCGCTGTGACCACTGTATTTAGTATTCTGTGTACATGTACCTCGTGTTACAGTGACCCTACTGACTATGAGCTGTATACCTGTATTCTGTATTTGTATTTCCTCGTTACTGTATTCTATGTGTTCAGCGAGTACTGTGATACAACGATTCTGTGACTGTGATATCTTGTTGCTTGTCGTATTCTTGTATCTGTACAATACTGTGACCAGCAGTACCAACAGTTTCTGTGACCCACAACATTCGTAATTTTGTGACTGTATCTTCGTGACTGTTGACCCTATTGTTTTCAACACTGTATTTTCTTATGACCCTGTTCTGTATTCTGTTCTTGTTGTCGTGTGTGTTCGTATTTCTGTGTTACTAATGACCCTGTGATACTATTATTGTATTCCAGTATTCTGTGTTACTAGTGTTCTTGTTCTTGTTACTGTGTTACTGTTGTTGATTTCCAATTTTGATTGTAGTACTGTGACCTCTGTGATGCCTGTACTTGTGAGTACCTGTGTTCTGTGTTGCTTGTGCATACTGTATTTCACCATGTCATTGTAATTCTATGACCACTGTGCTGTATTTGTGGTCCAATGATCTGTGCCTGTGATTCTCCATTGTTCTTGTTCTAGTGTTGTGACATTCATGTTGTGTATTCTGGTACTTGTATTGTCCGGTGTATCCTAGCATGTATTGTGCATCTTGTTACCAACAGTGCTATTTGTATTTCTATTTTGTGATGACATTTAATGATACATGTGACTGTATTTGTTGATACTGTATTCTTGTGTTACTGTATTTCGTTGATGCCTTCTAGTGCTATTGTTACGAACTTGCTGTATTTGTATTGCTGTACTTGTTCTGTGACTATTGTTATATGTGGTACTCGTGTTTCAACATACCATTGTTCTGGTGATTGTCGTATCTTGTGCTGTATTTGTCTATGTTGTGTTTTGTTTGTATTTCGTTACTGTTGTTACTGTGATTTAATGATATGACTGTATTTTATCATTCTGTAGTTCTGTATTCTTGTATTTTTGTATTCCGTATTTTGTATTTTGTATTCTAGTATACTGGCTTGTGTCTTGTTCACTGTACCCTCATGTTGTGACCCTGAGCCTGTATTCTGTGATACCTGTATTGCAATGACCTGTATTCCTGTATTTCTTGATGATACTGTATTTTGTATTTCTCGTACTGTATTTCTTGTTACTGTATTTATTGTTGTTGGTATTCTGTATACAGCAGTATATATTTTGTATACCTATGGTGCATCTGTACTTGTATATGATGTATTTGTATTTGTGTACTGTATTACTGTAGTTCTTGTTCTGTATTTTATTATTCCTAGTGCCTGTATTGCTTCAGTATTTCTTATTCTCCTGATGTATTGCTATTGTGTGTTGCACTGTATTCTTGTTCTAATGTTCACTGTATTTCTTGTTACTATTGTTACTACTGTATTTTGTGTTTCCTGTTACGAGCATTATGTATACTGGTCTGTGTTCTTGATGGTATTTTATGCTCTTGTTGTATTACATGCATTTTATTTGTACTGTGTTGTATACTGTACTGTATTCTCGTATTTCTTGTTCTATGTGACCTAATGATGCATGTATTTTCTTCACTGTATTTCTTGTTGTATTTTTAGTGATAACTGTTACTATTGTTGCGATATGTGATATCATTTGATAACCTGTATTCCCTGTATTTTCTTCGTTCCTGTATGTTACCTGTGTTACTGGTGATTCTGTGATACTGTGTTTCATGTTGTATTCTATTGATGCTGTAGTGCTCTTGATCGTATTGTTCTTTGATTTCAAATTCCCTGTGTTCCCTGGTCTAATGTTGTATTTCTAATGCTGTGATTGCTATTGTCAGCAGTCCCTGTGATTCTAGTGATCTGTTGAGCCTGTGATGCAACGTGATTTGTGTTCTTGTTGTGACCCTGGAGAATCTGTGATCATGTATTTACAGTACTGATGCTACAACATTCTTGATGACTGTGTTACTAGTATTCTATTGTTCTTGTATACGACACGTACTGTATTCTAGTACTGCTATTGTTACCTGTATTTTGTGTATTCTAATGACCTGTGATGGTGATTGTTTAACTTTCAGCTGCTACATACGATGCTGTGATACCTAATTGCTTGGTACTGCAGTTTCAGCAGTTACACTGTGATTGCTGGTGCATCTGTACTTGTGATACTGTTGTTTGCATTTGTGCATGTTGCAATTTCGTGATCCCTGTGACTGTTCTTGTTACTGTGACTGTGTTACTTGTGATTTTCAATGTTACTAGTGACCTATTGTTGCTGTCGTGATGCAACGTTGTAATTTTCTTAATGATACAACATTGTCTTACATGGCTGCGTTTGTATTTTCTTGTTCTGTATTTTCTGTGTTACTGTATTTCATTACCCGCATATTTCTGTTCTGTATTTTGTGTTGCTGTATTGTCATTTGTACTTGTATTTATTGTTGTGATTTTATTGTTGACGTTGTATTGTTGTGCCTTTGCCTTTGCCTTTGCCTTTGCGCGCACGCGCTGCGCTTTGCCTTTGCCTATTTTGCCTTTGCCTTTGCCTTTGCCTTTGCCTTTGCCTTTGCCTTTGCCTTTGCCTTTGCCTTTTGCCTTTGCCTTTGCCTTTGCCTTTTGCCTTGCCTTTGCGCTTTGCCTTTGCCTTTGCCTTTGCCTTTACGCTGCCTTTGCCTTTGCCTTTGCCTTTGCCTTTGCGCTTTGCGCTGCCTTTGCCTTTGCCTTTTGCCTTTGCCTTTGCCTTTGCCTTTGCCTTTGCCTTTGCCTTTGCCTTTGCCTTTGCCTTTGCCTTTGCCTTTGCCTTTGCCTTTGCCTTTGCCTTTGCCTTTGCCTTTGCCTTTGCCTTTGCCTTTGCCTTTGCCAGCACGCTTTGCCTTTGCCTTTGCCTTTGCCGCCTTTGCCTTTGCCTTTGCCTTTGCCTTTGCCTGCCTTTGCCGCTGCCTTTGCCTTTGCCTTTGCCAAGTCGGCTCCGTAGGCTTCTCCAACCCACGCACAAACCCGGCCCCCAAACACACGACCATTCCGAAAAGATCAGCTGTTCGAAGGACTCCTTTTGTCTTCCTGGTGCCACCGTGACGCTCTCGGGTAGCTGCCGTGCTCCTTCGCCATGTCAGTTGGAGGGTCCTGTCACCCCGCCGCCGGCGGTTACCCCGCGCCCTCCTCGCAGGTGGTCTCTGGCGAGGCGGAGGGACACATAGAAAGGGGTGAAAGAATACCAGAAGCAGCTTGTCTGGCTTCTTGGTTTCGAGCACGAAGGAACGGCCGTGGACAGGAATTGGGGAAGGCTGGCCAGGCGGCTGGTTCGGAGGTCTCCTGGGCTGGGAACGGGCAAGGGGGGACGTTCTCATCGGCAAGCGTCAAGAAGGCTAGAAGTAATCCCAGAAGTGGCTTGTCTGGCTCGCTGACCTGATAGCGGACGGAGGACCATGGAGTAAATATCTGGAAGTAGTCGGTTCATTTCAACACTCATGCCGCGCCTCGACTTGTTTTGTACATCCCCCTCCACCACCACCCGCGAGGCCCAAGAGAGACATCGAAGCGTTCATGATGGACGTCTTCGGCTGGGCCATGCTCGGCGACGACACGTCTGCCGTAGTGACGAGTGACTAACGTTCACATTGCACGCCAGGAGGGAGAGTGGTTCACTTCGTTTATGCTCGAGGGCTTCGGGCTAGCGTGTGTGAACGAACCTACGGTGCCCAAGAACAGGCATGGGATGTGTATTCGCGTCTCCAGCTCGCCGCTCGCCCTCCCGTGGCGGAAACAGGAAGCGCTCTGGTGAGGTCCCCCGATTCTCCTGCTCAGCGGGCACGGCGGAACTGCTCGCGATCATGGCTCGCTAAATGTCGTTTCCGAATGCAAACAACACTCTTCACTGTCCCAATGTGGTGCTGCAGCCGGTATGGGATTGTACCTTATTAGAGAGTTTGAGTATTGCGCATAGAAGCAAATGCAAGCGCTGTGCGTTTGCGTTAGGGTGGCTTGCTCCACGTTTCGCGTGCGCATCGTTGCCATGCTCCGACCCAAGACAGCAATTTCGGGTTCCGCGCACGCGCAGCGTGGAACATGCAAAGCTAACGGAAACACACAGCGCTTGCTTTCGCTCGTATATGCAATACTAGAACTCACTACTGTTTCACCGTTTTCCAACGCCAACGAAACGTGCTGCAGTGAGCAGACGTGAAAGCAGCCAAACTGGAAAGGCTGAGATTGGCAAAACGACGGCAAACAAATACGAAAGGAAATAGAATGTTAAAAAAAAGTAATAAATAAAAAATAATCCTTTTTTTCTGGGGTGGGGGGGGGGGATTTGGTCTGGAAGGATATTGGCGGCGACTTTGGAAGTTTGCCGATTGTCAAAAGTCGCTACTTTAATAGCATCCTCAGTAATCTAATTTTACATTGATTTCTCACATTAGCTAGGGTTTTGTCATTGATTTTAGACTATTTATTTTATTACTTGGTAATTAAAAATGCTGCAATTGGCACCAATGATGATAATTTGTACACTTTAGATTGTCATACTTGTTCGCGTGTTTGAAATTAGATCATATAAGCAATCAATTATTTTCGAGCTTGAAAATGAAGTATTAAAATATCTTAATATTAATATTTATATTATTATTAATACAAATTGCGGCAATGTATGCCCCCAATTAACGCTACGATCACAGAAATACGCCATTTAATCATTACCGTTTTTTCTGAAAGATGTCATTTTGTTTTCTTATTATCACATGAAGACCTCTGACATCGTTATCAAGATAGCCCAACAGTCGAACGCTGGATGCAATAAACTCATGCGTCACGCGTTGCTTTTAAAACACGCAAACTTCAGCTGCCTCACTCGGATTCCGTCTATTCATGCGTTTTGTGAACATATCGTATAAACTGGATTTATTCTGTTATTCTTCTTCTGGGAAAGATATTAAAGCAATTAATCTTCTAAATGCCCCAAAAGCCGTTGAAAGGCCCGCAGCTCATTGTTTCATGTTGACAATTATGTGAGCCAGAAAAGGTAGCAAGAACGCACAAATATCCGCACTGAATTTTTCAACCACTACAGCATTATATGTTACCTCTAAGCTGTATGAAAGACCCTGTCTTTAAAGGGACGAACGTTTCACGCGAACAACTTCTTTAACTAAATAACTACGGTGAGACACATTTTGAATCATGAAAAAATCTGATTGTACCTTATTAGAGAGTTTGAGTATTGCGCATAGAAGCAAATGCAAGCGCTGTGCGTTTGCGTTAGGGTGGCTTGCTCCACGTTTCGCGTGCGCATCGTTGCCATGCTCCGACCCAAGACAGCAATTTCGGGTTCCGCGCACGCGCAGCGTGGAACATGCAAAGCTAACGGAAACACACAGCGCTTGCTTTCGCTCGTATATGCAATACTAGAACTCACTACTGTTTCACCGTTTTCCAACGCCAACGAAACGTGCTGCAGTGAGCAGACGTGAAAGCAGCAAACTGGAAAGGCTGAGATTGGCAAAACGACGGCAAACAAATACGAAAGGAAATGAATGTTAAAAAAAGTAATAAATAAAAAAATAATCCATTTTTTTTCGGGGGTGGGGATTTGGTCTGGAAGGATATTGGCGGCGACTTTGGAAGTTTTGCCGATTGTCAAAAGTCGCTACTTTAATAGCATCCTCAGTAATCTAATTTTACATGGATTTCTCACATTAGCTAGGGTTTTGTCATTGATTTTAGACTATTTATTTTATTACTTGGTAATTAAAAATGCTGCAATTGGCACCAATGATGATAGTTTGTACACTTTAGATTGTCATACTTGTTCGCGTGTTTGAAATTAGATCATATAAGCAATCAATTATTTTCGAGCTTGAAAATGAAGTATTAAAATATCTTAATATTAATATTTATATTATTATTAATACAAATTGCGGCAATGTATGCTACCAATTAACGCTACGATCACAGAAATAAACCATTTAATCATTACCGTTTTTTCTGAAGGATGTCATTTTGTTTTCTTATTATCACATGAAGACCTCTGACATCGTTATCAAGATAGCCCAACAGTCGAACGCTGGATGCAATAAACTCATGCGTCACACGTTGCTTTTAAAACACGCAAACTTCAGCTGCCTCACTCGGATTCCGTCTTTGAATTTTTTGAGTGAGAACAGCGTTTCTTAATTCATGCGTTTTGTGAACATATCGTATAAACTGGATTTATTCTGTTATTCTTCTTCTGGGAAAGATATTAAAGCAATTAATCTTCTAAATGCCCCAAAAGCCATTGAAAGGCCCGCAGCTCATTGTTTCATGTTGACAATTATGTGAGCCAGAAAAGGTAGCAAGAACGCACAAATATCCGCACTGAATTTTTCAACCACTACAGCATTATATGTTACCTCTAAGCTGTATGAAAGGACCCTGTCTTTAAAGGGACGAACGTTTCCGCGAACAACTTCTTTAACTAAATAACTACGGTGAGACACATTTTGAATTATGAAAAAATCTGAAACTAAGACCGATACCAAGAAATTAAATCCAAAATAAAGGTAAGTTTCGGTTTTGCTCTGGAATTAAAACGTACCTCCTGGCCTAAATATTACGTTAAATACCGTTTTTGTTTTCAGGATAAAGAGGTGACCTGCGCTTATAATACCCTAGCTCCCTAGTATTACCAGAAATAATTTGTGTCGCTCAGTGAAGCCAGCAAACTAGACAGGCTCAGCAGCGGCACGCACTTCAGACCCTCACTAAACCGGCCATCTTGGAAAACGAGTGGCGCCACCTATAGTGAATTGGGGTCGCGAATAGACCTCGTCTTTACGAAAATTGACCGCATCTCCACGTGGTGAATGATGTTGATTAGGGCAAAGCTCTGGTGGTGCTTGTCTGCGTAGACGCTGAGCCGCAGCATGCCGAGCCTTTCGTTCGTTTTCATCCATGTCAGAAACAGAATGTGTAGTTTGGAACGTGGTCATATACGCATTTCAGCATTTGACCGCACCGCCCTCTCGTCTATAAACGTTGAGCCAATGCATGCAAAGTTTAACGTTATTATATACGCATTTGACCACAGCGCCCTCTCCTGTATAGACGCTGTGCGGCTACATGCAACGTTTCATCCATGACATCCCCAGCTCTTGAGTAACTACCACATCTCAGAGCCCCTACTCGTCCCGCAGTCGTGGCCGAGTGGTTAAGGCGTTGGACTAAAAATCTATTGGGGTATCCCCGCACAGGTTCGAATCCTGTCGACAGCGCAAACATATTTTTTTCATCATTTTTATCGTTTTTTTATCTTTTCTTTTCCTACACGAGCACGTGAGCACGTGAGCACGTGCGCTCACGAGCACGAGCACCGGACGCCGGACATGGCTAGCCCAGGGGCGGATCCAGAACTCCGTTATGGGGGGGGGGGCGGGGGCGGGAAGCCTTGTAAGGATACTATTCTCTCTTTTTTGTGTGTGCACTGGGGGGGGGGGTCCACCCATGTCAAATTGCCCTCCGAGAAGGGGGAGGAGAGGGGGTCGACCTCGTTTGGGGTGAGGGGCGGCCGCCCCCGTCGCCCCCTTCTTGGATCCGCCACTGGGCTAGCCCCTAAGGAGCATCGCTCCTAAAACGTGCCTGCCTTCAGCGTACACCCTAGGGCGGTGTAACACGGCAACCAGAAGGCCATAGTCACTGTGGTCACGAAATAAATAACAACCCCGGACCGGTATGTATATGTCTGGTTCTTTAATCGTTCAAATAACCAATTACCCAATCCCACCTTAATCCTTACATTTATAAATACTTCATTTCCACCATAGAACAGCTTCTCTGGTCTTCTTTCTTAACCAGAGTGAAAAGGCTGACAGTTTTTTTTAGAAAAGCTACTGTTGCAGACGCTACCACGTGTAACTACTTCTGCAACATTAATATGCTCTTGGTGCTTGGGTAATTTAGAAACGCATCTATAGACCGTTCCAGAAAAGCGCTTCTGGTCAGCTTGTGGGCGATGGCACGGAGCAGAAGCGCTTTTCTGGAACGGTCTACAGATGTTTTTCTAAACTACCCAAGCACCGAGAAGCATATTCATGCTACAGAAGTAGTTACACGTGGTGGCGTCTGCAAAAGTAACTTTTTCAAAGAAAATCTGCAAATAATGGCACGTTTCTTCAGGGAAGTCGAATGTGTGCGGCACCTTTTCCAACATTTCATGCATTCCCTGTGATGCTTGGGTATTTTAATATCTAGTGCGTGACTGATTTAATCGATCGATGAGTCACGCGATAGATCAATTGATTGATCGATTAATCAATCGATCAATCGATAATGTCAAAATAGCTCATAAAAAACTTCGGTTGAATATGAGCTCAAACTAATCAAAACAGTTCTCAATGTCAATTAGGCCGAATTAAAGTATATTGTGTCAAACGTTACGGGATGTAATCAAAAGAGCAATAATAATGGGAATTGAGCTCATAATAGATCAATTGGTGGTATAATAACTCCAATACAAATAGTCTTCAAATTGTCAAATAATAATAATTAAAGTCAATTTCGTCAATGTAACCCAAAATAATCAAAAGAGTAATATTAATGTCAATTATGCTCATAATAAATCAATTGGTTGAATATTTGCTGAAATGAATCAAAAGAATCATTGATCACAATGTTAATTAGGCCGAATTAAAGTTCACTGTTTTAAAAGTAACTTCAAGTAATCAATATAGTAATAAATATGTCATTAAAACACAAATGAAGAGAGTCCCCAAGATGTCGATTCGGTCTAAGTAAAGTACATTGGGTCCATAGTAACTCATAGTAATCACAAGAGTATTTAGTAGTGATGGGCCGAACTTTTGCCGAATCGAAAGTTCGGCGCCGAATCTCGGGATTCGGCAAAGCCGAACTTTTGCCGAATTTTCGTAGAGCTTCGGCAAAAATACATTAAGCATCGTAGCGATGTGCGGTCGTGTATCACTATTGCGTGATGCACGTTAAAGACGTCAGACTAGCAGCGGTATACTGCACTGGCCTTCACCTCCAACGAAGACACCAGACGCCCTCCGGGCTGACTTCCGTCTGTCTAAACATACACACAACAGAATTAGAATTGATGCCTCCGTTGGTCGGCACTTTTTGAGTGTTGCAAAAAAGAATAACTAATGTGCCCATTAGTGACCGACCCAAGGTTCTGCATCATTGTCGCGAAGCTACCACACACCTGCGATCAACTTAGACCCCGCCTTCGTGATGCCTCACTGTACAATATCACTGCCTCACATTAGATCGCACTCTATTAATATTATCATCCTCTAGACGGGCCTCACAGGCATTCATCGTACGGGCTGCATGCCTCTCTGTTGCGCCTTCGCTTACGAACACAAACAAATGCATCCCTACCTATACACGAATGTTTTTTGTTTTATGCATTACATGCGTTACAACAGATTTTATTGTTTTGCATATTGAAAGCGACGCACATTTCTGGGAGGTTGCTTTGCCCCCAGCTACATCAGTTGTTTTTTCACTACCTTGTCCCTGAGCTCATCGACCCTCGACAAACCAGAAGTATGGAGCTAAGGCAAGACCCGTGGTCTAAGAACAGGATAGCGCTTGGTTGAAGACAGCTTTCTGCTACTCGGAATCGCAAAACCATCGACATAAAAATCCATGAAAGCCAAAGTGAGGGGCATTCATTGCTTGTGGACGCTGCAACACCATTAGTCCTTTCACACATGAGTCTTGTGCGTACGAAGTCGCGTGCTGCTAAAGAAAAAAAGGACCGGGTAATATGTTGACTGAAATATTATCTCAGCTTCAATTTTACCGATACTGTGCATATTATTGCTGTACCTCAGTTGCAGCGCATATGATGTATAACAATAAGTGTGTGTATTGTACTTTCTTCTATGGTGTATCGTTTATCGCATGCTGTAGAGGGCACATACATTTCTTGTGGGGTTAGGATCAAGTTAATGCACATAACGTTGTCTCACTTGTGTCCCGCTTGTGTTCCACATCTGGAGGCACCGGAGAAAATTCGCTCTGCTGTTTGTGGAGCTATGGGGTCACGTTCGTTGACCTTGTGGCGAGTGTCACCGTGTGCACACTGCTTGCCCTTGTATACTAGGTTCCTTTTCCTGAAAATCCGACTGTTCCACTTTGATTGAAACTCCCTAGAAACGGTTGGAAACGGTTGGTACCTCGGTTCGTATCCTTCGTTCCTTGAGAAGTTCTGCTGGGGAGTAAGTACCCTACAGTTGCACGGGCATCGCGGTAAGCTAGCAGTGCTTTGTGGATGTTGGGCGACCTCTTGCCCTCTTCGCAGCATGTGCGGTCTTTTCCACAACACCATTAATCTGTGGATAGTATTTGCTACTTGTTACATGGTGCAATCCCCGCTCCCTCTCAAACGACCAAAATTGTGCAGAAGCGAATGGAGGCACATTGTCCGACCGGATGGGAACAAGTGCTCCGAAGCGAGCAAATATTGAACTGGGTGTTTGCGCGATGTCTTGAGTTGTCCCCGGAGTTTCAGAAGTAGAACAACCTTAAAAAATAGTCCACGACTACGAGGTATAGTGCTCTTCGTTTTTGTACAAAAGGTCCATCGCAACCACTTCCCATGAATGGTTCGGGAGTGACGTGTGTAGTGGGGGCTCTGTGCCTGGTTTTTATGCTTTTTTTCACGCTGGGCATCTTGATGCACGGTCTTGAATGTACTGGCCGATGCGTGGCCACCAAACGAGCTGGCGGGCTTACGTTTTGCATCTGCCAATGCCCTGGTGACCTTTGTGCAGGCTTTCCAGCACCTCGCTCTGCATACTTGGTAAGACTACTTTTTGATTTTTCTAGAGGAGAAGTCATGGAAAACCTCGGCATCTTGCTGTACTGCCAGAGGCCTGATAAATATGTGGGCCAATATGTCGTAAAGTAGTTCCGACTCTTTCAATATTTTAATATTTTTGTTACGCCTTTGATCTATTGCAGCATGTTGGCTGAGGCAGACGAGAGTTCCGTGCTCTTTTATGGCCGCGACAAGGATCCTTGGGCTGCTGCTCTCACTTTCTGCTTGCTGCTTCCCTGAATGTACATCCGCTGTGCTTTCAAACTTAAGCAGCCTCATGTGCAGACATTGTAAATGGGGACTCAGCTCATTGTGACACTTAGACGACAAACGTGGTATAAGATGCTTGTGGTCGGTATCTGCGTGATTTAGCTCGAGGCTTGTCCGTTACTTCTCTCAAGTAGACCTCCTCGAGTGCAAAATGGCTTTGTGTACCTGAGGGGTTCTTCTTCACTGCCAGGCAGACTGACGTAAAGTGTCCTTTCTTGCCATACCCGGTAACCCTTCTTGTCAGCTGCTAGGCACTTGGCGCGCGTGTGTGGACGAGTAGTAGAGTCGCGCCACTTGCATGGACAGAGAACTCCTTGGTACAGTTGACTGTTGGGAAACGGCTGCTTCTTGTTGCTTTTGACTCGCCGCGCGGAAGTGTGGACCTCTCGGACGGTCGCGTTTGACTGCGCTTGTGGTTGCAGGTCCTTTAGCTGCTGCTCTACTGTTTCTGAACTGCGCGCCTTGTAGATTGCGGTTTCTAATGCCAGTTCTGCTTTGAGCTGGAGTTTTTCACTCAACACGACATTGTTGAGTCCCACAACGAGTTGATCTCCAATTAACCGTTCTTTCAAGCTCCTGCAGTCGCGCTTTTCTGCCATTTTGTACAGGTCCTCGACAAAGTCGTCGGCAGTTTTGTTTGCCTCTTGTTTACGGCTGTAGAACTAGGACCGTTCGTATACCGTTCGTACGCAGCATAAAGTTTTCGTGAACGCTCGCGTCACTGCATCGTTGTTCTCTTTTTCAGCGTCCGTCAGTTTTAACCGAACGCGGCGTCAGCGTTCGGCTGGAGTTCGTGTTCTCCGGTGAGGGGGAGGAGGGCCTCTTGTTTTTACTCCGGCCTGCATGAACAATGCAGCATGCACGCTCCCAGGTCAGCACAAAAGCCGAAGTGGGTCAAGCTCGCATTCTCTGAGGATAGATCCGGCACTTAACGTCGCTTCGTCAATTGTTAGTATTTTTTACATTAAACTGTGCCCCGCGCTCTATTGTAGACGATGGCATGGACATGCCCATAAGGCCTCTGGGCATGTGCACAGGCCTTGTGTTGAGTAAACACCGAGGATGGGGACAACAAACGGGTTAGAGCGCCCCCTATAGTTCGATCTCCTGCCCAATAGTGTGAGAGTTTGTTTATTATATCGTTCAACTAGAGTAACGTTCACACGCAAGAAAAAAGCAGATACAAGTGAACGAAAAGGGTACAAACAACATGACCTTTAGTTTGACCCTTCTTTTCCACTTGTCTCTGTAGATTTAATGCAACCTAATGTGTAAGTATTATTCATTGTATACATAACTGAAAGCGCATTATTAGGTTGTCACGAGGGGTGTTTTATAATTATCTTGTTTTTTCGCTGCCGATACCAGCGGTTTAGTAGTGGGTCAATATGTCCACTTCGCAATATATTCCCCCGTAGCCAAATGCACTTGCACCATCGGTGTAGCAGCTTTTTAGTGGCATGCCGGTACCACTTTTTAGTAGTGCGTACGCCTGGGCCGATGCTTCCAAATTATCAATGACTGCAAAATAGCGCGCCGGAAAGATGGTCGAATTCAATCAGGCATCGGCTCATCATGGTGTCTCGTGCGTTCACGTGAAGTCGTGCTTTGCCGGGGGACGATGGGGTAATGCTATTTTTTTCGCCGCGTCGTGCGACCCGCAGCGTTTGGTCCTGCTTGGGTACAACCTGACCTGGCCCCCAGTGATTAGCACCATTTCGGGGTCCTAAGAAAACCCTGCAAGCACACCATCGCAGTCATTGATGAGCTGGAAGAAGCTGTCCAGGCGTGGGAGTGAAGCACAACTTAAAAGTGGCACCAGCAGGACTCTCAGAAAACTGCCAAACCTCTTAGTGCAAGACGCATTCCGCTTCAAGTGGAATAGATTGGGAAGGTTGACATATCCACCCAGATCTAAACTGCCGGTATCGGAGAAAAAAAAGGGTGTAAATTATTATGGGCCCCGTGTACGGACCTAACCTTTCTAATTAAAAATGTACAGTGCAATATAACGCATGAGATCTGCGCAATGTGCCTAATACAACAACGCTCTCTCTACCAATGGTCGATAACCAGTGTATTTTTTGGGGAGGAGATCGAACAGTCACGCCTCTCGCGGCACGCTTCAGCTGTGGGGACATCAAACCATATTTTCTTGGTTATTTTTGATCCGAGAAATCGAAGATGACGATTCGAAGGCCGCTCCTCGTGCGACTAAAGCGCTGCAAACAACACGGTGCCGTGTTGTTTGGAGACCGGTGGCGTCGCTGCGTTTCCATAGTGTCATGCCAGGCAGCAAGGACGTGTGCGGCAGCTGCTCCGATCCCTTCTTCGGAAGGCAGCAATATCTGCGTTGTTCGGGACCTTGCGAAGCGCGGTTCCACTGCAAGTGCATAGGCGTGGTGGGAGATGACTACGAGTTCTTCATGGTCAACGGCTCAAGTACGTACAAGTGTCAAAATTGTACGAGGCGCAACGGCGCTCAAGATGTCGCCGTGCGTGCTGAAGATTCTGCCACCGATTCGCCCACTCTGAGCGACATTGGAATTCAAACTGTTCCGACGGTTGAAAGCTGTGGCGCGTGCGGCTGTGTCAGCAGGTTAGTCGCGGATTTGTGTGGAAAGATTGACGCTCTTGTGAAAGAAGTTACGTCTGTCAGGGCGGATAACGCGTCCTTGCAGATCCATCTCGCAAGGAACACGGAACTGCTGCGTCGCTTGACCACCCAAGACGTCACACCACCACTGGTTTCCCAACAAACCCGTGGCGCCGCAAGTTTTGCTGATGCCGCCCGCAAAGATTCGACTAGCATCGCTGCTTTACAGGGCGCTCGCGATAAACCAGGAAGCCAGAACGGACATACGCGTGGCAACGAACCTGTGCAGTCCTACCCGACCGCTTCAACCATCAATCGACCATCGCGCCAAACGACCGAGGATACTGCAGCAACAGATGCTGATGGATTCACACTTGTTCAACGAAAGCGGAGGGTCAAGCCTTCTTCGGGATCGTGTACAAACAGTAAGCTGGCTTCCGTTCCAAGGCCGCAAAGGCGTAAAGCACTCTTTGTTTCACGCCTTCACCCAACTACCGTGTGTAGTGATGTTGAGGCAGTGCTTGCTCCCATCTTAGAGGATAAGTCATTTAAGTGTACTCAATTGAAAGCCAAACATGACAGCTACTCGTCGTTTCACATCTCTGTAAATGAGGAGGATTTTGAAAAGATCAATACTGATGACGTTTGGCCCATGGGTTCGTTCTTCAGACAATTTTTTGGGCCATTACGGGTTGATGAAGACACTCCAGCTGCAGTGCCGCCCTAACAAAAAAAAAAGTGTTCTTTCTTTATGAAGTGTTCTGTATTCTATCAAAACGTTCGTGGACTACGTACTAAGGCCAATACATGTTTTACAAATGTTGCTGTGAGTGATTACGACATAATTTCATTAAGCGAAACATGGTTGAACTGCTCTTTTTCATCATCTGATTACTTTCCTCCAGCATATACTGTATTTCGTAGGGATCGGAATTATGAAGGCATGTCGGCGAACTTCGGGGGTGGTGTACTTATTGCTGTTAAAAAACATTTGCAGGCGGTACGGAGATTTGACCTTGAATTTAGCGGTGAATCTGTCTGGGTGGAAATAACTTTTGCCGACTCCAACTTGCTCATTGGCACGTTTTACTTCCCGCCGAGCCTTGATGTCACCGGATTTTCGGAACAAATGAACCTGCTTTGTGATCAATTAGACGTCGACAAATACCGTATTCTTATTCTAGGAGATTTTAATGTCCCTGATATAAACTGGAATTTAGAGCACCCTTTCTCATCTTCTGGTTGTGTAACATCTAAGGCGAATACTCTACTCTATTCTGTGAACTATCTAGGATTGAATCAGTTAAATAGTTTTCAGAACCCGGCGGGAAACGTACTGGACCTCGCTTTAGTGAACTTTCACGTTCATACCCTCGTACCGGTCTCTAAGCCCCTTGTTCCCCCCGATGAGTGGCACGTTCCCTTCTCCGCTTCCTTCAACGCTTCCTTCAGGACATCAAAGCATACAAGCTATGAATCATTCGCTTTTAATAGGGGTAATTATCTTGGCCTTTTCAGATTTTTAGATAGCGTTGATTGGGCACCAGTATATGAAACAACCGATGTAAATTGCGCTGTTGAGTTACTTACTAACTGTATTACGAACGCCATCGAAATGTTTGTTCCAAAAAAGTGTCGTCACTCATCCCGCTATCCTCATTGGTTTTCGCACGAGCTTAGGTCCGAGCTTAGAAAAAAACTGCACTACCATAGGAAATATAAGGTTAAACAAACACAGTTTTGGTATAATAAGTTTTCCAAATCACGAGCGTTAGCTAAAGTGTTAATCAAGAGGGACAAAGAATCTTATCGAGAGTCAGTTGAACGCAGCTTAAACCGCGACCCCAAGTATTTCTGGCGGTATGTCAATGATCGCATGACCACGTCCTCTCCTGCGATAAGCCTATGTGACGCATCTGGTAAAGTGCTGAATGAACCTGCATGTGTGTCAAACGCATTCGCTGATTATTTCGAATCTGTCTACTCCTCAAACCAAGCCACGCCATGCACGCCAGATGATAGTAGCAATTTTAATGATAACCTCTCGATAACGTCTTTTCAAAGCGCTGAAATCGAGATTGCGATAAAAAGACTAAAACCCAAGATATCAATGGCATTTGATGGCATCCCAAGCTTTATTGTTAAAGGTTGTTCCTCCATTTTTACGCCGATATTAACTCATATTTTCAACTTGTCTCTGTCAAGTTTTACTTTTCCTGAGCTTTGGAAAAATTCTGTCATTGTGCCTGTTCACAAAGGTGGCAAGACCGATGACGTAAAGAATTACAGGCCGGTATCCTTGCTTTGTGCATTTTCGAAAGTTTATGAAATCGTTTTGTTTGAACATTTGTCACAATTTTTTAAACGTAAAATTAGCATTTCACAACACGGTTTCTTCTCTGGCAGGTCTGTAGAGACCAATCTAGTATCATTTTTAAACTTCGTTTCGCCGATTACCAATCAGCGTGGGCAGGTAGACGCCGTATACTTTGATCTATCGAAAGCGTTTGACTTGGTTAATCATTCAATTCTTGTCCATAAATTGGGGACATATGGAGTCAATAACCAGCTTTGCAAATTTTTTTTGAACTATCTGATGGAAAGAAAAAACTCCGTTCGTATAATGGGACATCATTCTAAACCTTATGTGTCATTTTCGGGTGTGCCACAGGGGTCCATACTAGGACCAATTTTATTCAATGTCTTTATAAATGATCTGGGTTCTTGTGTCCGCCATTCACATATTTTGCAATATGCTGACGACATCAAATTGTTTAGGCAGGTCTCATCCATCTATGACTGTGAAATGATACTGGAGGATGTTAATGCTGTGCATCATTGGTGTTGCCGCAATTTGTTAACACTAAATCCTAAAAAAACTGTAGTTATGTCCTTTTCTAAGAAACTGGAAATTGTAAGTTTTTGTTATTATCTTGAGAACCTACCTCTGCGTAGGGTTGAATGCACAAGAGATCTAGGAGTATATATTGATTCATCTTTGTCATTCAATGAACATGTTTCCAACATCACAAATGCTGCCTATCGGACGCTAGGTGTTATTTCGAGAATAACACGTGAATTCCCTTCGTCAGCTTGCATATTCATTTTGTATTTTTCATTAATACGTAGCAAGCTTGAGTTTAGTTCTGTTGTTTGGAATTGTATTGGTAATGCAAACCAAGCAAAAATCGAAAACGTGCAGAGACGTTTCTTCCGTATTGTATATGATCGCTATATTGGCCGCAGTGTTTATTATGAGTATAACAGGCTTTTACGACGATGTGATTGTACTACACTAAGCTCGAGAAGACTTGAGCGCGATCTAGTTTTTTTGTATAAATGCGTTCATGGTTGCATTGACTGTTCGACCCTTACATCAGCTATTAGCATATATGTACCGCGAGTGCTTTTGAGGGTTAATCCCACTTTCTCAGTTCAAAAAATCAACCTCTCCAGTCCCATGAACCGCATCCAACATTTTTATAACAGGTTCAGTACAACCAGCATCGACATCGACATTTTCAACTCAAGTGTTCAAGCGTTTAGGCGTTCTCTGGCTGATATTTAACTGTTACCTATTTCCTGTTCCCCCATAATAGATATTAGCTGTTGCATGTGCTGTTGATTTCTTATGTGTGTTTCTTTTGACTCTGTGCATCATTACATAGGCTACTCGCCGTTCATGAGCACGAAAAATAAATGAATGAATGAATGAATGAATAGGAGCTAAGCCTTTTTCTTTCTTTACTTTTTCCTCAGGTAAGTTCGTTCTTTGCAAATTTTACAAAAAAAAATGCACCATCTGTGGGCAACGCTGCACAAAGTCGTAGCGCGATAGGTTAAGAAACCAAATTTTCCGGTCGATTTAAAGAGCCTGCCGTCTCCTTGTTTCACCCTGTAGTTTTCAATGACAGACTTGAATGCAGGAGCGTCTGTGATTGTGGCGATGGAGGTGGGCAGGTGGTTCCAGTCATTAGTAGTCCTTGGGATAAAAGAATCAAAAAAGAGCTTCGTGCGACTGAAAGGAACGTTGACTTTATGGTGATGATCATTTCGAATGGATATATACGATGGCTCAGAAAAAAGCTCTTCGCTTAGATGCTGGTTGCGATGATAAATTTTGTGAAATAAGGACAAACGAGATAATTTTCTACGCAATGAAAGATTCGGAAGATGTAAAGTTAGTTTCATGAATGATACACTGGAAAAACGTGAGAAATTAGACAAAATAAAACGTGCGCTACGATTCTGTACGGATTCAATTTGATTAATAAGAAATTCATGGCCTGGGTCCCACACCGAACTCGCATACTCAAGTTTGGATCTAATTAGGGTCTTGTAGCCTAGCATGCGATTAGCGTTGTTAGCAATGAAATTAATGTGAGTTTGCCAGGAGAGGTCAGATGTGATATGGACACCTAGGTACTTGTACGATGTCACCTGTTCAAGAACAGAACCAATGTTATATTGAGGAGGGTTATGTACAGGCAGCTTTCCGTGAAATTCTCATTACTTTACATTTATTGACATGAAGGCGCATTTTCCAGACGTCACACCAGTTAGTAATTGAATTAAGGTCAGTCTGAAGAAAAGACGTATCAGTGTCAGAATGGATTACACGATAAATGACACAATCATCTGCAAACAACCTTATAGATGACTGGACATTGTTAACGAGGTCATTTATGTATATGAGGAAAAGAAGGGGGCCGAGGACGGAACCTTGCGGCACACCCGAACTAACAGGGCAGGGAAGAGAGTCTGAGTCATTTGCAGATACAAACTGTGTTCTGTTAGAGAGAGAAAAGTTTCGATCCATCTAAGAATATTAGAGTCAATGTTTAGTTTTTTTTTTTAATTTTAAGCAGAGCAGTTGGTGAGGGACTAAATCAAAGGCTTTCGAAAAATCAAGAAATATGCAGTCGATTGAAAGATTATTGTCTAGCGCAGAAAAAAGATCGTTCGTGAAACAAACCAGTTGCGTTTCACATGAGAATAATTTACGAAAACCATGCTGACGATACGTGAAAAATGAGTTGGATTCAAGAAAGTTAACTAGGTTAGAATAGATGATATGCTCCAACATTTTACATGGGACACTAGTTAAAGATATAGGCCTTTAATTAAGAGGAGAGTGAGCATCACCTGATTTAAACAAAGGCACCACCTTACCCACCTTCCAATCGCTGGAGCAAACAAAGATCTAGGGACTGCGAGAAAAGTTTAGATAGTATTACAGAAGAGTGCATTTCAGTGTTTTTCCGAAATTTAGAATTAATCCCCTACAGTTCCAGATGAAGAAGACACTTTCAAATTTTTTATTAAACTAAGCACACCAAGGCAATCAATTATAACAGGATCCATAAGTGGAAAGGCTGCAAGATCATATTTCGCATCGATTCTCAGACATTCCAACGTTCAAACAAAGCTAAGAGAATGCGAAATTTAATGCTAAAAGCACTCAAAGTTCTATCGATCCTCGAACACATCCGGGAATCCGACCACCGGTACGGAGATACGACTGATGCTGTCTCACAAGCGTTAATATCCAGATGGTCAAGAGCGATCTTGCGCAAAAAGGGTATAAAGTCTCATTCCTTCATGTTTTCACATTATATTCGCGTCAGCGCGCACGGAAAAAGCCCGAAGTCGTCGGAAAGCAGCTGCACATCACGGCTGCCACGCACCGAACAAACTCGCATCCGCCAGCTCTGGGTGCTGCCATCTTACCGATGACGTCACGGCTCTTGTGAGTTCACGTGACGAGTGGTCACTTTTGTGTACAACATGGCGGCAACCGGGGGAGTGCCACTTCCGAACTTCCGGTTTATCACTCTAAGCCCCTCTACCTCGTTGGGATCAGTGGCCGAGAGGGCTAGCGCACACCAGAGCCGTATATGTAGAGAGTTTGGTCAATGGGAGGCGCGGGCAGAGCCAGGGCGTGCGGCAGACTCGGAAAGAGTGCTTGGCATGCTCTCTTGACGAACCAAAAGCCGAAAAGAATCCCCTAGCGGTGGTAGCGAGAAACAGTTCTGATCAAAGGTCTATGTTCGTAAATGGTTTTAATAAGCGCGTAAGAGTGAAGTGTAGTAACTCTTCGTGGTTGAAAATAGGGTTCACGTGTTGTTTTGATCATGATCATGCAGAAAGATGTAAGAAACGAATGCGCCGCTCAACTCTGCTTTGCTCGGACAGAGTGTGACCGCTCGGACGGCAGATTCCCGGCCCTCGGCGCTTGGCGTACGAATTATGTCGATCGTTTCGGTAGTCGCACTCTTTCACCATCATTTTGGATGCGCGTGATTGAAACACCACGTGTACCATGTTTTCAGTCATCGAGAGTTACTCCAATGCAGTTATCAGGTTTGTTTCTCGCGACCACCACCAGGGTATTATTTCCGGCTTCTGGTTGGTCACATTCGAATTTCTGAAGACGCCAAGGGACACGCCCAGACTTGTACGTAACGCGTTACAAGTAATTGATTACTTGTAATCAATTACAGTTAAGTGTAATTTTGTCACGCTTCAATTACATTTGTCAAGCTGTAACGCTCGGAGTAATTCAATTATTTTTTCTGTAATCAATTACAAAATCAATTACACAATTACCAATTACATTTTTCATCCCACAATTTTTTTTCTCACAAAAATCAGCATAGTCACTCAGCCATGTAGCAAAAATAATTGACATTTTTTTTAACATAAAAAAAAACAAAAAAAACTAGGATTTGTTGGCAACTCCTTTTTTCTTTTACGCCACGCTCTTCTACAAGCGCGCCACCAGCCTTGGCTGGGGAGTTCCGGATCTCGTTGCAGATTGCTGATAGTCGACGGGAACTCGCTATTGACGTTTTAGTGGGCTTTGTTCCTTAGGTCGACGCGTCAGCCAGATGACAAGGTCCGGGTCTAAGAATAAAATAATAATAAAAAAGAACAGACGGACAACAAAGAGAGAGAGAGAGAGAGAGAGATGGGGAAATCCGTGCCACAAGCACGGACAAAGCAATTTTTACAATAGAACTGAGAAGCAGTGACCTCCTTTATACAAAACTAAATCTACGTTTGCGCCCTAACCTCTTGTTTTCAAAGGCTTTTAGAAAGGTCCTCATACCGGAAACAAACTAGGGTACAATGTTGTGACATCAACGAGGTGGTCTCCTACCGCGACTATCAATGAAATGACTCATGAGACACGTTTCTCGCTTCTAAATGGCTTCAGCGAGTTGTAGCCTTGGCAGTACTGCACTGTTTTAGCGAGGCGGTGTTCTTTATAGCCATCCTTCTTGTATTATTCATTGTGTGATCCGGTCAACAAAGGCCAACAAGATCCCATTTTCGATTTTCAACAAATCCACGACATCAACTCCAGGACGGGGATGACGCATGGTCTTCGCGGTGCTATAAAACGGGAGCGCTTCTCTTGATTTCGGCAGTTCGTTAATATTTTTGGAACGCATACCATTATGGAGGATCGAGGCATAGACTCCCCTTGGCCTCAGCTTGCCCCTATGTTTAAAGTTAAGGACTCTAAAGATAAAGTGAACGTGTGTTTCGAGTGTTTGCTCTGTCGACCACATCAAAAGATGCTTACCTGCTCAAGGGCTTCCAACTCCAACCTGCGGACGCACATCAAGTTAAGGTGCATTTTTGTGCTGATAGCAATTTTGACGAATAATTTTCAATACGTTTAGCGTCATATTCTTTGCTTGTCCTTACATCTCTCCTAATTAAGGTACACAGGGCAGCTTTAGTAGATAACCCCAACTGTGCGCTGGCCACTGCATTTTGTAGGTGCTACATATTATTGGGGAAGGAGATGTCAACTCTTAGGTATCGCATCGTTTATCGTAATAATACTGCTGCTGGAGGGGGGGCGGGGGAGGGGGGCTTTGGCATGTGTTATCTGCGATGATTTCATGTTATCAAAGGAAGGCATCACATGCAAATGAAATAATGTTTATCATACTAAACCTTGCCATAATTCGGTATTATTTTCAGCGACAACACCCTGGCCGTTTGTCAGAGTTTGAGAGTCTGCTGCGGAAGCGGAAGACTTGTGAAGCCCCAACCCCTGAACGCAAACAACCGAAGATATCGTTTGCAAGCGAAACGACGTCCCAGGTCAAGCTCGACAGGCTCGTTCTCAACTTCGTTGTCGACTCTTTGCAGCCGTTTTCGGTTGTAGAGGCTGAAAGTTTTGCGAACCTGCTTCAATACTGAACTGCACACCTATGACGAGGAGAATGCTGATGACAAGGCTGGATGCAAGCTACGTGGAAATGAAGCTCCGGCTAAAGGAATCCCTGGCAAGCGTTCCTTACGTGGTGGTCACGGCCGACTGCTGGACAACGTTTCGGCGGTAAGTTATTTTAACCGTTTGTAAGAATATGTACTAATATTGCGTTTTCCTATCGCAGAAGCTACATGGGAGCCACTGTGTCTTGGCTCGAACCTACAGCGTTAGCTCGGAAGTCCGCAGTGCTAATTTGCCGGCGCATGCCAGGTCGAATAACCTATGACAAGCTGGCCAGCACTCTGCTGGAGACATTCCAAGACTACGACTTGCAGGGAAAAGTAACCAAGGTCGTAACGGACAATGGCTCGAACTTTGTCAAGGCATTCAGGTATGAATTGCTAATTACTCCATTTCTTTAAGTGATGTTTAGTGAAAAGACATAAGTCCTGTCCTGTTGATTTTGTGCAGACTGTTTAGCGAACCACAAGACACAATAACCGATGTGGAAAAAGACCTCTCAAAGGTCTTGGATGTGACAGCCCTCCTGAGCGACGTGGCTGATGGCGAAGCCCGCCTCCCCCTCACCACCGGTGTTCTGCCCACACGTTAAACCTTGTGGCGACTGCTGACGCCTCTGAAGCGGAGAAATATGACCTTTTTGCGGGGCCCTCAAGTCCGTCCTGCGGTCATGTCGAGCCCTATGGAGCAAGCAGGGCCAATCTCCAGATGGCTAACGAAACCATCTTGAGGTACTGTGGCCGGACACTGTTAAGACCGGTCGCCACTCGTTGGAATTCCTTCTTCGACGCTTTCGAATGCATCCTGGCCATTGACTCTGCGGGAAAAGACTTAGACGGTCTTTGTAGGGCTCTACAAACACCTTTCCAGCGTCCACAGGACCTCCAGTTCATCAAAGAGTACTGTGAGGTAAGACCAAATGTCGTCTTTAATATGAATAATCCGGCCGACTAACCTCGGTATATATTTGTTAGTTCCATGTCTTTTGTATCTTTATATATTAACTGCAGTTGGAGCTAGAGCTTTAACGACGATGCCTTTTTTTACATTACTTCCACAGGTCATGAAGCCCCTGGCGTGTGCTATCGACATCGTCCAAAAAGACGAAAATATGTACATCGGTTATCTGCTTCCGACCATCAGCGTGCTTCAGCGCCGCCTGGAACACCTGCAAATGTCTGGACTGGCATTCTGTACATCCCTCGTCAATGCGCTTTTGACCGGAATCCACAAGAGGTAAGAGGTTCCGCAGTTTTTGTCAAGGTTCGCGCAGCCTATCACTTTTTCTTTGTTTGCTATCATACTTACAAACGTTCAATATCTATATCAGTCTAAAATCTGACTCGTATCCGCTTAGTAGTATAATTTGTTGCCACGTTTTGTTTAATTTCATGTATGATTAAGGTGCACTTTTGTTTTTAATTATGCCACAAGTTCGACCACCTTTTCGAGGACCGCGAGCTTTTGATTGCATCCGTCACGATTCCTCGATTCAAGACGATGTGGGTGTCAAGCGAAGGTCGGCGTCAGGAGCTTCAAAAACTTCTGCAGAACGAGCTGAACCGACAGTGCTACGGTAGCACAGTGACCGCCGTTTCCTTGAGTGCTCCCAAAAAATCTCCCACGGATGATTTTTTTAGTTTTGCGCTGGCTTCACTTTCTAGCGTAAATTGCAGCGAAGCAGACCGCTTTATGGCAGACTCGGAGACGGGCATCGAGTCCCTGCATGAGCATGAACTGGTTCGCAAGGTGTTCGTGCGCTATAACACCGCGCTTCCGTCAAGTGCGTCCGTCGAGAGGGTTTTCAGCGTCGCGGCGGACGTCTTCACAAGAAAACGCGGAAAGATGACGGACGAAAACTTTGAGAGGCAGCTCCTGCTAAAACTTAATAAGTTCTGAAAACAAAAAAGGAAACAATAAACAAACAAATTGCGTACGCAAGATTTTACTGTGTATTTGTGTATTTCTGCCATCGCAATAAAAAGTAACGTGAAAAGTAATCAATTACTTCGCAGTAATTGTTCAATTACTTCTGGGAGGCAGTAATAAGTAACGGTAATCGGTTACTTTTTTGACTGTAGTAATTGTAATTGTAATCGGTTACTTTTTTCAGTAACGTGTACAAGTCTGGACACGCCCAGCCCGCTTTTGGCCAATGGCGCCTCCTCATTTGTCTCCTATACTTCCCAACGAATGGCCAAACTCTCTACATATACGGCTCTGGCGCACAATAGCTCGCAGCACGTGGAGCGAAATCTCGCGCTGCAGGACCCTGGTCTACGTTACTCAATTGTGGAACTTACGTTACCTCAATTGCGGAACTCAAGCGGAAGGGGTTCCCCCCCCCCCCTCACTCACATCAATCCGCCTGCCGTAGAGTGCCTTCATACACACGCGCGCTTTTGCTTGAGTGGTGACATCTCAGCCATTTTTACGCCCAATCGGTTTTTTATGCATTTTGAAGTACGCGCAATCCGGTGTCAATCAGCTCGAACGTGTAGCTTTGGCTAATGCGGAGACGCCATTTTAGCGCCCAAGTCACGCACCGAGTGCGCGAGAGCGTCACGCGCTGAACATTCAGTGCAACAATGGATGTCTTCACCCTGAGACAGACAGACATGTAGGCACCCTACGCCAGGCCAGAGCCGTATATTAGGAGAATTTGAACAATAGGCGGAGCAAAGGCCGCTGCCAGCGCCGAAGATTCCCCCACGCTTAGAGCGTAAACTAAATTTGTGACACAGCGTCGACCAATCAGGAGACCTCTACTCCATCTCACAAATGTCTACAGTGAAGACAAAGGCACAGGCGCGTGAGCCTAGCTCAGCGAAACGCTTTTGTTTGCACGAGACCTCGTGCATAGGAGGCACTTTCCAAAGCCACGCGCTCGTGCCCATGCCTTTATCTGCACTGCTAGAACAGCGTCCTGATACTGGCTGAAAGAAAACAGTGCAAAGGGTGGGGTGCGCGAGCGTCTTGAGACGCGGAGTTCCGCTCGGCACGGCTCGAATTATCCGCGACTCCAGCGACCTATAGGGGACGCCACTATCGGGCAAATATGGTGGACGAATCCAGGTCGTGCCGTGCCATGTGCCAGCTCAACGCACAACGCTGGGGTCCGCTCGGCACGGCTCGAATTATCCGCGACTCCAGCGACCTATAGGGACGCCACTATCGGGCAAATATGGTGGACGAATCCAGGTCGTGCCGTGCCATGTGCCAGCTCAACGCACAACGCTGGGGCGTCAGGAACTAAGCATTGGACTCAAAATTGGTTCCCTCGCGTTTTATCTTCCACGTTTCGAACCTGTGGCGGTCTGGTGGGGTATGCGAACTTCCAGAGGCTTGGCTTTCTTCGAGGAAAGGACTGCCCACTGTCCTTCAACGCTGCTACGTTGATAAACGCAGAATGTCTGGCTCACGCGGTTACATAGGTGGCGTGCAGAGCAACCTGGGTCACAAGGCAATACTACGGTTACGACACAGTCACCGGTAGAACAGTCCTGTCGCGCAAACCACCGACAGCATGGAAACACGGAAGCCAGAAGAGACGAGCAGAAATCGGGATGGGACCTGTTCCGGCCAGTTGAGTGTTTGCCCCGCTACGTCGCCGTTCGTTTTGCTGGAGTCGCGATCTGCGAGCGAAGCCAAAGCTAGAAGCGCGAGACCAGCGCTTTCTGCATTTCTCCCCAGCTCGCGCGCTCGAGCAAAGCTTGAACGCACGGAGCTTCCGTGCTCGCGCTTCCAGTTTTGCCTTCGCTCGCACATAAGGTGAAACGAAGTATAGTCGTGCCACATATTTAGATCACACGACCACCGCTAGGGGCTGTTTCGCGGCCTGTGGTTGGCCCCGAGATGCTCGCCTATCGAAACCAATGTATGGCCAAACTCTCTCAATAAACGGGCTCTGCGCCAGGCTAGAATGCCTTCATACACACGCGCGGTTTTGCTTGAGTGGTGACGTCTCAGCCATTTTCACGCCCAATCGTTTTTTTATGCATTTTGAAGTGTGCGCAATACGGTGTCACTCAGCTCGAGCGCGCAGCTTTGGCTAATGCATAGACGCCATTTTATCGGCCACGTCACGCACCGAGTGCGCGAGAGCGTCACGCGCTGGCACATTCAGTGCAACAATGGATGTCTTCACCCTGAGACAGACAGACATGCAAGCACCCTA